>OY856409.1:1245024248-1245609248 GCA_963693085.1 Alisma plantago-aquatica
TTGACAACTTGTTACAGTGCTAAATCGATCCAGCATACACAAATGCAAGTATGATCCACAAGGTAACTAATGCATACAAATACAACTTGTATTTTATAATTGCTCTTTGTTCGTTGACCCTGGCTATCTTCACTTCTTATTTATATTTAATGAGCTCGGAGCCTGCCATCTTGACTTCTTCTTTCAGTTTCATTAGCTCGTAACCTGCCATCTTGACTTCTTCTTTAAGTTTCATAAGCTCGTAACCCACCATCTTTAATTCTTCTTTCAGTTTCATTAGCTCATAACATTCAGCATTGGACTCTTCCTCTTCAGTATGTGTTGAGGCTGAATCTGCCCACTGGAAGTAGTTACAGAAAGGAAGTCCCTGTACAATAAAGGAACAAAACGAACAAAGGATGTAATATGAACACATTCCACACAATTCACACAAGACCCTGCAAACAATTAGTACACATACTTCCTTGTTGAAGTTTGGGCATCCAAAGAACCTGCGACCAAAATTTCTCTGGGTCCTAGTTGTTCTAGACACAAGCAGATGGCCACAGTCACAATGCTTCACAATACCTCTTGTTGAGCAGGTAGAGGACGTATAGCAGTTGTCTTGTTGAGAATCCATATCGTCAGACCAAAGATGGATCCAACAAAGATGGATCCAGCAATGAGGAAATCAGAAGAGGGATTCAAAATGCTGGAGAGGGCGCCACGTGAGGATGAATGGACGCCGGTGTACCTGAGGACTGCATGCGAGTCGTTGCTCGTCCAATTTTGTGCCTAGTCCGATTTCTCTGGCTGAACCTGGCCTGTTGGTTGTCCGATGGGAGGAGAGCTCGCCCTTTCAGGCAGAATGGAACCAACACCAACAGGAGGAAGGAGGAAGTAGAAATCAGAAAGGAGAATCGTCGGAGAGGGTGCCGCACTGCCGGAGCAACCACCTCCGGCTGCTCTGTCACTGCCCGAGCCCGGCTGCTCTGTCACTGCCCGAGCGGTCACTGCCGGAGCAGCATGTTGGTTGGAGTCATCGGTCACTGGAGGAGTGATCGCCGGAGAGGGCTGCTGGGAGGTCTCCGCGACCAAGCTACTGGTAGGAAATGCAGATGCAGAGGGGCATGGGAGAGAGCGACGACGTCTCTGAGCGAGGGTTGAGAGAGAGAGAGGGTAGGTAGTGGGGTTCTGTTGTCTCTGAGCGAGGGTTGAGAGAGAGAGAGAGATAGGCATTGTGCGTTCTTTTCACAGACAGGACCCACCACCAACTCTGCTGTTAACGGGAGTAATTGGGCCAATTTTTGCCTTTTGCCAAATCAAGATCCAACGCTTAAAAACTGAGGTGTATAGGAGACCTTATACACTCGAGTGTATTGTAGATCAACTCTCTCTCTCTCTCTCTCTCTCTCTCTCTATATATATATATATATATATATATATATATATATATCTGTGTGTGTGTGTGTGTGTTTGTGTGTGTGTGTGTGTGTGTGTGTAACACTACTACCATGAAGATAGTTGTAGAGTAGATCGACAGTAAGTAGATAAAATGTACATTGAGGAGGGGGAAATAGAAGTACATAAATAATGTGGCACACTAGATATTACATATTAGAAATTGAAAATGTATATGTCTCTAGTCACTAATCTTGACCAAAAGATTCTAAATTTTAGATAATAATACATTCTTATCTGGCATAAGAAGTTAGATCATCACGTGTAAAGTTCAAACAAAATCAGATAAAAGGCAAAATGTGGAATAAACAAGACAAAAGAACCAAAACACACACAAACTAACATCGTTGTTTTTCACTAGTAAAAAAATGTCTTTCTTCCTATTGTTTAATGAGTTTTCCTAATAAAAAAGAGTGGAGTAAAGTAGAATGGAAAGAATCAAGGGATATGAAGAAGCAGAGAAACCAATATATCAAGTACGAAGGAAGAGTTTGGAGTAAATCTCTAATGATGTTTCTACAAACACTGTTGACCGCAATTACGTACCTCATTCTTTACTTGAAGATATTCTTGCTAAATTATGAATATTTTATGGTTGTCTTCCTCAGACTTGTCCATGATGTGAAAATATGTTGGATTCAGTTGGGAAGACACAAGCATATACACATGGAGCATGCCTTCAACATCACGAGTCTCCTCACGCATAATCCAAGTAGTTTGGACCTAAAGCTATGGGACAAGGCCATAAGGGAAAGGGTATAGCGGTGTCTAGGATTTCTTGGAAATGGGAATGACATAATAAGAAAGAAGGATGGGAGAAGGTTATAAAGTGTGGAGTGATCCTGGGGAGGAGAAAGGTATGTGAGGAGTAATGTGCAGAGTTATACTGGAACAAGGAAAAGATAAATCAACTAAATTTATCACTTGGCGTACATTGCACATGGTTTGAAAATGGCATCACAAGTGTTGTACATTCAATAGCAGTTGAACACTGATTTTTTAGAGTGGATAGTAGTATATCTAAGTATATATCAACAATTTTCCGATAGTAGTTTATTTAGTATCTAAATTCAAAGTAGCAAATGTTGAATAAATTTCCAGACTTGGATATGTGAATTTCAAATATCCATTTACATGCCTAAAATACATCCTTGTATATAAGATGTGACTTTTCTAAGACAAGTGTGTGACTATGTTAGGGTGCATGGGACATTCCATGGTGGCGTGTGAACCACAACACATAATGTCAATTAACAAGATGGTGGTGGAGGCAACATAAGAAAATGCCTATTCTTGTTCTGATTACCAATATTGGAATGAAGTCATGAGGAGAAAGCATCATGGATAAGGTTTCATACCAATAAATAAGGATGAGTCATACTAAATTTTATGTGTATAGACTTAAACCTTGAGTTTTAAATTCTCTCAAGTATTGTCATATATCCAGCTACATTTACATATTATAGATGTATTCGAAATTTTGGATCACATGTCCAACATTCTCTGTGATAGCGGTAGAATTTTTCTAGGTATGGAGCATTAATGTTGGACTTTCAATGTATTTTCCTTCATTTTTTGCAATATATATATATATATATATATATATATATATATATATATATATATATTGCTGGTATAACATATATACCTAAGAACATATAACTAAATATATATTCACACATACACAAATGATACACACATACATATACGTAGAAAGACACATGCATCCCATATATGTATATATATGTAGTATATATGTTTGTGTGTGTCTGATAAGGAGCTAATTTCTTTGGTTCAATGCTTTAGTGACTTTTTCTTATGTTTGATTGGGTGCATTGAAAGTTGTTTACTCATGACAAGTATCAATGAATTGGGCATGAGAAGGTTTTCAGTAAGTAAAAGTTGAAGTAAATCAAAATGGTAGCTATGAGGCCTACTAAATGTAAGGGCTTGAGGATTAAACTAGGATAACATAATGGCATTGTAAAATGGTTCCTTAAGTTTACCACCATAGTTAAATACTCCTTGATATCCTAGAAGTGATAAAAAAAACCTCAAATTTGGGTTCTCCTCCTCCTATCTTTTGTGATCTCTACGTTGTTGGAATTCTCATAATTTGGTCTACTTACTTGAAATCTTTTTGAACTAAAAGTTGTACTTGACCACCACATCCCTTCCCAGTAGTCCTACTTTTACACTATGATATAGAAAAATTCCTAATTAGATCAGTACAGTAGATAATATGGAATTTATCTTAATGTATTGTTCAAGTCCACTATGACCCCAAGATGATATTGTAGTTAACATGACCTAGGTTAAAAAGTAGGTGATCTATCAACACCAAAAGAACCCTTCAATTTATGGAGAAACTACTCTAGATATGAGGACTATAAATAGTGTCAACATGTATCTCCCAGTTTAAACTAATATTGTATGAAGACCTTGAAACCCTCAACAAAGCCCCAAATAATTTGTTTAACATGTCTGCATAAGGATTTTTCTCCCTTTTCTATGACCTTCAGGTGTATATCCTTCTTCAAACATATAGCTTCTTATCCTACTTCCTATTAAATTCGTGTTATTGTTTCTCTATATCTTATTGCATGTTAATGTCACCCTTTTCTCTTTCTTCTTCATTTAAACTTAGGTAGGAACAACTAAAGCTATTACATCTATAAATATCCTCTCTTTCATCATCCACCACAAGAATGACATGTTCTTTGAGATTTCTACAACTTATTAAATTTGTTCATGATGGTTACAACATAAAGTAGGGTAGGTGATGTTGTATTCACGTTCTCCTCATTATTCCCTATGATGTGAATAGAGGAAGTGGGCTTATACTGATTAGAAACATGAGAAAGAGAAAACTTGAGAGGATTGAATGACCCTCGACAATACATGTAAACTATTTTCTAACATATAGGTAAAATATAAATTCTATTTATTAACCAGCTTTGTGTACAAAAAACCATAATTTGAGAAAAAATAATGCATTTGAACAACAAACGGTAAAAGAGGAAATGATCCCTTAAAATGTTTACCATAATTCTAATATGTTTCCTATTGATTTTTTATTGTAAGAGTAAGATTTAGCTTGAGTTTGGTTAAGTATTCCACTTAAGTGAAAACATGTAAAGAAGATGGTACTTTGTAAAATTTGTCCAATTTTGATATTATATAATTGTCAAATATGATGTTGGGAATTCTTTGGTATGTAGTGAGTGATAACAATATTAAGCTTATAGTTTATATATTATTCAATTGGGCTTGATATTTAAATAAGAAAAGATGTGACAAAGGAATCAATAGTAATTGTTTGGAAATTTGGAGATAAATAGAAAAGTCACTTGTTTTGATCACATCTTCAAATCTAGATGTTAATCTGGTCTTAAATTTTTTATGGTTGGACGTAATCAATTTTGGGAAATTTTGGGGTATTTTAGGAATATTAGGTTATGGTTTTGATAATATATAAATATTTATACAACTTCCAAGATTTCTCATTTTAATTGGTATGAGTTAGGACTTTAATTTGTAAATGTTATATAATAATTGATTTGTTCTTTGTATATAAAAAGGTTCGAGCATTTTGGAAGTTTTTGATCGATCAAATCAATTTTAGAAAGTGGCACATTGATTTTGTATTTGAAGTTTATACATGAGAGTTAATTTTTTTGTTGACGTTTGGATGTCGATATAGTGGAGAGATTTTTTTTTTTGAACAGATCCATTAATTACTCAAGCCAAACGACATCTACAAGCAGAGAAGAACAATCACAAGAATAAGCAAACAGTCAGGAACACGGACTTAAAACAACTACCACTCATATTGGAATGATAATAAAGCACTTCTGCATAGATCTCCCTTCTTCGAGGCTGACTTAAGCAGCTTTTATGAGAGATGCCTTCAACTTGAGCATTAGGCAGTGGCGTAAGGGATGAACCAGATCAGCATTCCATCTGATTGTTGACTCTACCATCTATGTCAGTAGCTTGAGCAGCAAAGAACCTAAGACAAAAATGAGACCCGCTAGAGATCACTTTACTCTCACGATAGGAGAGAGAAACAACCCCCTAAGGGACAGACAAAAACTGAAGAATGATGACTAGAAGGCAGAGAAATTGCCTAGAAACCAAAAGCACATGCACAAAAGGGAACCAAATAGACTGGAAAGAAAGAACACTAAACAGGGCAGCTATGTGGAAGAAAATGCCAGCCCTCGGCAGATCCACGCCAAAATCCATCGATGCTACCACCTCCACACCTCCACCAAGCTATAGTTGTGCCAGAGGTGAAGCCGCCACACGGAAGCCACCAACCCTCCACCCTGAAACTCCAAATCCAAAGGACCGAGAGACCCGACCCTGACGGCCAAAAAGGGGGGAGAAGAAGGTGATGGAGGGAGAGTAGAGCCAGTCGGTCGAGATGCACGATCTGCGTAGAGGACAGGTGCCGAAGAAAGCCCAGGGGGAGAGGGTGGCTACGTGTCGGCAGCTGACCTCCTCCCCCGAGCCAGAGGGTCGAGCGCTCGAAAACCCTAGGTCGCCTTTGCGATCGCCATAGCGGAGAGAACCCTACTATAGTACCATTAGTGAAGTGAGATCATCTCTTACTTCTTCTCAAATAAGGAAACACCAACAATGTAGTCTATAATTTTAGGATGTGTTTCTTCATTGATCGTAAAAGATCTTTTGCAAATAGGAGTTTATATTAAAAGTTAGAGAGGAGTGTCATTCGACCCTCTTGATTTTATGTTCCCTCACTCAATGTGAAGATTTAATAGCATATTGTTTTCTTCAAAATTGTGTCCAAAAGCCACATGATTGTAATTGTTGCTTGCACTAAAGCTATAAAAGTAGTTGTTAGGAGAAGAATGTGCACCTATGGTGTTCTTGGGGAATCCAAGAGACTGACCCAAACTTTGCCTGTTATGTGAAGCATTCACAATGGAGCATGTGGGACATGGCCATCAAATAGGCACTATATAATGTAATCACGAGTGTTTGGCTTTGTTATCAAAGGAATAAGGGGAAAGTTGTATAGAGGATCTTCGGGCTTGCCCCTAGATTCCTTAGAAACATTATGGTGGGCTGCAAGAGTGCAGCAAGTACTAGAAGAAGCTTGGAAGAAGCTTGGTTCTATTGGTTTGATGATAAACAATCAAGATCACCCAGATATTGGTAATTGGGAAAATTTATATCTCCCAAATTGTTACTCACATGCATATACCAGTTTTAAGGTACTTTGACATATACTTATGTAAAATATTACCATCTAGCTATACTTCTATTTATTAATTATTATTTATCATATACTTATATATACATGTCCACTTTTTGTTTAATTTGACATAGTAAACAACCTTTACAATTGGGTTAATTTCATAATAATTCATGATGTTTAACTATTATAACAAATATATCATGACTTCTTAAAAATTACAAAACTATACATGTTTAACCAACTATATCAAAATATATCATAACATCATGATATCTCAACAAGATATGATTTTATATTAATTACATACCACTTTTAGGATGTATTATACCTTACATAGAGGATAAAAGAGTCCTACGTCATTTGCATATGAACATAATTCATACACAAAATTATCTACAAAAATATCATATTGAATATATCAATTAAATTATTCATGGTATACAAATATTTTATATTATCATAATATATATTGTTAGATATCTCAATTTCTCAACTTATAGACATGAATTAAATGATATCATTTACAAGTCAACAATGCATATATCTTTGATACAAATGTTAATATACCTGACAAACCTTGGACTAGTTTGTTATTTTCAAAATGTCAAGATAAATTTGTGAAAACAAAGAAATGTCTGGTATTTATAGAAAATTTACCATTAAAATCATGTAAAATTTGTATGGATGGATTTTGTTGTATCTAGTTAATTCTAGGTATTATATTGATTTTTTACGTAGATATTATGTTTCAACCTAAAAAACTACTACCATTTAGATAATGATATTTTCTTATGAAATTTTACTAATGTGTTTATAATTTCTTTGATAATGTATTTTCATTTTGTTTTATGATTTTATTCATTTTACAAGGTGATACGGTTTTTTATGGTTAGATGATAATGTTTCATGTTTAAAAACATAGAGCAGAGGTAACATAAATCTGATGATAAGTCAAAATAGATTATTTTCTTATGACACAGATGTTATGATATGATTTTTACCTATACCATATTGTTATAGTGTTTTAATAATTATAAGTGATGTTCTTATGTATTGTGCAAATACAAATGTTAATTATAGGATTTGAAGAACAACAACTTTTAATGAATAAGGAGCATAAGGGTGACCAAGAGCATGGTTACAACAACTATTATATCTAGAGGGAAAGCCATTCATGTTTTGGTAGGGGATAGGTAGAAAGATATCATGTCCATCCTCACTAGAAAAAGTGAAGGGGCATCAGTAAGTAAGAGTCATAAGAAGCTTTAGTGCCTAATCTTGGAGTTGGAAACTGACCTTGTCTTTTCTTTTTAGTCACACATTCACAGGTGTGATGGTGTTCTAATGAAGATGATACTTCTTGTTGGGTGGGATTGTCTTTCAATTTAAATTAGATCTAAAGAGGAATATTTGTTCAAGTTAAAATGGTAAACGTTGGAGAGTGGATCTAGTACATGTAACTGATTGGTTTGTCATAGTTAGTTGTTTCGACATGGACATCATTTTTTTGTATCTTCACTGATGACATATTTTTTTTTCTATGGGCTATGCTAGTAGAAGGGTGGTGTTCAAAAAGATGATTACTAAGTTTGGGTGGTAGATTGGTATTTATATGTGTTCTGTTAACCAAGATTCACTTGTCAAAATCTTGTGGTGAGAGAAGAGGTTGTTTGAGTAGGTCGATGTAGCTTCTTTTGGGATGTTTCCCTATTAGGACTAGTTTGGACGTTGTTGTCACAAATACTAGTAATTGTTTATAGACGTTTGGTGCTTGCCTCTATGATGGAAGGATGCCTATTGTGCAAAGTAGTCTTGTGCACCTGGCGTCGTACCTACACCCAGAGCAAAATGGAATAGAAGATGGCAGTGAGAAGCATCTCATTTTTTATGGGATTTAGATATTGAAAAAACCTTGTATCACATGATATCTTACCATAATCACAAGTACCAAATATATAGGGTCTTAACTATCATTTATTACATCAACTACTAGGAGCTAAAATGATTCCATCCAAACTAGGCCTTAGATACCTTAGATTATCTCTCTTTATAGGTGGAGAATTATCTATGTATTAAAAGATTTGCATCAATAAGATTATATACAAAAATGAGGCTATCCTTGCTTATGAGGTAGAGGAGTCTTTCATTAGACAAAAATCTAGAGTTCAATGGCTCAAACTTGGTGATAAGAATTCTAAATTTTTTTATGATTGTCTTCATTCTAGAAGACACAACAACTCTATTAGATGCATGCTCATTGATGAAACTAATGTTACTGATACTGCTGTTATTCAAAACCATATTCTGGACTTCTATACTCGCCTGTTTACAGAGAATAAGAATGATCATTTTCAATGGGATGGTAGATGGAAGCTTCCTTCTCTCTCCCCTAGTCAATTTAACTCGTTATGTGTTCTAGTTACGAGGGAGGAAATTGAGAGAGTCATTCGAGAAGCTGATGGTGATAAAGCACCAGGTCCTGACGGTTTCAACTTTCATTTCTATAAGAAATGTTGGCACATCATTGGTGATGATGTAGTGAGTGCAGTTCAAATTTTTTTCTCTAGTGGACGGATGCTCAAAGAAGTGAACATAACATTTCTTACTCTTATTCCCAAGTCTAATGATGCCTCAAGAGTTCAAGACTGGAGGCCCATTGCTCTCTGTAATGCTTTGTATAAGATATCTTCGAAGATTATTGCCAACAGGTTACAAGGTATTCTACCTAGCATCATTGACCCTTCCCAAAGTGCTTTCATCAAGGGCAGATGTATTAAGGATTCTACCTTACTTGTTAATGAACTTCTTGATAGTATCACGAAAAGTTCTAGACCTATGTTGTGTCTGAAGATGGATTTAATGAAAGCCTATGACTCGATCAATTGGGAGTTTATGTTTGATATTCTTGAAATAATGAATTTCCCTAGCTATTTTATTCACTGGATCTATGAGATTTTTAATACAACTAGCCTCCAAGTGTTGTTTAATGGGGTTCCTAGGGAAAGCTTCAAACCTAGTAGAGGGATCCGTCAGGGGGACCCTTTAGCACCTTACTTGTTTGTGCTAGCTATGGAAGGTCTGTCTAGCATTCTGAGATTTGGTGTTGAAGATAAGCAATTCACTGCTATTCGAGCTTCTTGTGACTTGCAAGTTTCTCATGCTTTGTTTGTTGACGATGTAGTCATTTTCTCTGAAGCTTCTGGGAAATATGTGCAAGGTCTTAGTAACATTCTCAAGTGCTTTAGCAATGTTTTTGGGATTCTTGTTAGTAGTGATAAAAGCATGGTTTTCTGTAATGCTGCTGCTGATCCTAATATGATAGAAAAGACCTTGGGTTTTAAGATTGGTAATCTGCCTATGAAGTACCTTGGCCTTCCTCTCTTCAAAGGCAGGCTTACTAAAAATCTTTGTGCACCTCTGATAGAAAAAATAAGTAAAAAGTTGGAAGGTTGGAAGGCATGAATCCTCTCATTTGCTGGTCGTTTGGAGCTAGTATCTTCTACACTCATGGCTTTCCATATGTATTGGGCATCTTCATTTCCTATCCCATCATCTATATCAAGTGAAATAGATAAATATTGCAGGGACTTCTTCTGGGGTGGTGCTGAACTCAAGAACACCATTCATACAATCTCTTGGGAGGATGTCTGTAAGCCCAAATCTGAAGGAGGGTTAAGTGTGAAATGTACTAAAGATGTAGTTGAGTCCTTTTTAGCTCTCAATGTCTGTAATATTGCTATGAAAAAAGACAACCTGTGGATTAGATGGATCCATGCCAAATATTTAAAAGGGGATTCGATATGGAGCACTAAGGCCAAGCCGTACTCTTCTTGGGTATGGAGAAAACTCCTAGTGGTCAGAGATGCCATGATTCCCTATATTCACTGGATTGTTGGCAATGGTGATTCTACTCTGCTTTGGAGGGACCCCTGGGTTAATCATAACAGGTTTCTTACTGATTTCCTGGATGATAGGGATGTTATGTTGTTAGGAAAAGGCAAGCTTGTTAAGATTTCTGAATTAATTGATAATGGTGAGTGGATTGTCTGTAGATCTCGCCATATCAGTAGAATAACATCTATTCTGGACTCTTTTCTTATTCCTGGCTCGAGTTCTAATGATATAATTATGCTCAAGGACATCTGTCCTAGAAGAATGAAGGGTTTCTGGGAGGTTTTTCATAAAAAGGATATAAAAGTTCCTTGGTTTAATTGGGTGTGGAAGTCAAAGGTTCCCAACATATGCAAAATTTTCTATTGGAAAGTCATGCTTCGTAGGATTCTGACCCAAACCTTCCTTCAGAGAAGAGGTTTTTATCTCCCATCTAGGTGTGAGCTATGCAAAAGCAATATTGAAGACATTCATCATATCTTTTTTGTGTGCTTGTACATCCAGCAAATCTGGAACATGGCTCTTATGGAGGGATATATTGGGCGTTTGCCCTGTTCTGTTCATAGTTTTTTGGATTTCTGTTCTGAAAAAGAAAATATCTGCCTTCTGGTGACAATCCACGACATTTGGAAGGTGAGAAACTAGAGGATTTTTAGGGGCTTGAAAAGCCAGCTTCTGTAGTATGGAGGCATTTAAAAAAAGATATTGATACCTTAGTTTAATTTTGTACAAGTAGATAGTTATCTTCTATCTAGTGTCCTCTCTTTCTTCGTGTCTCTCTTTTCTTTCTATGCATTGTGCACACCATCAGAAAAATACAAAAAAAGGAGATGCGCTTTGGATACCAAAAAAAAGATTATGTACAAGCTTGATGGGAGGATGAGCATCCACATGACCATGGCTGGAAGGATGGTTCTAATTATGTCTATCATACAAATTGGTTCAAGTTATATATTGGCCTCTATGACCTACCTAACCCCACAATGGAGATCATTAGTAGGATCATATCTTGCTTTCTTTAGGTAAGCAAGAATCATGGTGTGGCATAGAGTGTGATTCCAAAGATGTAAACATGGTAGACTTGTCACCATATACCGCTTTCTTAAAACATGGTGAAATTTGAGAGAAAAAGGGTAATGCTTGTCTTCTTCAAATTCTACCTTTGAAAGAAAATCCTTTGAAAAAATATAAAAGGTCCCTAGATTTTCAACATAATTCCTAAATATTAAAGAATTATCACTTTCCATGATTTTTCTTATATAGTATATAATGTTAGAAAAGAAAGACAAAAGTGTAGTTTGCACACATGAGGATTGGTTTCTGATTCCAAAAAAAAAAGGAAAATGGCATTTTGCCCCATCATGGGGTTTCTCCTTATATGTGTAAACTATTATTTTATATTATTTATTTTTTTAACTTATTATTGTACTATATAAATTGATGGGGTTGAATGTTATTTTATCTACTATTTTTGAAATTACAAATTGGTCCCTACTTGTGTATATTAATGTTGCCTTTATTTGTCATATTCATAAACTATATAAGAAGACTCATTTATACTATATAAGAAAGTACACAGAGGGGAATAGATGCAACCTTTCACATTACTTTTTTGGAACTAAAATTTGGTCCTTTTGTGTGTAAGCAACACTTTGTTTTTACTTTCCAAAACATAACAATACTCATCTATACTATGAAAGATAATCCACAGAGGGGCTAAATGAAAATTTGACATAATGTTTTCAAATTATAAATTAGTCCATATATGTGTAAACTATAGTTTTTCATTTACTTTTTAAAATTATACACTATAACAAGACTCACCTATACTATATAACAACGTTTGTTAGGGGATGATTGCAATTTTGTCTATCATAAATCACAAACCGGTCCATGTTTGTGCAAAGTACACTTTTATCTTTAGAGTCACTTGGCACAAAAATGTGATATGCACATTTACTTTATTAATATAAAGAAACATCAACTTGTAATTTTGAAAGCTAAAGAAATTTTTTATCCAACTCCGTCCATAATTTTTTATAATATATATAGGCATAAAATTATGAAGGACTCATTTTTTATTTTTAAAATAAATCCACATATATCATCCAAATCACTCCACATTCTTGACAATTGTATCCAACTTCCTTCGTATCATTTCATATAGGGATGACAATTGGTCCCAATTGGCTCGATCTTTATCCAATGTATTTGCATAACCTTTTCATATCTAGTTTGTGTAGGAAAAAAATTAACCAGATTTGTGTATAGACCTAACAGGGAAACCTTGACTCAAAATCTGAGTTATCCAAAATTTATTATTAATTTATATAAATGTAATATTATGCATACATAACATGTATTTCTCTAGAATATACAAATTATAATGTTTTAAATTATACTTTATCCAAACTATGTTTGACTAGTCATGTTAAGAAGGCCATCGGAATGATGAACCAAAGTACATTTAAGTTATATGAACCCCATTTGATATTGAACATATTTATAATTATATACAACACAACATAACTGTATATGTTGCATGTGTATTACTTTACTAGATGTGTTTTAGATATAACCTCAGACAAATGTGCACCATCTGTAAAATATAGCATGTCTTTTGCAATCAATGGCAGTTAGTAAAATTACAAAATTGGTTGGATATTAATTTATTATACATTTAAAGCATAATAATATGATCCTGATTTTTATACATTTCAAACCAAGATAAAATCATCTTCAACTATACCGTTGAAATGAATTATATGTTATAATTTTATCTATTTAATAAATGATACATCCAAGCTACATATACCAGTTGGTACTCTTTTTTCAAACTCTAATGATATATACATTTCTACATAAATGTTTTAAAAAATATTTTAGAATGTTATCCGTCTGACTTGACCCACCAAAAATCCAAATTTATTACATAAACTAAGTATGTCACAAGATTTTAAACATTATCCAAACCAAACAATGCTCCCAATCCATTTAACAACGTAAACTAGGAGACATGATTGTCAAATATAGTTAAATAGCCATACTTTTATACATTAATATAGATATGCATAAAAAACAAATACAGAACGACCAATTGCAATATAATGAAAAAGATGAATATTGTATCAACTTCTTCCACACACTTTTTATATATCATGTACATCACATGAATTATTTATTAGAATACTAGGACTATTTTTAATTTGACAAAGTAATCATACATTATATACAACATCTTCCATAAGTATGTGTGTTGCATGGGCTTAAGGTACATGTAGATTTAGTAGAATACTAAAACGTCAATTTGAAACTCTAGAAAATAAAAAAAAATTACACAAACAAGGACTAATTTGTAATTTAAGAAAATCATGAAATATTTTACTTCCATAGGTTTCTGATATAGTATATAGTTATGAAAAAATAAAGACAAAAAATTAATTTACACACATATTGACCAGTTCTAAATTCCAAATACATGGGATATATGCATTTAGCCACCTCTGTGACTTTCTTATAAGGAACGTACTTAATAAGAACATGATAAGATCAGTTCACAATCCACTAAAATAAAATGAAAAATGTATTTCACACACCTGGGATTAATTTGTTAACCAAAAAATCTAAAAATCATCATTTAGATCCTTCAATGAGTTTTGTTGTATAGTACATAAGATGAGTATTGCACACAAGACTAGTTTGCACACAAGACTAGTTTGTAACTACAAAAAAACAATACAAAAATTACTTTTATCTTACTATAAAGCTTTTCTTATTTAGTTAGATGAGTATAGTATATAGTATATAATTTTAAAAAGTAAAGTTAAAAATATAATTTGTGCACATGGGAGCCATTTTGTAATTCTAAAAAATAGTTAGAAAATTGCATTCAAATGTATCTGCATGCTTTATTATAATATATATCATTATTACAATTTAATTATATGTCATTTTAAAAAATAAAAACAAAGTTCTATTTTGCATACATGGATTTATTTGTAATTCAAAAAAAAAATAAAAATATTGCATTTATCCCCCTTTGTGGGATTTTTTAAGTATAAATGAGTTTTATTATATAGCATATAATTTTAGAAAGTAAAGATAATAGTACCGTTTGCACAAATGGGGACCAGTTAGCCTCGTTTGTGGGCTTTCTTATATAATATGGATGAGTCTTCTTTTGTTGTATATATTTTAATAATAGTAAATATGAAAGTGTAGTTTGCACACATGATCAATTTGTGATTATAGAAAATAATGCAAAATATTATATTTAGCCCCCTCCATGGGCTCTCTTATACAATATAAATGACTCTACTTATGTAGTATATAATTTTAAAAAATAAAGTCAAAAATATAGTTTGCATCGATATCGGTTTGTAATTCCAAAATATATTAAAAAATTTGTGTTTGGCCCCTCCATATACTTTCTTGTGCAGTTTATATATATAATATATAAAAATTGTCATGGAGGGAGTTCAATTAAATTTTATCAATTATTTTTGAAATTACAAACTACTCGACATGTGCGTAAATTACACTTTTGTCTATACTTTTTAAGCTATATACTATATAAGAAGGCTCCTCTATATTATATAAAAAAGCGTGTTGACGGGGTTGAAAGTTTTTTTCTCATTTTATAACTACAAGTTGGATTCTATCTGTAAACTATGCTTTTGTCTGGCTATTTAAAACAACCATCGCAATATTTCAATAAAACTTTTTCAAGATTTTTTAAATTACAAATTCATCTGTAGCGTGTAAAATTCAATTTTACTTTTAAATATCTAAAATTATGGCATGATCTTTCTATGTTCTATTAAAGATGTGAATACTAGGTAAGTAAGCCTACCAATCTGGCCAGATGCATTTGTTCCAATTCTTTTGAAACTACCAATTAGTCCATATGTATAAGATAAAATTGTATCCTAACTTTTTTAGAATTATATACTATACAAGACTCACTAAAGGATATAAATAAAAGTTTGCATTTTTTGAGGTACAAATTAGTATGTATGTATGTGTGTATAATATAATTTTTGTTTTACTATATGAGTTGATCTTTTGTGTTCTAATATAGTTGCATGTACAATTATATTGTTCTTAAGTTTGTACAATAAACATGTACTTATGGAAGATGTTGTATATAATATATTTTTTTTCAAATTTGTGTAGTTGTATTGGTATTCTAGTAAGATCGTTGTGTGATACATGTGGTTTTGGAAAAGTGTGTAGAGGAACTTGGATGCAATATTTGTCTTTTTCTTCTTGCATTACAATTCGTTCTTCTTTATCTTCATGCATATGAAATTATGACGTTCAAAATAAATTTTAATAGGCATGCTTTTATAATCTATTTTGTTGAATGGATTGGGAGCATTGTATGTTAAACTCCAAAACCCATGTATATCTTTTCACATACCTAAAATGTGTGATAGATTTTAATTTTGGGTGAGTTCAGAATGACATGGATAACATACTCATCATCATAAACTAAGTATAAACCCCTAACAAGGATTTCGTCCCCAAAATTCTTGATGAAGGAAGACAATTGTTGTTCATGCATCATATCATCAAGTCTCCACCTAACATCGTGATGTCATGGAGATGCCATAGAACTTTGGCCAGCATAAAGTTCTTTCACATAGGGTTATCATAGAATATGTCATACTCAATTGTCCTTCCCAGACTAGAGTTACATTACGTCATTCATTTGAGACTACAAGTTTTATCATAAGGATAGGCTACTTGTCAAAGAAGAATTTATCTCGGAGGTATCTCTAGATGTTATGTATAAGTTGCCTTAACAAATCTTAGTTAGGGATATTCTAAGGAATTAATTTTATCTTGATAAGCTTTTCCCATAATGATTCTACAATTGTTTCTTTCAATCAGTACATCCTTATCGATGTCATGTTTATGCAGAGCATAAACCGCTAACATATGATGTCCATATTATCGTATGTAACCAAACCAATCTCAAAGTTGGTATTTGTAGGTAATCAAGCATTAATCATCTTATTAGGAGTCATGTCCTCACCATCTCATGCCTTTAAAACTTCTTGGATACTAGAAGTCCTTACCTTAGTATTAGTTACATGTGTCAAAAACACATCATATCATCATCATTTACATCTCTCTATTGTTACTACCAAAGTCAACATACAAAAGGATCTTTCTTTTATTTTGGGACATAATATGCAACACATATCTTTATTTTGGAACCAAAGTCCAAGACAAACTGATACTTTTCTAAGTATCCATCAACATATCACTTCTAACTCATGCATATCAAATGTCATAAGACTCACTTGATTGCCATGCTTCTGAAAGGAAAGAACACAAAGAAACATGTTCCTTTCATCACCCCATCATTACTCAAGGTCGTTCATCAAAGAGGAGACATCATCATCTCCTAAAACTATTACATGAACTTTCACTGTTCATGAATCATTTACACTTGTTTCATCTTAGGTTCCTTTCCATCTGTATAGGAATTATATGGACGATTACATATCATCCCACTTTCTTTGTTATTGCCTAACATGTTCATGAACATTATTGATATCCCATGATGAAAGTGAAAGGGAAACATAAAGGTATTCCAACTCTTATGGAATACTTATCAATATGGCCATGATCTCACAGGGTTGGTATAATCCAATGCCTGGCTAAACTCTCAAAATGATCTCATAGGGTTGGCATAGTCCAATGCCTGGCTGAACTCACAAGATTGGTACAATCCAATACTTGGATGTGATCTCACAGGGTTGGTATAATCCAATGCCTGGCTATACTCTCAAAATGATCTCACAGGTTTGGCATAGTCCAATGCCTGGTTGAACTCACATGATTGGTACAATCTAATACATGGTTGTGATCTCATAGGGTTGGTATAATCCAATGCCTGGTTGAACTCTCAAAATGATCTCACAGGGTTGGCATAGTCCAATGCCTAGCTGAACTCATAGAATTGGTACAATCCAATACATGGCTGTGATCTCACAGCGTTGGTATAATCCAATGCCTGGATGAACTCTCAAAATGATCTCACAAGGTTGGCATAGTCCAATGCCTGGCTGAACTCACAGGATTGGTACAATCTAATACCTGACTGTGATCTCACAGGGTTGGTATATTCCAATGCCTAGATGTACTCTCAAAATGATCTTATAGGGTTGGCATAGTTCTTAGATGAACTCACAAGATTGGTACAATCCAATTCATGGTTGTACTCTCAAAATGATCTCACAGGGTTGGCATAGTCCAATGCCTAGATGAACTCTCAAAATGATCTCACAGGGTTGGCATAGTCCAATGCCTGGATGAACTCACAGGATTGGTACAATCCAATACCTGACTGTGATCTCTGGAATGGTACAATCCAATACCTGGCTGTGATCTCTAGAATGGCACAATCCAATACCTGTCTATGATCTCTGGAATGGTACAATCCAATATCTGGCTGAACTCTTACAAAATCAATACATGGTTAGCAAATTGGCTGAGGCCAATAGATAGAAATGAGAATGATTCATGGTCATCATACCATGATAATATTATCATAGGATAAGCTTGATATGTTGGCATAATATGATGGGTAAATGATATACATGTTCTTTCATATTCCTTATAAAGTGAATAGATGATTTACTGTTCTATTATAGACAGTTACAATTCTTTGAAAATATGAGAAATATTTTAATCTTCTTATCCACAGTGATTAACCTTGCTTATTAGTATAAAAGAACCTCTGCTCAATTTTATACTGTTTACCTATGATAATAACATTGTTGGCGAAGAGTTACATCTCTCGCTGGGAAAATTGTCTCACCCCATGGGATCTACATTTTTTTCGGTAGACGTGTACGAGGGGGGTTGAGACCATATTGCAGAAGGAGAACAACAACAAAAAGGATAGCAGTGATAGCTCAGGTTGAGTGTACTTTCTATCTTGTCTTGTAGATAGAAGTCCTATGTGTCATCTCTGTACTCTCAGGTCCTTGGATTTAGTGCGTGATGGTTTTATGAACAAATTGAGATTTTGATTTGTATGCCTCGAGGTTTTATGTTGCTTCAGTACATGTTTTGACAAAGCAACTATTATATGTTAACCTCGAGATGAGATGGTATAATGTATGTGCAATGTGAACCCTGATGTATATAAAGTTTTGATTCTTTCATTAAGAGTTTTCCAAGAAACGGATCTCTTTGCAAAAAATAGTTTTAATTTTTAGTGATTTTTTTCGATCCGCTGTTTATGGTTATTCCGCATTATTAGTGATGATTTAGCTATCGGTTTGGTGGCAGTTGTTACAAGTTTGGTATCAGAGCTTAAGGTTTGCTAAGTCTACAGAGACATAGGACTAAGGTGTTGAGTCTGTTCTAGTGTCCTCCAGTATATACTATAGTGACTTATGCTTATGCAGAAGAAAGGGTGAAGTTTAAAAATGACTGGAGAATACAAGGAACACGTTGCTAAGAGCAATGTTGCTGCACCAGGAGGGGGTTCATGGGATCAAGCAAGAGAAGAATGAGTACCTAAGAATTCCCATCTTGACCCAATCAGGATAGAGAATCCTGCTTTTTATGCTCTTGTTGGGAAAGTTAGGACAACAGTGATACATATAGTAGACTGGATACTAGCATTACAACCGAGGTTACCAGTCCACAATATAGAAACTTTGGGTTTTGAAAGGGTTCTTGAATGACATAGTCATGTTGGAACAGTGAAAAATGTGGGAAGGATTGACATATGGCAAGAAAGTAGACTCTCCCATAAGTATAGACAAATAGTACATCTGTGATGGCAATGCCCAAGAAGGGGCAATAAGCTAAGAATTAAGGTAAGGTCTCTATGATTCTAGAGACATTTGCTTAGTTGTTTTAAAAAGTCAAAGTTTTTGGTGCCACCAGTGCAATAAATGCCTAGTGTACCAGGGCAGTAGTAGCTAAGTAAAGGCAAATGTCCTAACCTTCCACCTATAAGAACTTCTAACTTAGCTTCTACATCGGTAATAAGACTAATAAGACCATGGTACATAGACAAGACATGTTATAGATATAGACATGTTGAGCATACTAAACCCTCTTGTTCAAAAAGAAGGGAGGAAATGACCCAACAACCGAGGTAGACTCGACATGGCTTATGAAAGTTTCATACCAATAGTGTAAAAAGGTAAAAGAAACAACATGAAACAACTAGACTCTATGTGTTGATTCAACCTAAAGCAGTAGATGACCGCGAGGGGTAACAGTCAGATAAGAGCTTTTCCATTTTAATATACCTTCTCTTGATTTTATCTGATAATCATAAGAAGGATTGTTGTTATTGACTTCCCTATTGATTGCCCTATGGGAACATAGGGAAGAAATGTTGAGAACTAGAATTTATATTCTATTCAGTATTCTTTTAAATGCTTTATAATTTCTCTTATCTGTGTGAAAGAGGATGAGGTGCAAAGGTGATTCTTGGAGAAAATCCAGGGATGCTAAGTCATATGCTTTGATGATATGAAAAGTAAGGAATATGATAGTAAACAAAGTGCATACTACCTAATCTCAGTACTTGAATACCCTAGCCAGGTATTCAACTATTGAAGATAAGGCAAGTATAGAACTCTTAGATTGTTATCTTTCTGATTACTCTGATTAAGTAGTCATTTTGAGATAATCTAGTGAGCATAACAAAATTGGAAATATGGCATGGATATTTTTATCATATCCTAAGTGCAATAAATTGGAATCTGAGATGATCTCAGATCAATCTATGTGTATGAGGAAGTAAAGAGTAGAATCCTCATGATAAGAGAAAGAGAACAAGGGAGATGATCCCTATTTGATAAAGTATGTGTGAATAGTAAAGATCTTTTCCATAATGTGTAAATGGGAAATGTGATAAAATTCCCTTAAACTCAGCATTATACACCACATCACCTTTGCTAAGCATTATCTCTTGGTCAAACCATCATACACATTCACATCCTTTATGTGATACGAGTATTCCTCATATCTCTTTTTAGCATATTAAAAAAATACTATAGCCCTTATTTGGCTATAACCATTTATTATTATTATTATGTTAAGGGTTTCCCAGTTCCTTGGTTGATTTTGGACATTATCATCTCTTACATTAATATCTAGATCATGAGACTTTTATAAACATCTTGTTACCTCTCACTAGGAAACAACTAT
The DNA here is from genome assembly GCA_963693085.1 of Alisma plantago-aquatica. Lineage (NCBI taxonomy): Eukaryota > Viridiplantae > Streptophyta > Magnoliopsida > Alismatales > Alismataceae > Alisma > Alisma plantago-aquatica. The sequence continues at coordinate 1,245,045,001 of OY856409.1, forward strand.
TCTCATGGCTCACAAGGCCATTACACATCTTGTCACCTCTCACTAGGCAACAACTGTTCAGATGGCTCACAAGGCCATTACACATCTTGTCACCTCCCACTAGGAAACAACTGTTCACATGGCTCATTAGGCCATTACACATATTTTCACCTCCCACTAGGAAACAAGTGTTCACATGGCTCACAAGACCATTACACATCTTGTCACCTCTCACTAGGCAACAACTGTTCACATGGCTCACAAGGCCATTACACATCTTGTCACCTCTTACTAGGCAACAACTGTTCTCATGGCTCACAAGGCCATTACACATCTTGTCACCTCTTACTAGGCAACAATTGTTCACATGTCTCACAAGGCCATTACACATCTTGTCACCTCTCACTAGGTAACAACTATTCACATGGCTCACTAGGCCATTACACATCTTGTCACCTCTCACTAGGCAACAACTATTCACATGGCTCACAAGGCCATTACACATCTTGTCACCTATAACTAGGAAAAAACTATTCACATGGATCACAAGGACATTACACATCTTGTCACCTCTCACTAGGCAAAAACTGTACACATTGCTCACAAGGCCATTACACATCTTGTCACCTCTCACTAGGCAACAACTGTTCATATGGCTCACAAGGTCATTACACATCTTGTCACTTCTCACTAGGCAAAAATTGTTCACAAGATAGGAGTAGGTTCTATTCCTATCATTCAAGGGATATCATTCATATCGTCCATATGGTATCCCTCACCACTTGTATCGACTTACCCATCACCTAGGGTTATCCAACTCTATATTATTTAGAGTGTTCACTATCTCTCTATCGTGCAAGAGGTGTAGTATTAGACTTGTATCATCTATAAGGGGTAAGTGGGTATCTCCCATATCGTGTAAGGGCATGGCTCATATCATGTATGAGCTATCCTCTATCCCCATATCAGGTTAACCCCCATCTCGGGTTTCATATTGGGTTAAGGTATTTCAACCATATCAGGTTATACCATGTATTTGATTCTATGTCTTATATTATGCATAAGTGTATACTTCATCAACCATATTGTGCACCAGATGTGTGCTTCATGATATCATGTACAAGAGGTGTAATACATGATCATATCATGCAAGGAGTACTTTCTATTCTCATTCATATCATGTTACCCAAACTAGGGTTTCATATCAACTTACAAGTATGCCCTTGTTCCTATATCGTGCATGGAGTCTATATCGTGCAATGAGTATTATGGTTAACACCATATCATGTTCCAAGGTATGAACTTCATCTCCATATCGTGCAAGGAGATATAATCTCACAAGCATATCATGCAAGTGATACATGTATATCACCATATCAGGTATGAGCTACTTGTTTGTATGCTTGAACCCGATATCACTTTTTAAAGTGATACTATCTTCTTCAAGCTCTAGACCTTCATTCTATCTATTCTAGTTTATGAATAGCAGGTCTAGGAAATTCTTAGAACTCATGGAATCATCAAGTACTCAATAAATACTCAGAATTGAAACTAATCATCTAGTGTAACAAGTTATGTGGTGAATAATAACATGATTGGGTTCAAGTTATATAACCCGCCTTATGAACAACTTCAAAGCTCCAAGCTCCAAATCTCATGTTCTAAGGTGGAAGATGAACTTCTCCAAGGTCCAAGGCTCGTTCACAACTCTTCCATAGACAAGAAATCACCATAGTTAAGCACTTGGTGAAGAAGGAAAGAAAGGAATATTCATAACATGATATCCTACTTCAACCAAGGTTGAAGATGACCAAAACCTTACCTAAATCTTGGTTCTTGATCTCTACTTGATCCTTGAGCTACTTTGCACAATACCTAAGGGGCTTTTCATGATATCTCCAAGGGATATGGTTTGTGAGGATCGTAAACTTTCATAAGTTAGTGAAAGGTGAAGAATATATAGTTGGTTTCATGAGATAAAGTGTATAAGAGGTGTCTTCACCTCATGCTACTAGATGACACATGGACATGCATGGTTGACACGTGGCCATGCATGCACACATATATGTATTTCCATGCAAGAGTCTTTAGGATAAGCTAGAGATAATATCTCGGCCATCCTTTATCTTCCTGGATAAGTTTCCTCATATTTATCTCATCAACAAGGCAACCCGATACACTTTAAGCAAGGGGCTTTGCAACCCATCATGGGCTTCCTCCTTGAGGTGATCTTCCCTTCATGGCCTTTTCTAGGGCTCAAAAAACTGATAGGAGACTTCTACTATGGCTCCTTGGCCGATAGGACTACTATATCAAGTCCACAACTCGATACAACACATAAAAGGCTTTACCTTCAATTCTTCCTTGGTCTATTTATTACCAAGAGTATCATGATTCAAAGATTACTTCAAACATGGCGCCCCCTTATTTATCTCTCCTCTAAATAATATATAGAGGAAGTAGGGACACTCTATAGGTGATAATTTTACATTTCAACCCCCTATATTGGATAAATTACAAATTGTACCAAAATTGGTGCACACAGTACAAACATGTTATATCTTGGGATTTAGGCTTTCCACAAGCCACCATTTATCATCATTCTATCTCTTATGATACTAAAACACTTAGAACACATTCAACGTGTGACATTTTGCAATGTAACCTCTCATCTTGGGAAAATTACACTTTGGTCCAAAATAAAAGAATGTTGCTCAAACAACATTCAACCAGGACCAAATTTGAAACATAAGTGTGTCACATGATAACAAAACTCTGTAGAGGATTATATTAAATTTATAAGCAACTTACTTAGCTAAAATAGACAGTGTTACCTCATAACCCAGGTCAGGGGTATTACACTAAGCCTCAATCCCAACTATATTGGGGTATGCTACATGGATCCTTCTTTTCCATTCAGATCTATCACGGGTCATATTCTGGTTGAGAGGTAGAGATTCAAAATCTCTCTTTATAAGCTTTTCCCATGTTAATTTAGGCCTTCCTCTTCTTCTTTTAATTGTTCTTTACTCAATAGTATTGCTTCATTTAAGCGCATTAGTCGGTGTGTGTTGCACATGTCCATACCATCTGAGTCAGCCCTTGCGCAACTTGTCCCCAATTCTCGCCACCCCCACTTTATTCTTGATATAGTCATTTCTCAAGTGATCTTTTCTTGTCTTCTCACACATCCATCTCAACATATGTATTTCAACCACATTCATTTTGTTGAGTCCTTATTTCTTCACCGCCCAACATTCACTCCCATAGAGCATGGTTGGACGTATAGCAGTTGTATAAAACTTGTTTTTTAGTCTAAGAGGAATATTTAGATCACATAATACTCCAGTTGCAATCCTTCATTTCAACCATGCTACAGTGAACCTATGACAAACATCATTTTGGACATCCCCGTCTATTTGAATGATAGAGCCCAAGTAATAAAATTTATCACATTTTGGTATATGTACTCCGTCCAACTTGGCTCCACCATTCACACTATGAGATTTGTTGAAATTCCAATCAGTTTTTCTCATACTAATCATCAATCCATTTGATTATAGTGACTTTCTCCAAAGTTCAACTTTATCATTCAAACCATCTTTAGTTCATCAATCAATACAATATCATCAGCAAATAACATACATCAAGGAACATCATCTTGAACATTCTTTGTCAACTCATCCAATAACAAGAATGAACAGATATGGACTGAGTGTGAATCCTTAGTGTACCCCAACTATGATGGGAAATGTTGGTGTCTCTCCTCTAGGAGTCTTCACACTTACAGTAGAGCTACCATACATGTATTTAATCAAGTCAATGTATTGGATTGGCACACCCTTTTTTCCTCAAAACCATCCACAACACTTCTCTAGGTACTCGATCATAAGCCTTTTCCAAATTGATAAAAACCATGTGAAGAACTCTTTTTCTTTCCCTATACTTCTCCATAAGCCTCCTTATCAGAAAAATAGCATTTTTTGTTGATCTACTAGGCATGAAACCAAATTTTTTTATTGATATATGCATTATAGATCTTAGCCTCTGCTCAATAATCCTATCCCATAGCTTCATTGTGTGACTCATCAACTTGATCCCTTTGTAGTTTGTACAGCTCTTAACATCACCTTTGTTCTTGTAGATGGGGACTATAGTACTATTTCTCCACTCATCTGGCATCTTCTTTGTCTTCATGATCTTGTTAAATAAATTTGTTAACCACATAACTCCTTCATCCCCCATATTATTACATACGTCAATGGGAATACCATCTGATCTGCATGCATTTCTCATTTTCATATTTTTCAAGACATTCTTGACTTCCAAATGTGAAACTCATTGTGTGTAAATGATATCTCTTATATCCATGTCACACGAGTCTCTAACATTATTGACAATATCTCCATTGAAAAGCTTATGGAAGTAATTTCTCCATTGGTTCTTGATATCATCATCCTTTACTAGCATTCTATCATCTTCATTCTTGATGCATTTTACTTGAATAAAGTCTCTTCCTTTCCTTTCTCTTATATGAACCATTTTATATATATCTTTTCCCCCTTCTCTAGTATCTAGGTTCTTATAAATATCATCCAAGTATCTATACCTTGCCTCCTAAATAACCTTTTTTGCTTCATTCTTTGCTTGCTTGTATCTCTGAAATGTTGTTTCATCTCGAGATTTGGACATGCTCCTATAGAATATTTATTTGTTTTTTATCTTGAGTTTACCTTGATTTGAGGCATACAAAATTTGGTCCAAAATTTATTTTGAGTAATACAAACACATCAAATAAATCTTGAATTGACTAAAATCAATGCTCATCCTATATGAAAAAATATAAAAAATTGGATGTAATTTTTAGGAGTGTGGAGGGGTGAAATATTTATATTTACTTGTTAAATTTTTGAATTAGCCCCTTGTAGTTTTTATGCCTATTTATACTAAATGTGAGAAAATAAGAAAGAAGTTGGATAAATTTTGTTCTTTATTTATTAAGATTATAAGTTGATATTTCTATATTTTAATTGAACATCCATGAATAATATGAATCTATACTTAGTTTTCTTTAGAAACTACAATGATGTAAATTTTTGCCTATTAAGGGCAAAAAACACCAAATATGTAAATTTATTAAAGAGGAGGCAACGAAACAACCTTGATCATTAAAATTATTTATATTTGTTCATCATCGTGACAAAAAGTATTATATACCAAATGCAAATGCCTTTTCATGTTGAAGATAAACTCCATTTTTGTGATAAACACCATGTTGTTGTGTATTTATTTGTTAAAAGCAGTAATAGTCAGCTAACTAATTTTGAACATCAAATTCAGGAACAATCCAAGTACATTTATAGTATAATGTGAGAGGAAGTGAGCCGTTGTATGAAGGTAGTAGTAGGGAATATGATTCATATTGTAGAAGGGAATGTGTATAGTGTTATGGAATGTATAATTAGTAAAATAATCAAGGCATACTATGAAACAAATAAATGAACATAAACATCTGAATAAATACATGATGAATCAAGTCAAAAGCATGATAAATGTAAGCATTAGACTTTGTCAAATAGACTAATGTTTGCATAAACTTGAAGGGAATAATTTAAAATCTTGTAATAATATTTGAGGGGTTGTTTTCAACCTCATGTATTGTGAATTATGTTTCCACCATAGTTCTATTCTCCTTCTACACTATATTGCTCAAATTCTCAAGCACATATATGTGTTGCGACTCTAATGCCATAACACTAGAGTTGTTGCATTTCACATTGTAGAATTATCTAGAGGTCTTGAAGAATAGACAAGACATCATCCTTAATCGGCCTAATCATTCTAATTAACTAACTACTTGAAGTTTAGTGGTACAAGGAACTAGGCCCTAAGGGAATCTAACATGAGGCATTTGGGGTTCAATGCATACCAGTGGTCCATATGAGTCCCAACCTGGGGCTCCACATGGTCGAATATTGCTGTAATAGACATCACAAACTCGCTTGACGTCTTCCTTTTTCACTGTCTGACATCTTCTTTCTGTTAGATATATTAACCTTAGTTAATTTAATTAGCACAGGTTAAGTTCAATGTTGGTGCAGTTGTACGTATGGAGTGTGGAGAAAAATGATTTTTATTTTTTATAATTGGAAGAAGGTTTAGTCCCACGTTACCCGCTTCCAAAGCTCTGATGCTCCTTATATGTAGAATGCATGTGACACTAGTCTTGAAAATCTCTAAGGGAGGGTATGCTCATCCTTATGTGAGTATGGTGACCACACACATTTATATGCACGACCACATCAAGCATGGGCATGTGGGTCTTGTATTGCGAGAATTTTCTTTGTGTGATTGAATCAAACTAGGAATAGGATTGAGTGATGGAAGTGCTACAAATAAGACACTTGCCATTATGGCTAATCAAAACTCAAATCATCTTCTGTTCTTACTCTAAGACCTTAATTGTTGCCTTTTGTAGCCTACGCTTCCTACGTGAGTTCACTTATGGAGTTCAAATCATATGTAAGAAAAAACTTATTTGTCTCCTCTCTTCTTCGTGATGCAATCTGTTGGGTGGTGGTACCTAACGTGTGTTGAGAGGTAGAGGTACTGTTGTTCATTGTTGTCAATATACGAGTGAGTAACATCTTTTGACATGTCCATGAGTGGATCAGGATTCGAAAAACAATGTGCATCTGGAGCATACATGAGGTTGTTTTCTTTAAGAATTGTCTCTCTTTGCTAGAGAGCAATATCTTTTGAGTTTCTTGAATTCTCTTTTATTATTTCTCTTGGTATATTTGTTCTAATGGTTATCAGTAAACCTGCTTATTAGATTGCAATTTCTTTCTATTTCATATAAAGATGGTTTAAAATCTAATAGTCCTAAAGAAACTACTTTAATAGTGTCGGTTTACATGGTTGGTCAACTTACTTATCGTCCTAATATTCATACATCTAGTAGTCTAAAAATTTTGATGGTGTTAACTTTGCAAGTTGACAAAGTCAGATGAAAATTTGACTTCTAATGATAAGATTTCTTCACTATCTTGAAAAGGATGAACCCAACATGATGAAACCCTTCATAATCATGCTAAAAATTGCTAATTGAAAAGAGGGTGATCTAGTGTGTAGAGGACGTATTCTCTTAACATTGTCAAATAATTTTGTATGATGTATATTGAAAACATCCTATCATGTCTAGAAAAGTTCTATGGGTTACATTAGATAAGAAAAATAAATTAGAGATTCATGACATTTCAAAATATCATGTATTTAAGTTTCTTAAGATTTGAATGTTGAATGGTAAATTAATTTTTGATTAGGTACACAATTTCCAAATATTATGTCATGAGCTTCAAGAACAAGGTATGAAACACTAAAAAGTTTTGTAAGTCTTGGGAGGAATTTGGCCTAGATAATGGAAGGGTTACATATCCTAATAAACTTATGTTAGATATTTCAATAAGGGAGGAACACTTAAAATATGAAAAGGTTAGAGGTACATGTTGATGTCAACCCTATTGTAAATCTTATTATTGTTAATAATAAATGTGATAAAAATAAGAACATACATAAACCTAATACCAAGATTCCTAAGAAATCAATTGGAGTTGTGGGTGTGTTGGACATTGAAAGAAGGATTGTCCTATAAAAAGCCACAGAAAGCTACTACATATGTAGTTGAGAAGTGGTGGTCAACATGATGACTACTTCCTTGAACGGAAAAGATGGGTATGTTTATGTGACAACCTGATTTTTTATCTCATTTATCATTCTCATTCTTTCACTTCAATAGACTCATCTCACTTGATTTCATTTCAATCGTACCACTTGAGTGTGTTGATGACCCAATTTGATCGCCTCAATGACTAATCGCATGATATGTGACTCTAATTGGAGAAATTTGACTAAGTATCATGCTTTATCATGCATCCATCTTGCATCTAATTTTTAATATTATCATTGTGATCTTTTTACTCTATGTATTCCATGTTATCGGGTATTCAATCATCTTTCCAATGGTGCAAGAATCACCCTGATCAGGTCTTCCAAACAAAAGTTATGCTAAATTGAAGATGTGCCATTTTCAATTAATTTTAATTGATTTTGCACAATTTTTAGCTTTATTGGGCCCATATGTCCGTGGCCCATGTACCATTAACATTATTTTGGATCATCCACAACCGTTGGATCTTGATTCGATGGACTAGGGATTATCACCTAGCTCATACACACCACCGACACTAGGAGTGTTGTTTCGCTTTGCGCCCACCAATTGGAGGTGTTTTCCCCATCTTTTTTCCCTAATAAAACCCCCAACCTCCCCGGTTCAATACCTCCTCATTTAGACTATTCTTCACACCATTATTTTTTTCCTTCCTCACCCCCTACATCTCCCATGTTCGATGCAACACCGTCACCACTAACCTTTGTGTTGCCACCTCTCGGCACCAAGCAAGGTCACGATCCCCTATGCGTCGAAGAGATGGAGTCGGGAAGACCCTCAGAGAGGGCATGGGAGCCCCATAGCCTCATGGCCAACTCGTTCCAGTGAGTATTGGAGTCTATGTCTGCCACATCACCTACGAGCGATGTGAAGGGGGACAAACAGAATCAAGGCTCGGGTCAAAGGGTAGGACCCACAACAACCAACCACGGGTGGACATGTCAGTAGATGACCCACCTCCCTTCACCCCTTCCCATCTCTCATGCGGATTTTCTAACTAGGGACCAGCCAGTGGTGATTGGGCATGCGCTCAACACATCCGTCTGATCGCCCATCAACGAATGGAGATGTTGGCCCAGAGGTGACGAGCGAAGATGAGTTGGGCAACCACGATCCATAATTCAACCAAGTGGTCTACAACCACTGGAAATTGCCATCATGTTATGGTTCCCAAGTGTTGAACACATGTGGCATCTGAGACATGGATCAGTGCATCAACGGTGCACCTCACACTCAAAATGAATAATGGTAATTCCTAAGGTGCTTTCTATACAGTTTTAATGCATATCTTCAAAAACTCATATCTCCTAACTCCTAGGGTCAAATCATACAAAATTATATATTAAATTGATCCTCATGGAGATATATAAGATGAGAATACTTTTAGGCCATAAATCTTCTTCTAGTTCTCTTTATTGCTAGATACACAAACTTGACCTTGTCTGACCATTATGATTTCTTGACTATGCCAAATATTGAAACTTTGATGCATCTCTACTCTCCTAAGTTGTGAAACCAGTAACCTCGAAGTACTTTGAACATGTTTGAACTTTTAAAAATCCCAATTGCTCATGGATGTCCTTAATTGTATAAAGTGACTTTCTTTTAGAGTTTAATGATGGGTTTTGACCCATTTTGCTGATCTTGCCTCCAAATTACATCTAGACTAACCCTACCTTGAAAATCAGTAACTTTATGCCTATCTATGACAGTAATATCAACCCTAAACCCCTTGTTCCTATGCTTGTTCTATATGGCCCTAAATATACCCATAATATGTGAATGTTGATTATACCTTGAAGAAAATGAGGTGTTTTCCCCCAATTGTGCATCAAATTCCTTTCTATTCCTGAAGTAAATACCTCCATGACGGTCAGACGCCCTAATGCCTAAGATTAACACTATTTCTTGATATGATGTTACATGTGGCTCTATGTCCACTAGCGGTGTACATGACTTGGTTACTTTTCTTGTGCCCTAATCTTAATGTGAATCTTATTATTCCCTCTCCTCTCTAATAAAAGTTGACTCTTTTATTCTTGTGTTCCCTACTTTGGATGTCCACCTAAGTCACACATGTTGACTCCTAATGGCATATCCACTATGTTGATGCTTGCACATATGTTGTAATGTTAATGCCTACGGTTGGGAATATGATGCCTAGATCCTAGGGGACATCCACCTACATACAATGTGTTTCTTATGACCTAATGTTACTGATAGAAACCATATTTTATATTTGGATATATCGATTGAATGAATCATGACCTTTGTTGCCATACTATGAGTCTTTTGACCCTTAATGTACCTGAGGAACATGAATCTTGTAATGATCATATAAAATGCATGGAGCCTCAAAATGACATGAAACTTGAACCACACCTTCATGGTGACCTCCAAATCAGTAAAATATCATCTAATGCACTAATAATCAATGTTGGACCGAACTTGTCCAAAACCCTAAAATGGAACTAGTTAGGGTTAATGGTGAGTATCTAATACATGTATGTAATTGTATGCTTTACCATTTGTTGCTTAAGATCTAGATAGTGAAGGATAGGTTATGAAATTATGGAAATTGGGTGGAGGCTTTAATAATTATATGACTATGGATTTCAATGATGATCTCTTTTGGAAGCCATGATTGTGAACATGTTCGCTTGAGAATTGATAACATACATTTTGATAATACACCTTAGTCTCGTGTGAAGATATAAACAAAAGCCCTAATGTAGGGATTCTAAGGAATGGGAAAACCCTAATGCCATGATGATGACATAATGTGATGGAACAATAAGTAAATATGTATATAATCAATATGAGTACACCCTTAACAATGATAACCTAAGCGTGAATCCCACTTTTGGGAATTCCTTGGCAACCATGGTTGGATACCTAGACCCAATGAATTGTTGAGTTTGACTCTTAACTATGATCTTAGATGAATATTGAGGATGAAATTCCTTGTAAGGAGAGAAGGATGTGACTACCTGATTTCTCTCTCATTTATCATCCTCATTCTCTCACTTCAAGAGACCCATATCACCCAATTTCATTTTAACCGTAGAACTTGAGTGTGTGGATGACCCAATTTGATCACCTCGATGACTAATCTCATGATATGTGACTCTAATTGGAGAAATTGGACTAAGTATCATGCTTTATTATGTACCCTTATTGAATATAATTTTGAAACTTATTACTGTGACTTTTTACTCTACAATTTATTCCATGTTATAGAGGATTCAATCATATTTCTAATGGTGCAAGAATCACCCCGATCAGGTCTTCCAGTCAAAAATTATGCTAGATTGAAGATGTGCCTTTTTCACTTGATTTTAATTGATTTTGCATGATTTTGAGCTTCATTGGGCCCAGATGTCTGCGACCCATGTACCATTAACATTATTTCAATCAGCCACAAGTGTTGGATCTTGATCTAATGATCTAGGGACTATCACCTAGCTCTATACACGCCACCAACGCTAGGAGCGTTGCTCTATTTTGTGCCCTTTAGTTGGTGGCCTTTTCCCCATATTTTTTCCCCAGTAAAACCCCCAAACTCCCCATTTCAACACCCCCTCTCATTTACACTGATGTCCACACCATACATTTTCTCTTCTTCACCCCCTTCATCTCCCAAGTTAGGTGTGGCACTGCCGCCACTAGCCATACATGCATCTTCACCTTGCCACCTCTTAGTACCAGGTAAGGCCATAATCAGCTCCATGCCGATGAGATGGAGTCAGGAGGCCCCTTCAAAGGGCCTAGGAGCCCCGTAGCCTCGTGGCCAGCTCATGCCTATGAGCATTAGAGGTCGTGGCTGCCGCAACGCATGTAGGAGTGACACGAAGGGGGACGACAAGAGTCAAGGCCTGGGTCAAAAGGAAGGACCCACGACAACCAACCATGGGTGGATACATCAGCGAAGGACCCACCTCCATTCATCCCTTCCCACCTCTCACGCAAGTTCTCTGGATAGGGCCCCATCAGTGGTGACTAGGCGTGTGCTTGAGCACAACCGTCAGATCACCCATCAACAGATGGGTACGTTGGCCCAGGAGTGATGGGAAATGACGAGCTTGACAACCACAATCCATACTCCAACTGAGTGGTGTGCATCTACTAGCAATTGCCACGTGGTCAGGGTCCCTAAGTGTTGTAGTTGCACGACATCTGAGTTGTGGATCAGTGCATCAACAGCACAACTCACCCTAGAAATGAATAAAGGTAATGCCTAAGGTGCTTTTTATATATTTTTAATGCATATCTTCAAAAATTCACATCTACCAACTCCGAAGGCAAAATTATACAAAATTATTTATCAAATTGATCCCATGGAAGAGATCTACAAGATGAGCATTATTTTAGGCCCTCAATCTTCTTCTAGTTCTCTTTATTGCTAGATATATGAACTTGACCTTGTCTGACCATGATGATTTCTTGACTATGCCATAAATTGGAAATTTGATGCATCTCTAGTCTCTTAAATGTGAAACCAATAACTTATAGGTACTTTGAACATGCTTGAACTTCTAAACATCTCAATTTCTCATGAATGTCCTTAATTGTATAAAGCGACTTACATTTTGCAATTTAATGATGGATTATGTCCTATTTTGCTACCCTTGACTCCAAATTACATCTACACTCACCCTACCTTGGAAATTAGTAACTTATGCCAATTTATGATAGTAACATAAACCCTAAACCCCGTGTGCCTATGCTTGTTCTATATGGCCCTAAATGCACATATGGGCCCCTAATATGTGAATGTTAGTTATACCTTGAAGAAAATGACGTGTTTGTCCCAAAATGTGCATCGAATGTCTTTCTATTCCTGAAATAAATAACTCCATGATGTTTAGAATACCTAATGCCCAAGATTCACATTATGTCTTGATATGATGTTACATGTGGCTCTATGTCCACTAGTGCTGTACATGACTTGGTTACTTTGCTTGTACCCTAATCTTAATGTGAATTTTATTATTCCCTATCTTCTCTACTCAAAGTTGACTCTTTTATTCTTGTGTTCCCTATTTTGGATGCCCACCTAAGTCCCATGTTGACCCCTAATAGCATCTGGACTATATTGATTATTGTACATATGTTGTACTGTTAATACCCAAGGTTGGGAATATGATGCCTAGACCCTAGGGGACATCCACCTACATTGTCATGTGTTTCTTATGACCTAATGTTGTTGATATATACCATATTTTATATTTGGATCTCTCAAATCAATGAATCATGACCTTTGTTTCCCTATTATGAGTCTTTTGACCCTCAATGTGCTAGAGGAACATGGATCTTATAATGATCATATAAAATGCATGGAACCTCAGAATGAAATGAAACTTGAAACACGTCTTCATGGTGACCGCCAAATCTGTAAAAGATCGTCTAGTGCACTAATAAGAAATGTTGAACTTAACTAAGAAAAGCCCCTAAAATGGAACTAGTTAGGGTTAATGATGAGAATCTAATACATGTATGTAATCTTATGTTTTACCAGGTGTTTCTTGAGATCTAGATGGTAAAGGATAGGTTATGAAATCTCTGAAATATGGTATGGGATTTAATAATTAATGACTATGGATTTCTTGCTTTAAATGAGAAACGTATGTATGTTTTTTTATTTTCTCACATATTGCATGTAGTATTCTATTATGTACTTGATGTTTGTCTCATATTATTGTTTTGTAACTTGCAAACATAATATATAGAAACTCCATTAGTTAATGTTGAAACAAGGTTTTGCTCTTTGACACTAGTCATTGAGGTCCCTCATGAAGAAATAGGGTTAGCTTTTGGCGATGGACTCGAGGTCCATCACTTAATAAAGGGTTATCTAATCTTGAGCACCCTTACAGACCCTTCTAGTAGGAAGTTGGTCAAAGACCTTATGAATACATGATATGATGGTATAATTAGAGTAAAATGGCATTAAATGTGGGCTCTCATTTTTTATAACACTTAACTTGTTCAATCTTGCTTGTTTATTTCTGCAATCTTTACAAATTGTTCAAAGCTTATGTACTTGTATCTTTCATCCATGTACTAAGAACCATGTGTGCTTGACCTACCTTGTTTCATGTATTTTATAGGTTCATAGATGGATAGAAATTTATGGGCTTGGTGAGCTATGGTGGGTGTACTTATTGTAAGATCCCTAGTATGCATGAGGAGAAGTGAAAACTTTAACTCTCAAAATTTAATTGAAATCTTGTAATAAAAGAATGTTGCTTAATAATACTTGTTTAATTTTGATTATGATTGGTACTTTTATATTGTTATATGTTCATGTATGCTAATATTTACGCTTTTGCATTCGCACTTGAATAATGTCATGCTAGGGACGGACGCCTACGTCCTATCACAATGAATTTCTAGCCATTTGAAGTTAGGATTTTGGTAATAAATGGTTCGGTGACAGTTTCTATTAAACTTGAAATTCTTGTTAAATTTGAATTACTTTATTGGATTATAGACACTAAGGATACTCTATATGTTTGTGCTGATAAGTCTTTACTTGTGTCTTACCAAGCTTCTATAGGTTGATCCATGACTTTAGGATATGCAAACTTTGTAGAACTCCAAGGCAAAGGATGTGTGAATTTATAGTTTTCTTAGAGAGAGTTTCTAGAGTCAAACATTTTCCATCTTATTTGGTGCAGTTTAGTTAGTGCGAAAATTTAGATAGAGATGGCTTGAGATAGATTACAAATGTAGAAATATAATTATTACTCATGTGTGACATGGTTTATTGTTTGACAAGGGGTACTTATGTGATTTGGAGAACTTTTATAAGATTCATTTCGAACTACTATTTCAAATTCTACTTTTAATTTGAAATAAAATCCAATTTGGTGTAAGTATGAAACACCATGCATTAATTGGAAATATAGATTCATACATTATTCTTGAAAGGGACAACATAAATTGTCTGATCTTGATCTCAAACCTAATACATGTAGGCTAAGAAAATCTAAAACATGAAATAAAAACTAGACTAGATAATCTATTGAGTTCATCCACCCCACCAAGATAAAGTCTCCTTTGATGTCAACTACACTGAAGGGATTGCTACAGTTATCTCTTGCTCCTTGATCCAGGGACACCTCATCCAAAAACCATGTGAAATAAATCAAAAACGTAAGTAAGCGACACTATACATGTTATAAGAATTGAAAAATAAGCATGTACTTGAACTAGAATAAACTTGACATACTTTACATTAAGAATTATCATTATACTTTACCCTTCATTACATCGATAAATTAAGAAACATTACTATTTGAATTTTCTCTATAACTTCCCAAATGGGGCACATCATGCATAGAAAGCCCATCATTGCTAGGAAGCCCATAATGACCATAAAGGTCCATATGTATAAGAAGCATATAATAAGTTACTTAATTCTCTTATCTTAATCATTAACATTGTTGTTCATATCTTTCCATGAATGCAAAATGTCCTCATCCAATAATTGCACCAAAGTTCTCATCGGGCTGATTAAGGCTCATCTTAGTTGCACCAAAGTGCTCATCAATTCCATAAAGACAAAATAACATCAAGAGGAACAGTTCACAACTTAAGTGCATTGTATTAATCATCATGGGATTTCTCCCTCTTATTCTTGAAATACATGATTCTTTCTTTATTTTCTTAATCATTACTTGAATATCATTAAACTAATGAACATCAGTGATAATCATAGGACTTTATAGATATAAAAAAACATGGAGTAATATAATCAGAGACATCATTGTGATCTTAATTTCATTATTTAACTTGAAATATAAAGCATAATCATAAATCATACATAATACGCAATTCATCCAAAGTACATATGCATAGTTGCATGACCCAGTTACCTGGAGAAAAGAAAATCCTAACTTAGTCCTCTGGATCTTCATCAAACCTTAAGTTCCTAAAATTACAAGATTTAGATTAATTATCACCTTAAATAACATCCTAAACCCTAATTTGGGTCTATTAAGATAACAAGGTAAGATACAACAACATTAGGGTTTAGAAACACTAAAATTAGATTTGATTTGAAAAATTGTATCCAAAATGTATTTTTAGGTATTCTTCTGACAAACGGTTAATTTACTGTGAATCTTTGAAAATCGACCAATCTCAAAAATCCATAAAGCCACATAATCTGTTTTGGATCCACTGGGATGACAGTGCTTGGTGAGATGGACTGATAAGATATGGCCACCTGTCCCTGGCCCTCTTACAAGAAATTTGCATTTTTTTCTAATGGTAGAAGGCTAGATAAGGCATGGAATTCCGAAGTTTACCCTTGCAGTGTGCGACACCAAAAAATTAATTTCAGGGCAAATATGTGAAATCAAAATCTTGATTCATCATCCTCAACCTTAGGATACACAAGGCACACAGTAGGACACCATGATCTAGGACACCATGATCTAAAACCATCAAACCAACCTTAACCAAAGGAGATAGGAGTTGCCTAAAGAATACCTTCATCTTCGTAGGCCTTCGCAATACCTAGAGAGCCCTGCCTCATGCTTAGCTGGTGTTCAACTAGGTGAGAATCTTCTCCCACCATGGTAGGGAGGAGATGATAGAGGGGAAAACTTGTTCAGAACCAACCACAAAGAACATGAATACGTCGATTTAATTTTTTAATACAAAACAAAAATGATGGTAGAGAAACCAGTTGGTCTGTTGTGGTTTGCTTGGGAATTAACAATAGATACAACCATAGACAAAAAGATGGGCTAGGGGGATACCGACTCAAAAAATGAATGTATTCCACACATATTCTCCCCGTGATATCATATGGGTTCCCAGTTGGAATTGACTATCTATGTGGCCTACTGGATGGTGAAGAGCTTCTCCATTGATGGTACATGATTGTGGATAAGGGGAGGCTAGGGAAAAAGTGTGCAAGGGCAAACCGTTATCAGGGTTTAGTTCTATGATGTTCAAGAAGCACTCTCAAGGGTTTCCTTATATAAGTTAAAGTTTGGAGGAGCTTGGGTTCTTTGCAGTGATGAAAATAGGGGAACTCACTCGCGACTCTGAGAGTTTAGGAGATCTAAGACATGAAGTCCCATGAAACCCTAGATGGAACCAATCAAAATGGTGAGGAGAAGTGAACCAGGGGTTCCTCTTGATCTAAGACTATGCAGGGTGAGAGAGCGGAGGGGGAAAAAGTTGTGAGGACTGTAGAATCCCGAGAACCAGGGACTTGGGTGAGGATAGAGACCTCCCCACTCGTAGTTAGGTCTGCATCCAACCAAAAACACAGAATGACAGATCCATGTGATAATTTTTAGATTTGGAAATTAGGCTAGATGAAAAAATCAATGATATTTTCATTATATTCACTTATTAACTATTTAGAATCTTTCAATTTAGGTTTAAGGGTCAAACAAAGTTCAAATGACCTCAAATTTCAACCATACATTTATCAAGGAGTTGAGATTCTTCCTATATGATTAGATTCGGGTGTTGGTTACCTTTTGTACATAAAATACATATAGCTCATTATCTGAATGTATGTATCTTATTAAAGGTGAGATTAAATGAGTTCTCATTTCCTTAGTGAGTTATTTAAGTCAAAACTCTAATTAAGATTGTTTATATAATCTAGGGCCTACTCATTACCTTTTATTTATATATGAAGGATTATTATAGTAGAACAGAGAAAATAAAAGAGTCATATCCATTTCTTTTGACATAAAGGCAATAGTGAGTTGTCTAATGCATGAAGGAACAAAGTATATTATGTCACTGAAAATTTCATAAATTGGGGCTATAGAATCAGTTCCATTGTTTAAGTTTTATCATAAAAACTCATTAAGAACTCTAAATCATATAAATGAAAATTTGGGATGTTACAATTCTACCCACCTTAAATAAATTTCATCCTTGAAATTTCCATATACTAACTACCTTAGGGTTTTACTTATTTTGTGTGTCCTAATCTTTAAAATCATCTTAGAGTCTCCTTATTGTACATATAATATGGCTTCTCACAATTAAACACTATCTAAACCTCATTATTAAAATCAACATGTGGGTATACAACTAATGAATCTATCTCACCATCATTATCATGAAAAATGGCCTTTCTACCTCTTCCCTAGGGTTTCTAGTTCTTCACTGTATCTAACTTATCTATGTCAAATTATATACCCTTTTTATGCATTCTTGGTCTTACTATGTATATGATTAGGTTTATGTGACTATATGCCTTAAACTTTTAATGCAACTCTTATTTTATTTGTCGTCTTTGGATGCATGTCATCTGCTCATATAGTCATAGGTGACATATCTTATCACATTTACCTTATCACCTTCCTCGTACACATGTCCCATACCACATGCACTCAGAAGGACAAGATAAGAATGATAATGTACACATCATTCTCTCTACAAAACCCCATGAGCCAGTGTCTCATACCACAAACACGTGGGAAAAAGAGAGAGCATGCTATATATAACTCTAGAGGTAACATAAAAGTCTAAAACATCTAGCCACATAACCCTAATCCTTATCTAAAATTTTGTCTTCTACCTAGAAATCTACTCAAATCTACTCAAAATTTTAATATCTTTCCTTACTTCTACTATACCTAGGGTTAGAACATATGAATCTGATTTTTGCCCGGTGACCATCTACTTATCCTCTTTGATACTATTGTAATGCTCCACCAAGTACATATATGTCAACGGAAGCAAACTCTATGTTGTCCATAACATGGGTTGTAATGCCTCTCCAGGTACACATACATGTTATAAGAATTGCAAAATAAGCATATACATGAACTAATATAAACTTGTCATGATTTAACATTAATAATTACATTACACTTTAGCCTTCATTACATCAATGAATTTATAAACATTACTATATGAATTCTCTCTATAACTACCCACAAGGGGCACATCATGTTCGAAAAGCCCATCATTACTAGGAATCTCATAATGTCCTTAAAGGTCCATCATTACGAGAAGCATATAATAAGTTTCTTAATCCTCTTATTTTAACATCGGTGCTCTTATCTTGCCATCAATGTAAACTATCCGCATTCAATAACTGCACCAAAGTACTCATCATCCTGATTAAGGCTCATCTTAGTTGCACCAAAGGCTCATCAATTCCATAAAGACAAAATAACATCCAAAGGAGCAATTCATAATTTAAATGCATTATCTTAATCATCATGGGATTTCTCCCTCTTATTCATGAAACTAACATTACATGATTTACATGGTTCTTCCTTTGATGACTTAATCATTAACATCTATGGTAAACATAGGACTTTATGAATATAACAAACAACATGGAGTAATATAATCAAAGGCATCATTGTGATCTTAATTTAGTTCTTTAACTTGAAAAATAAAGCATAATATTAAATCATACATAACATGCAATTCATCCAAAATGCATATGCATAGTGTCATCACCCGCTTATCTAAAGCAAAGCAAATCCCAACTTAGTCCTTTTGATCTTGCTCGAACCCTAAGTTCCTAAAATTACAAGGTTTATATTAATTATCGCCTTAAATAACACCCTAAACCCTAATTTGGGTATTTTAAGGTAACATAATATGAGATGATACAATTAGGGTTTGGAAATACTGAATTTAGATTCTACTTGTAAAATCCTTTCCAAAATGTATTTTTGGGTATTTTCTGACAAACTGTTGATTTACTGTGAATTTTTGAAAATCAGCCAATCACATAAATCCATAAAGCCACATAATCTGTTTTGGATCCACTAAATTGGGGGTGGAACTGATGATCCTGCACGAGGCTTTAAGGGGTGTAGAAAATGCATCTGGCAAGTTGACTCATCCCAATCCATCAGTCCCCCAAAATGATAGTTGAGGAACCCTCTCTAATCTAGGATCAAATGATGCACACCTGATATGTCATCGAGAAGGGAAGTGTGACGTCCCCAGATTTTCTAAAACTTAATATGATGTGTGACGTCCAAATTGAAACCCTCACCTCAGCGAGAATCCCAATTTAAACATCCCACACGAGGCTAAGAAGAAGAAAATCAAGGGAGTCAGAAGGAAACAAACGGTAGCACATGCACATGAACAATAATAAAACCATACACACATGTTCACCATTCAACATATAATTACAACATGAATTGTTACAACATTTGATATTACATATTGAATAGCAAACTATACATATACATGTACTACCACTAAACTACAGGATCTTAAGACAACAGATCCACCTGTACATCAGCTCGCTACACAACTCTCAACTATCCTGGATCTTCAAAAGCATAACCACAACCTAAACAAAAGATTACATGCGGTACACGTCAGCACAATATTCAAGAATATGTACTGAGTACGCCTACGTGTCTTTTAAATACCTCTCATCATATCTTGGCAATAAGATAAAACTAATACTTGGCAGTTATAAAGAAATATAAGAAAAGCATATACTTGTACAAAGATATTCATCATCAAAAGAGAACACATATGTTAAGCGCATTTTCCATTATATCATTCATGCATTTACTACCTGAGAGTTGAATGCATTAAGGCCTTTATGATCTACTACCCAAAGATTTGGATCATTTCACAATGTGATCTACTACCAAAGAGTTGGATCACTTCCAAGTACTTTACTACCAAAGAGTTGAAGTGCTTAGATATAATGGAACATATATATTATGCTTCATGTGTTCATAGCAATAAGTATGGAAAATCATGCAACATATCATATAAGAACAATCATTTCAATCAATACCATATGCCAAGTCTTTACTACCATATAACACAAGCATATTGTATAATAAGCCAAGTAAGCGGTAATGGCGTACCTTGATCAAGAGATATACTAAACCACATTCCCGATGTCATCTATATCCTTGTTAAACCTGATCAAGACAAGATCATATACTATCATCAGGTTCTCATCATCTTAACCCTACTTATGTCCATTTTAGGATTCACTTAGCTCATTAGGATATTCTCATGATTACTTGTTTTCTTGTCTTATATTTATATTACTGATGTCATATTCCAGATTATAGTTCATCAACTGGATATACTCATGTGTCACATTATTATGTGAACGTATTTAACATTATGTCACTTTCATTAACCATATCAGGGTTACATCACATGTATTAAGGATTCTCTTCATATAACACGAATTTTGTTCATCATTATGATCTCATAATTAAAACTGAGGTTTCATATACTGATATGAGCTTACGCTGTGAATTTCATCATTTATTGAGCATGTGTGCATTTATTACATTTTATTTAGGGTTGAAAGCCCTAATTAGCCATATTAATCAAATTATATTCTTTTATGCATCAACATGACCATAACTGACATCATATGCATTAAAGACATGGTTATGGACTTACTGGCATTTTTCCATAATTTTATGTCATTGTTTGCTATTTATTATCCATTAAATAAGGATTATACATCTTACATAATATTGTTGATATTAATGCATCAAAAGCAGGATATTATCCTTTCATATTATTCTACGCATTTTTCTGAGAATTACGGTACCTTACTTGCATTTTTCTGATAAACGGTCTATTTTCTATGAATTATACAAGCTCTGTGTGTTTTCTGGATATATACCTTTTTGTGGCCAATCCGGCGTCGCCATGTGGCACCAGGGTTGGCGTTGAGCCATCCAGTTTTCTTCTGGTTTAAGCACTGACCCAGTCCTCCCTTCTTTCATGCGATCAGCCTCCCCCTTCCCCTGTTTCCTCTGTTAAACAGGGGACCGCGAGCAGCTTCTCAGGTCTGCCGCCTGGAAGGTGTTCCGGTGAGCAAGCAACCATTCTGGCGCTCTACACCGGCAAGCACTGCACCGCTTCTCAACCTCCTTCTCTGCTGCTGCAGGTTTTCGGGCACCAAACCGTCGGCCACAGGTGCTCTGGGCACTGCCGTTCGGGAAAGATCTCCTACTGGGAGATCAACACATTCCGTGAGGGATCGGCGCCGCCCCTCTCTGACTCGCCGCGGCGGTTTGGGCCTCCGGTGAGGGAAAACGATGCTGCCGTCCTCTTCAACTCAGGATTCCTAGCTATCCCAGGCTGCGCCCATGATCGTGTGTGCTTCTTTTATGGTGTGGGTGAGCTCGGCGCCCATTGAAACTACCATCTGGGTCCTCTTTTCCATGCTGGATCTTTTTCCACAGACCTCCTTCTTACTTCTGTTTCTCCTATCATCCTCTGGTCTACCCTTCAGCTCTGTCTTCATCTTCGTGAGTCACCTACAGAAGGCAATGGAGAGGTGGGGAGGAGCGGACCCTGAAACTCCCTAGTCTGGTGGTGGTTTGCTTCAGATGAGGGGTCATACGATTAGTAACGAGTAGGGGAGTCCCACTCTCCAGTTAAATTTTGCCCACCTCCCACGATCACGACTAGTGGTGGCTGGGAAGGCCACTATAAAACTGCTCCCCAACCTTGCTCTAACCACAAGGCAGGGGACAAGCGGATTGTCCTCGATCTCACATCCAAGGGTTAGAAAAAGCCCCTTCACCCTGCCAATCCGTGGAATAAACTCTTAAAAGGCCATCGTCGATAGATCGGAGACCTATGGCTAGAAATTAGCCATTTGAACCAAGCCCAAAACTCAGCCACGCAGGTCCAGCCCAAACCAGGGGTGTGTGACACCATATGTATACTAAACTTTAGTCTAACAACCATCGATAATGCACATTATCTCCCAAAATTTAACCATAGCTTCCTCCCAACTCAAACTACCTTGTACATGAATTTGGTGTCAAAACTCAAATGCTAGACCATCCAATTAAATTCCTCAAAAAGGCATAAAGAAGAGAGAGATCTTAACCATGATATCAACATCACATCAACACCTACTTTGTCAAAATCTTGTAACTCTCAATATTATTCGACCTTATGATTTTACTTATGTCATTGGATGATTAAGGACTCCAAAAGTCCACTCCATCACATCCTACACACCTTAAAAGAAAATTTCGTCCTCGGAATTAAGCAAAAACCCACTTTGTCACATCATATACATCTTAAAAGAACTTTTGTCCTCGAAAGTCAACCATACCCATACTTCTAGGGAGTCCTTTATCTTTCCTTCACCCACACGTAGGCACCATTCTATGTGTAACATATCCACAAAGGTTACCTAGAACCATGTATCCAAAGCACTATTATGAGGCTTTAAAAGCAGCAAGGGTGAAACCTCACTCCATAGAAGGCTCAAACAAGGGTTTAGAAGCTTAGGTTATGTCATTACATATCTCATATGTTAAAGTCACTTCTTTATCTTTAGCCATGCATTAGGGTTCCCACATCATATTACCATGTTCTAAAGGAGTTAACTAAGATTAACTCATACATCAAGGTGTCACCACATTTTATTTAGCTCACTGTTAGGACATGTTCATCATTAACATATGCCTTTTAGGAGGGAGTTAACTATAATTAACCCACGTTATCCATCTAGATCATATCAAGGTGTTATAAACATTATGTTGTGCCAACTGTCAAACTATATTTTTCATCTTTATTAAGCACTAAGATTAACACCTCATGTTTCCTTCATTTGATTGTATTTCATCGCTCATAATAAATGCCACATTTATTGGTGATTTCATCACAATGTTAACCAACAATTTCATATTATCATCATTATTCATGTATGTGGTTAACCATTTATACGTTGATATCTATTAAACCATCTCTAGGTTTACATTATATCATGTCCATATATCACATCTCGACATTAGATCACATCCTTACAATTATTATATCATGGTTGTGCTAAACAAACTTATACAAGTGGCTTCTTTAAACATATATCAAAACCGTATCTAGTCCAACTGAGGTTCTCCTAACCCATATCATGAGGGTAGTGTCACACTCAGTCTCTCTGAGCTAACTCAACTCTATGAGTATCTCATATGCACATACTTTATCTTTCCTATCTCTTTAGGCTTGGGCCCTCGGATTACCTCATTGGAACTAGTGATATCTTTACAAGCTCTAGCCACATAAGCACCAACCAAAACATGTTATGACATTCTCTTCATAGATCTCTAACCATGTAACATCTTACCTAAAACTCTCTTTTATACACCACTAGATTCCTATGTGGGAAACCATCAACCTGAGCATGAGGCTGTACAAAACTAACATAGCTACCTCCTCCAGGGTCTTGGGCTCTCTCCCTCACCCAGATGGCAGGCACTCATATTCATACTCACATATGCACATATATATCCAGCCTCCCTTCGACTCTAGGGTTTGGTCTTCCCAAGGACATCTAGGGTTCAACAAAGCTATAATGATCATGCATAAAGTGACTCAACTCATCACTCAGGAGTATTCTAGTTTAGGACATATCTCAGAATTCTCATATTATGGATTTTAGGTTCTCTAACCTTCTCCCAATGGGTCTCGCTCTCTCTGGAGTTAACCCTAAAACTGGTCCCAATACTAGAGGTCCTCCTTTGTAAAAGAGCTTGAGGCTCAGGCTGATCCACATCCTTGTCTTAGCTTAGCATATCTTATCTCATAAAAGCCTATTTACTTGCAACATCAAAACTTATCTTGCATCCTCAAAATTGAACTTAAGTCCTCAAAGACAAACACAGATCATCATGAACCATCTTATATCATCTTTATAAGACCTGCATTACATCATAAAAACTTATATCATTTATTCTATCTATCATATATATTCCAACAAGGCTCTAGACATCTAATCTAGAACTACTCTCTGTTCTAGACTAATTTCATTCACTTTCACTTAGGTTGCATGACCACCTCCTACTCGTACATGTGTGGGGACACATTTTTGTAATAGATATACATAATAAAATATTATATAGTTTTTCTCTGATAAAACAAGCGTCAGAGAAAACTGTCGAGGTTCGATCCGTTTGGAATCAAAAACCAAATCCTGAAAACGAGTGTCCCACACATAGTAGAGAGTACAGCGTCATGAAAACTAGTGAAAAGGGTGAGAACAAGGGTAGACTAGTGTAGCTACTCTAGACAACGTGCACAATATGTCTAGGGTTTCTCTTCCTTTGATGTACGTCATTTCCAAATAGTGCAACGTCCCATACCGTTGCACTAGAAGGAAAGAACGACATCTAAGGACTTGCTACTCAACAAGCACCAGTCTAGGCCTAGTTCTCAGACATCTAGGTGCTAACCTAGAGGCTAGGTCAGGTCTAGTCTCTAAAAGACAACTAATCTAACCCTAAAGATTATTAAGTTCAAGGTTTTCTGGTTTTGAGTTGCATAATGAGCAAATGTCAGGCTTTGCTATTATTCATGCTCTCATACCACTTGTGACGTCCCCGGATTTTCTAAAACTTAATCTGATGTGTGACGTCCAAATTGAAACCCTCACCTCAGTGAGAATCCCAATTTAAACATCCCACATGAGACTAAGAAGAAGAAAATCAAGGGAGTCAGAAGGAAACAAACGGTAGCACATGCACATGAACAATAATAAAACCATACACACATGTTCACCATTCAACATATAATTACAACATGAATTGTTACAACATTTGATATTATATATTGAATAGAAAACTATACATATACATGTACTACCACTAAACTACAGGATCTTAAGACAACAGGTCCACCTGTACATCAGCTCGCTACACAACTCTCAATTATCCTGGATCTTCAAGAGCATAACCACAACCTAAACAAAAGATTACATGCGGTACACGTCAGCACAATATTCAAGAATATTGTACTGAGTACGCCTACGTGTCTTTTAAATACCTCTCATCATATCTTTGCAATAAGATAAAACTAATACTTGGCAGTTATAAAGAAATATAAGAAAAGCATATACTTGCACAAAGATATTCATCATCAAAAGAGAACACATATTTTAAGCACATTTTCCATTATATCATTCATGCATTTACTACCTGAGAGTTGAATGCATTAAGTCCTTTATGATCTACTACCCAAAGAGTTGGATCATTTTACAATGTGATCTACTACCAAAGAGTTGGATCACTTCCAAGTACTTTACTACCAAAGAGTTGAAGTACTTATTTCTAGCACTTTACTACCAAAGATTTGAAGTGCTTAGATATAATGGAACATATATATTATGTTTCATGTGTTCATAGCAATAAGTATGTAAAATCATGCAACATATCATACAAGAACAATTATTTCAATCAATACCATATGCCAAGTCTTTACTACCATATAACACAAGCATATTGTATAATAAGCCAAGTAAGAGGTAATGGCGTACCTTGATCAAGCGATATACTAAACCACATTCATGATGTCATCTATATCCTTGTTAAACCTGATCAAGACAAGATCATATACTATCATCAGGTTCTCATCATCTTAACCCTACTTATGTCCACTTTAGGATTCACTTAGCTCATTAGGATATTCTCATGATTACTTGTATTCTTGTCTTATATTTATCTTACTGATGTCATATTCCATATTATAGTTCATCAACTGGATATACTCATGTGTCACATTATTATGTGAACGTATTTAACATTATGTCACTTTTAGTAACCATATCAGGGTTACATCACATGTATTAAGGATTCTCTTCATATAACACAAATTTTATTCATCATTATGATCTCATAATTAAAACTGAGGTTTCAGATACTGATATGAGCATACGCTGTGTATTTCATCATTTATTGAGCATGTGTGCATTTATTGCATTTTATTTAGGGTTAAAATCCCTAATTAGCCATATTAATCAAATTATATTCTTTTATGCATCAACATGACCATAACTGACATCATATGCATTAAAGACATGGTTATGGACTTACTGGTATTTTTCCATAATTTTATGTCATTGTTTGCTATTTATTATCCATTAAATAAGGATTACACATCTTACATAATATTGTTGATATTAATGCATCAAAAGTAGGAAATTATGCTTTCATATTATTCTACACATTTTTCTGAGAATTATGGTACCTTATTTGCATTTTTCTAATAAACGGTCTATTTTCTACGAATTATACAAGCTATGTGTGTTTTTTGGATATATACCTTTTTGTGGCCAATACAACGTCGCCACGTGGCACCAGGGTTGGCGTTGAGCCATCCAGTTTTCTTCTGGTTTAAGCGCTGACCCAGTCCTCCCTTCTTTCATGCGATCAGCCTCCCCCTTCCCCTGTTTCCTCTGTTAAACAGGGGACCGCGAGCAGCTTCTCAGGTCTGCCGCCTGGAAGGTGTTCCGGTGAGCAAGCAACCGTCCTGGCGCTCTACACCGGCAAGCACCGCACTGCTTCTCGGCCTCATTCTCCACTACTGCAGGTTTTTGGGCACCAAATTGTTGGCCACAGCTGCTCTGGGCGCTGCCGTTCGGGAAAGATCTCCTACTGGGAGATCAACACATTCCATGAGGGATCGACGCCGCCCCTCTCTGACTCGCCGCGGTGGTTTGGGCCTCCAGTGAGGGAAAATGTTGTTGCCGTCCTCTTCAATTCGGGATTCCTATCTATCCCAGGCTGTGCCCACGATCATGCGTGCTTCTTCTATGGTGTGGGTGAGCTCGGCGCCCATTGAAACTACCATCTGGGTCCTCTTTTCCATGCTGGATCTTTTCCACAGACCTCCTTCTTACTTATGTTTCTCCTATCATCATATGGTCTACCCTCCAGCTC
Source organism: Alisma plantago-aquatica (assembly GCA_963693085.1). Lineage (NCBI taxonomy): Eukaryota > Viridiplantae > Streptophyta > Magnoliopsida > Alismatales > Alismataceae > Alisma > Alisma plantago-aquatica. The sequence continues at coordinate 1,245,072,394 of OY856409.1, forward strand.
TGTCTTCATCTTCATGAGTCACCTACAGAAGGTAATGGAGAGGTGGGGAGGAGCGGACCCTAAAACTCCCTACTCTGGTGGTGGTTTGCTTCAGATGAGGGGTCATACAATTAGTAACGAGTATGGGAGTCCCACTCTCCAGTTAAATCTTGCCCACCTCCCACGATCATGACTAGTGGTGGCTGGGAAGGACACTACAAAACTACTCCCCAACCTTGCTCTAACCACAAGGCAGGGGACAAGCAGATTGTCCTCGATCTCACATCCAAGGGTTAGAAAAAGCCCCTTCACCCTACCAATCTGTGGCATAAACTCTTAAAAGGCCATCGTCGCTAGATCGGAGACCTATGGCTAGAAATTAGCCATTTGAACCAAGCCCAAAACTCAGCCACGCAGGTCCAGCCCAAACCAGGGGTGTGTGACACCATATGTATACTGAACTTTAGTCTAACAACCATCGATAATGCACATTATCTCCCAAAATTTAACCATAGCTTCCTCCCAACTCAAACTTCCTTGTACATGAATTTGGTGTCAAAACTCAAATGCTAGACCATCCAATTGAATTCCTCAAAAAGACATAAAGAAGAGAGAGATATTAACCATGATATCAACATCACATCAACACCTACTTTGTCAAAATCTTGTAACTCTCAATATTATTCGACCTTATGATTTTACTTATGTCATTGGATGATTAAGGACTCCAAAAGTCCACTCCATCACAGAAAGTTATATTCCAAGAAAATAGATTACATGTCCTCCCACATAGGAACTTGGGTGATTATGTTAATAAGGAAATGCAAAAGAAAACAAGGGGCAGATACTCCCAGATAAGGGATTCATCAAGGTGGCGACATAGTTCAAGGCATGTCTTTAGAAGCTACAGAGATAGGAGTATATGATAGTTTGAGTATGATGATTGTGCTAGCGAGGCCTATTTTCTAAGAGACCGGTCACCCGAGTTTGAAGATGAATACTACTCCTTTGATATGATGGCACGAGAATGACAAAGGACATCTCCGTTTAGGAGGGGGGTTTGGTGATTTCCTATTATGCCCTTTATGCTTAGTTTTAACTATGTTAAAAAGTTTTAACTATGCTATTCATATTTTCTGGAACATCTAAGGGGCGTCTAGTAATCATACTTGCAAGATGCTTGGTTAGTTGTACATGAGGCATAAGCCTGTGATAGTTGGCTTGTTGGGCCCTTCATACAAGTAGAGCATTCCAAAGAGTTGATTAATATTGTATGTCTTAATTTCACGGATGACAACAAAGATATGGGAGGCAAGGTGTGGGTATATGTTGATCCTACTCTCCATCCTTAGGTCTTTTTCTCTCATTAGCAACACTTGATTGTACGACTGACCGACAATTTGGAGTGTTTTTTTTATTACTGTAATATACACTAAATGTCACACGACCTCCACAGGAGAGTTGTGGGATTCTTTGGCAATCATACATAATGTTGTAGGAGATTATTTGTGGGGGATCACTAGAGATGTTAATGTGCTCAAACATAGTCTACAAAAAATAGCTGAAAAGACCCATAATGGCAAGGAATGATAGAGTTAAATCATTGGGTGATGAATCTAACCCTCATTGAGATCTTGCTTGAAGTAAGTAGGTTCACATGGGTTGATAAATAATGCCACATGTCTTGGATGAACCACACTCCATCTACTAAATATATTTATCTTACTAGTTTCATGGTCTTCGACCACTATGCTATCTTAGTCTATTTTGGGTAGGATTCTCATAGGTAGCCGACGACTCCTTTCTCCTTGTTGTAATTGTGGTTATTTCACTCAAAGTGCATAGATGTCATTGCTAAGGGATGAAACATGAGGGATAAGGGAACCCAACCTTCAGGTTCTTTTCAAAAATGAAAAATATAAGGAAGCAACAGAAGGTGTGGAACAAGGAGGTCTTTGGAGATATCTTACAGAAGATACAGGACCTGGAAGATATAGTTTGTATCCTCCAAGTGAAGTTTTATGAACATCCCAGTGTGATTAATGAGAGGTTGTTGCTTGAAATTGAGAAAGAGTTGGAGGATATTCTTAGGCAGTAGGAGGCTTTATGGTAAGAGATATCCAAGATTTCTTGGCTTGACGATGGTGATAGAAATTTAAGGTTTTTCCATTCTTCAGTGAAGGCCAAGATGCGGTGAATATATGTATCTAGTTTGGTGATGAATGATAGCTCAGGGATTGTTGACTCTTTATTGATTGATCAGAAGGCTTTCAAGATGTTTTCTCTGATCCTGGCATCTTGAACTCCGCTTTGTGACTGGTCTTCCTCAACACTATTAATTCCACCCTCTCTATTGGTGATAATTTGACCCTCCTTGCTATTCCCACTAAAAGGGAGATCATGGACGCCATTCAATAAATGGATGCCTCATCTATGTTGGGATTTGATAGATTCGGACTGAAGTTGTATCGTGCCCGCTTGGAGTATTATTAAGGAGGACTTCTTGAGTCTTGTTGAATTATTTTACACTGGGGACCATGTGTGCAGGAGTATGATGGCATGTAGATTGGTGTTTATACCAAAGGTTGATGAACCATATATGATCAACAAGGACTTTATGCCCATATCTATTGAGAATGTCTCATTGAGAATTTTGGCAAGAATTCTCAGTAATAGACTTGCCCCTTTCCTTCCTTCCTTGCTTAAACTGTGCCAGGGAATTCTATCAGTGGGATGAACATTATCAGTCATATCATACTAGATAAGGACTTAGTATATTATGTTAAGCAAGGTGGTAATAGGAAGAATGTGATTGTTAAATATAACATGTCAAAGGCCTATTGTTGGATTGATTGGGCGTTCTTATGGCTTGTTCTATCCAAGTTTGGAATGAATCCTGAAGTGATTACTTTATGTATGAGTTTCTTCATAGTTTCATGGGTCACCATATCCATTAATGGACTTTCCATTGGTTTCTTTCTGATCTTCAAAGGAGTGAAACATGCCAGTCCCCTTTCACCATCCATTTTCATTATCTTTGAGGAGGTGCAAAGAAGAAGGATTAGTGATGACCTCTCGATGGGTATGATAGTTAGATTCTATATGAGAGGCAAGAGTTTGGCTCCCCCTATGCTCCTATATGCTGATTATTTGTTGGTTTTCACAAGTATGTAGTTGCATCCTTGCAAATTGTGAATTTCATCTTTGAATAATATGAGAAGGTGTCTACACAGATCGTCCACGGAGATAAATCAGGTTTTATGGTGTACAGTGAAGACCATGGGCTTATCTTGAGGATATCTACTAACTTGAACCTCTCTTCTAGATGGAAGTCATTCATTTATCTTGAAATACCTACGATTCTAGGTAGGCAAAAGATTGAACATTTTGAGTTCTTATTGTCCAAGATTAAATGCAAAGTTGCTAAATAGAAGGAAAACTTGCTTTCCTTTGTTTGATGGAAGGTTCTTAATAGCCACACTTTATCTTCACTCTCCCTATATAACATGGCAGATGTGGATATACCGGTGTGACATTTTAAAAGGATCAATACTATGTTATCTTCTTTCATGTGGAGGTCTAAAGACTCGAATTCGAGGAGGGTGTGGGTGGCATGGGACCACATTATGAGACCCGCTTGTGAAGGTGGTTTGGACATTACATCATTATATCTCTCTGTGAAAGCATGTAGATACAAGGAATGATGGGAGATTCTACTGGGATATTATATTTGGGCCTCCTTTTGTTCCTAGAAATGTGTCTATACTTATCAACAAAGACATGAGTCCTACCTAAGTTTCTTGAAAGTGTGGATCCTTTGCCTCTTGTTACTAGAATCGAGTATGGGATTCTTTTCCAATGGTCATCCCACACTATAGATGTATACTTGGCAAGGGGGAGGTATTTTTTTGGTTCTCTCGGTGCAGTGATGCACCATTGCACAATTTTTCTTATTGTATAAGTGACATGGAGATGGATTTTAGAGTAGAGGACTTTTGGGTTACATGAGTTGGATGGGATTGTCATTCTTTTAGCACCATTTTTTTATGTAGAAGGTGTAGATTGGATAGCTCTCTCCTTATAACACATCATAGATGATTTTGACAGCTCGTATAGGAACCAACCGATTTGGGTGGTTTTCCTTGAAGTCAGTAAAGCAGGTGATTACAAAATGTGTGGATGACATGGGAGATAGATCACAAATTTGGGATAAATTCTCTTTGCGTAGAAAACATTGGTGTGTGGAAAATGACTAGAGTGGATCTTTCTACTAATGCAACATTAGAAGATCTCAAATTCCTTTTATGTTGGTGTGTATATGCTATAGTAATCAACAAGAATAAACCATGCCTCACCTCTTTATTCATAGTGATGTTTCCAGACTCATTTGGGGGAGGTTTGCTGATCTATTGGGAGATGATCTACCTTAGAAGAATGGAAACCTTATGCAACTTTTCTTACATTGTCATGAGCATGCAATGGGAAGTCCATTAGGGACTAGATGTTTGATTGAATGCTATCACTATTTGTTGGACCATATATAGGTGTAGATGTAGTTAAAGATTTGATAATAAACTGGTTAGTGGTCCTAGGATGTGGACTGAGATCTTACAAATCAATAATGACATATTACATATACTTTATTTTCCATAGATTGATGATCTGGCTATATATTGGTCATTGGCAAGGCATGGCATCAAGGATCCGGACATAAATCTATGAAAATTGACTCTCATTAAATGGATGGAACCCAACATGATGAATGTAAAGCTTAATGTGGTTAGTGGTAGATCTTCTTACCAAGATAGGGAACCAGGAGATGGACCGTCAGATTGGTGCACGATAAAAAGGGCAACATGATTCCAACTTATAAATTTTTGATGAATGCTAAGAAGTAAAAATAGGTCTATATACATGATATCCTCATTGGAGTGAAGGTAATAGATGGTAAAAACCTATGCACCTCAACTTTATAAGTCGACATGAAATTTGCCTTTGATACCATATGGGTTCCTAGAGAGGAACATGGCACCTCCATCCCTTCATTAGGGATATCAGAGAGGTCGCGAATGAATATTCTATATTAGGATCTCTTATTCATTGGGATGTTAATTCCATAGCATCCTCCTTAGTGAGGGAGGTAATTGGTTTAGAAAGTGTGATCGATATTGGTTGGCGGTGCTTGCTAATGCATACTAGAGGTTTGATTATCTTAAACATTAGAGGTATACCATACATAATTCCTTCTTGGACAGATACATAGATGTGGCAGTGTATAGATACGAATTGTAGTTATAGGGATCCATACCATACTGAGGTTTATCTTTGTTTGTGGGATACCACACTTTTGTGTAGATTGTGTACCCTCTTTTTGATTGGTTATCCTAGATGAGAAGGACATGATGAATAAAATAACCTCCTGAATTAATTAAACAAAATAGTTTGTTGAATCTTATCTCCTATAATGTGTGGCATTGTCATCCAGATTATGTGAATGTTGGCTCGATATAATGTATGATGAATCTATATTTAATCCCTAAATATGACATTAACAATAATAGATGTATAACTTGTGTGTAAGCTAAATTACCTATAAAAGATTTTCATTCTACGAATAGGACTTCTATAGTTTTGGATCCACATACTAATATATGTATATTTATTGGGATTGTAACTAGGGACCATAAATATTATGTTATAACTTTCATTGATGATGCCTAGTATTTTTTTTTGGTCGCGCAAAAGTCCTATTTCTAGAAAACCAAAACTTTGGGTACAAATAGTGCCTCAAGGGGAAAACAAGATCACTGATAGTCCCACATAGGGGCTCAAAGGCAGGGATCAAAAAAACAAAAAGAAGAACCTCCAGCTAAGAAGATACCAGAGTTAATACAAATCGGCTAAACCACACATTTAGAAGATGAGGAGGGGAAACATACAGACTCAATAACGCATACCCACAAAGAAGTCTTAAGAAACACCAACTCATCAACCAAACAAGTAATTAGAGACCTCCCTGATCACAACTCCCAGTCAGAGAACAGCTGGATCACTGAAAGAAAATAACCACCTGAAGAAGGAAAACATGCCACTCCGACCTTCTTCCTTGAAGAATAGAAGCACTGCCACTTGTCCTAAACTTCATCCAACAGACCAAAACTCCCGATTCCCATCACCATACCAGGGAACACTAACAGAGGTCATCTAAAAGATAATTGTAGCTGATGAATCAAACCTTAGACCTGTTACAATAAAAAAAACCCACAAATGCAGATCATATAGCAAGACCCAAACAGCCACACAGACCCAAAATCAAACTCCTGCAAGAGAACCAAAGTATCGTGATAAAATCTGTTCTAGACCATTCAAGCTTTAGAAAAACTGATCATTAAGGGGAAGGAACCTCACTTCCAGCTTCTTTATGCTTCTTCTTTTTCTTTGCCTTGACAACTTTGTTAACACTGAAGTCATCAAGCATCTCTGGGGCAATATCACAGGGACTAACCGATGAGGCTTCATCTGAGTTCCAAGCAATTTTCTGATGATATTCCAGAGCTAGTCTGGTGTCAATTGCAAGTTGCTTCGGGTGTTGAGGAGTAGCACTTAATCTTGACAGGAGGAGTTCCCAATCAAGGTTAAGTGGCTCGCATCCCCTCTCCGGTGAGCAGCAATGCATGTCTGGCTCTTGAGTCGCACAAAGTCCTCTTCCACCCACAATGGAACTGACTTCAATGGAACCACCAGTAGCTGGTTCACCTGTCACCTGCCCTGAGGTCGTTCCAGCATTCCTACGAACACCTTGACTTCCCCAATTTTTCCCTACTCTGAGTTGCAGTTGACTAGGCAGCGGCTTGCTTCTTGCTGTCAAAGGACACGATGGCAGTCTATGCCCGAATTGATTGCAATGGGAGCAGATCTTGGGCTTTGCAATGTACCCAACCTTCAACAGCTTGGGAGATGCATCGACAAAGATCGTTACCTCCTTCAGGAAAGCAGAGCTCACTTCCATCTCAACACAGACCAAGGCTTCTTTGAGGCAATCCACTGATAGACAAGCATCTTTGATGTCCAAAGGCTTTTCAACCAGGCTTTCCACCCCGCCTAGCCTTCTCGACGTCCAGTGCAAGCCTGGATTCTCGAGTGTGACCCAGACTGGAAGCTTAGGAAAGGATAATGGGGGAAGAGGGGAACCTGGCTCCCACACCTGTGCTATGATGAGCGAACCATCCATCATCCACGAAACTTCTGCTAAGATCCTCTCCCTTTCCATAGCCGTCGGAAGCTTAACCAAAAAACCTTCTGCTTCCTCTACGATGACCTCAAAGGGTCCACTAGAGCTCCAATGGCAGTGGATCCAGCCATGAAGCTGGCTCTGATAGGGCTTCCTCGCCGTGAATCTGACAGAAATGTACTCTTCTCAAGACGGGAGAGCTTCATCATCACTCGAGATCAAGAAACATTTGACGCCATTCCTGACCTCGGGCTCAATAAATTCTATCACAGAGACGTCTTCGCATTTCCTTCTAGTGCGACTGACAGAAAGCCAGTCAACGGCAGTACTTGGCGAAGATGAACTCTGTTCTCCCAGCGGTGGTTGTAGAATCGATGAGGTCGAGGGTGAAGGAACCGCTGGGGTTGGAATCGCTTGAGGGATGTGGTTATCCTTGGATGAGGGGCTTCTTGTCTCACCTACAGCCTCACCTAAGCTACTCGGAGGAATCGAGGATGATTCAGTTGGAGAAATCCTCGCCACCATCATGCCATCATCGCCTCTAGGGATCCTACCTCTCCCTCACCCTCTTCCACCTCTCGCCATCATTCAGTATTCTTTTGATGATGCCTAGTATTATTAAGTCTACTTGATTCAAAGTAAAGATGAGATTTTAGAATAATGCAAAATATTCAAGAAAGAAGTAGAAACACAAACTAGTAAGATACTTAAAAGTTTTAAGGTATGATAGATGAGGAGAGTATAGCTCAAATATATTCTTGGAATTTGTCAATTCGATGGTATAGTTCATGAGGCTACTATTCCTTATACACCTCAATCTAGTGGCTTTGTAGAATGTAAGAATCGACCCCTAATAGACATGATAAATACTTTGTTCCAAACGTCAAGTCAGCCCAATTTCATGTGGGGAGAATATTGAAATACGGATTTTTCATATTAAGAATAGAGTTTCTCATAAACATATAGAGAGTATTCCATCTCAGTTATTTAGAGATCAAAAGGCAAGTCTCAAATAACATCAAGTGTTGGGGTGCCTCAAAAAGGTACTTGTCCCTAAATACAAAGAAAGAAAATGGGACCAAAAATCGTAGATGTCATTTTATTAGGCTATGTAGAGATGAGTTATGCCTATAGATTCTTGATTGTGAAATCTGAAATCTCTGACACTGACTTCGATACTACAATAGAACTTCATGATTCAACATTTTTTGAAGATGTTTTTTCTATGAAACATGGTCTTCATAAGGAAGCATCTGAAGAGGACCTAATGACCATATGTTTCATTCTCGAGCATGTAGAAAAGATGATAAATATGGGGAACGCTCAAGAATATATCATATTTGAACATGACGATTATCAGAAAATGGTTGAATTAATGAGAAGTAAATGTCCTAGGACATCTACGGACTTTGTTAGTATTTTTCTCACTTACAATGTTGAGTATGTTCTGTATCCTTCAAACAATCTATGCCTTCTCGGGAGTCAAAGGTTGTGTTTGTTTTCTCGGTAGAACGATGTCACCATAAATAAATTGGGTACAACATATAATCCTTTGTTTGTTATATTGTTAAAAAGATAGATAGATGTTGCACGACTTAGTTAACATGATAATCTCAAGTTAACGTGTCACATGAAATTCTCATGGTAGAAACATGTTTATCTATCGTGGACTTCTATTTCCCAAAAATCCCTTTTAATCGATTCTCGAATACATCCATGATAATTATGTGTAGGACATGAGAAACTTTATACAAATACAGAAAGATTATTTACATGTCTACCAAACAGCAGACATCTTACTGCCATGTTTATATTGTTTCTTTAAATAACAAATTTCTAACACAAATCTAATATACCATTGGCTAATTTATTTGTGGAAACTAAACTTAGAATGATGGTATACCAAACACAATCTATGTTGTAGAAGGAAGTTGTTGATGATGAAATCCAATTAATTCTCTCAAATGGAACTTAGGAATTGGTGGGTTTGCCTCCTGGTTGTTTTACAGTTGGATCTAAATGGATCTTTAAGAAGAAAATTAATGTAGACATACCAATAGATAAGTATAGTGCTACATCGGTTACTAAGTTGTGCACATAAAGGGAGGGAATAGACTATTTCAAAACCCATTCTCTTGTTTCATACATGACCATAATTTTTGTGCTCATAGCATTGACTTTCAATTATATGCACAATATCCACTAGATGGGTGTGAAGATCACTTTCTTACATTATGATCTTTGAGAGAAGATATATATGAAACAATCAAAGGATTTTTTGATACATGGGAATGAGTCTAAAGTTTGTAAACTCATTAATTCCTTGTATGGCTCAGAACAAGCTCCTAAGAAATGACATGAAAAGTTTGATGGCATGATATCATCTTTTGTCTTTATTTCTAATGATTTTGATATGTGCATTTACTACAAGATCAATAATTATATCTTCATACCTATATGATTATATGTAGATGCGAACCTACTTTTTAGTTCCAATATGAAAGTAATAATGACATAAAATCATTCTTGTGTAGAAAGTTTGAGGTGAAAATATAGGTGTCTCTAATGTGGTTTTAGGGCTTATAATCATTGGGTCTACTATTGGTGCTACATTCTATCAGTCTCACTATATTGAGAACATATTGTAGAGGTTTCAATACACATCATGTAAACCTATGAAGATTCATATGATTCATCCAAGACCTTTCAAGAACGATATTGGTGTTACTGTATCTGAATTACATCACTCTCAGATTATCAAAAGTTTGATGTATCTTAATATCTATACATGACCAAACATTGTGTTTACCTTGACCAAGTTATGTAGACATACTAGTTGTCCCAACAAAACCCATTGAGAAACTCTTGACAGAGTGTTGAGGTATATCAAGGGAACTAGTTCTCTTAAGATGCATTATGGCAAGTATCATTATTTAGTTGAAGAATATAGTGATGCAAGGTGGATTGCCATGAATTATGTGAGAAATGGTGTCTTAGGATATGTATTCTTATTTGGAGAAGGTGATGTTTCCTGGAGGTCTACAAAACACACCATATTGTCTCGGTCTACCTTTAAGGATGAGTTATGTGCTTTAAATGAAATTGGATTGGAAATGGCCACATGGACTAATGTCTTGTTTAACTATAGTAAAGAAGTCACTTTGTGCAATTTCTGTTCAATGTGATATCACAACTATAGCCAAGATAAGGAGTTCCAAGTATAATAAAAATATCTTAGACACATTTATAGTCAGACTCAACTTTGTAAGGGAGGTAGTATCTTATGAGGTTGTGTCTATAGACTACATAGCTAAATAAGAAAATGCATACATGATCATGTGACTAAAGGACTTGCCTTGACCATACTTGGAATTGACCCTTATCATTTGTAGGTAGTAGAAACCCAACCCAAATGAGTGAAGATCCCATAAATTGGGTTCAATGTGGTAATAACAAGTTGTCAGATGAATTGGATGATACTTGTGTAACTTTCTTGATGCTTTTAGCATATATGAGTCTATCCACTAAAAAATGTTAGTGTCGTGATTGTAAATTAGTAATATATTAGTCTCCAAATGGTGTCGCGTTCTAGGACAAGATGCTAGCAGTATATCCTTAAATCCAACTAAGTGGTTGATGTTGTGTATGTTGCAATAGGGGAATTGGGTTATTCCCTTATATCAATCATGATTCTTTATTTGGATACATGGCATTTAATGCATCATTTTACTTTGTTGTAATTTTCTTTATTGTTTTGTTACCAATCGATATTCATGCACCCAAGGTTCATGTTCAAGACATTACTTCACCTAGTTTCTCTGGGAGTCTACACTGGATAACCCAGACATGATCGAAATTGAAAGACACTAAAAGCATAGTATGAAGGATTGAGTGACAGAGCACACTACACATTAGACTTTTTGGGATATCATTATTTATATTAGCCTTATCTAATGTAGTTAGTATGGGTTTATCCCAACGTAGATGCAGTTAGTACATATGGAGTGTGGAGGAAAAAGTAACTTTTGTCTTTTGTGTAAATGGGAGGCACATTTAGTCTCACATATCTCACTTCTAAATTAAGATTTGGTGACCCTTATATGTAGGAATGTATCTGATGCTAGAGCCTAAAATATCTAGAGAAGGTCATGCTCACCCATGTTGTGGGTATAGTGACTACACAAGCGCATGTGTGTGCCATGCCACACCTCGCCACACTAGGTCAGGTTGAGTATTTGTGGTTCGTGGGAGTTTTCTTATGGTTTTTTTCTTTTTTACATAAGTGGATAACTACTTAATAATCAATTAATTAATTCTTTTCAAATCAGGAAAGTGACTCTTCACATTCCCTATACGTGTACAAAAGTGATCGTGTGATTGCGTCAAACCTAAAATGTACTTGGCATTAGAGCTAAACACAAATCAGAGTGTTTTCCATTTGAGGTTGAATCCCTCAACCATAGCCACTGGTTCTTGTGCAAGTTATCTTGTAAAAGAGAAAAATTGTGTGGCACATCTATTTCACTTGGTGTGATCTATTGCGTGGTGGTACCTAACAACCACTGAGTTGATCGTTAATTTTGTTAATTGTCATCAATGTGTGAGCAAGAGGACACCTTTCTACATGTTCATGACTGGATCAAGACTAGAAGAATGACGTGCATCCGGAGTAACACCATAGTGTTGATTACATTAAGTAACATATCTCTTTGTCAAGAGAGCAATCTAGTTTGAAGTATTTGCCTCTATTTTATTGTTTCACATGATATGTATGTTCTTACTTTCTTTATTTGATTTTTAAACTTGGCAAAAAAACTTTTTTTTAAAGATTAGAGAATTATTTATTCATCTCGCTCTCTAGTGCAGGCCATAGTTGGTTCAAGTTGATATTAACATCAGCTCGGATCCATGGAGGTTTATGAATACTGAAGTTACATGAAAGTAAAGTATGCATAGAGTGTTTTGCTATTCCATCAGTAACCTTGTTCCGATCACGTGGTATATGCAACATAGTAATTTGAGAAAAAGCGTTACTGAGGGTTTGAAATTTCCTCCAAAGGGGTTGGATCTTTGAGGGCATAAAAACTTTCTAATTAAGTTCTAATTACTTATTATTAACTATAATGGCGATCTAAAATCCAACACTTTCGTCGGTGAAGAACATAGCTAGGTGTTCCTATCAATTATAATTAGAGTACTTGATGTGTATATGGTTTCATATCTCAACTTGAACATTCCACTTGAGGACCATAATGTTAATGTAGCCACATAAGCATTGTTATGTTTTCTAGAAGTGTTCGTTATGTTGTTCCATAGAGGTATAAACACATGTGTGTTTTCCCTTCTACTGGCCTGTACAAAAGTTTGTAATACCTCAATTTCAATCTTCATCATTTGTCTCTTGCTTAGGGGAAGAATGGACACTACTTTAATCTTTTATTAAATATAAATAACATGTATAAACATGAGGATTGTGTATGATTCCCTCTGGTTGGTCTTCCTTTCAAATTCTAACACAATATCAGAGCTTGAGAGCTCCACCTCTCTATGATCCATGGAGACCTAAGAAATTAGGGTTTCATATTTCTCCTAGTCATGCAAGAATCTCATCTTACTTCGCTCATTTCTTCACCTTCCTCTTATCCCTTATCAATTCTACTAGTCTTCATCTGCTTTTTTTCGAAAAGAGAAGCTCTAGAAGGATTCTTCTACAAAGACATGCTATTGTGAGGATCTTCCTCGTCAGGTCACCCTATCTTTTGTGTGCTCACATCTAAAGACATCAAGTGTCCCATAACTTTTGTCACCTTCTCTTAGAGGCAAGTGGATCTTTTCATCTTCTTCTTGCTGACAAGTGTGATTTATTCTATTGTAGGAATTTTTGAGAATTTGTTTGCTCAGATATGCATCTCTATCTCCCTAATACATACTATCTCTCTCTCTTCATGTTCTTCTTTTTTTGAATTGTCTACCTTGTCTTACGCTGGCTGCTACTATTTGTCTAACTTTGAATCAGTGATTTCATCTCCCTTAGTTTTGTCTACTTATCCATATCCATAGGACTTAATGTCTCAAACTTTCTTACTGTCAAATTGAATCTTAATAACTACCTACTATGGGAATCACAAATGAGAACACTTTATGAATCTTGTTGTTTGGAAGGATTTGTTGATGTAACTGAGATTTAACAGCCTATATTAATTCAAGATGAATGGGTTATACCTTATACTAATCCTCGATACAGAGCACGGATTACAACTTGTTGATATCTAAAGGGGTGGATATCAGCACCAATTATTGGAGATGTGATGAGAGAAGTACTCAGATGCAAGACCTTTGTAGAGTTGTGGTTAGCTTTGTGAAAATAGTTCATTGAGTCATCACAGACTAGACAATTTGAACTGAAATCACAACTGTGAACCTTTATGAAAGGGTCAGATCATTTACATGATTATTCTTGTAGGTTCAAGCATGTATGTGATCAATTGAGTGCCATCGGAGTATTGTTAGTGATCTAGATAAAGTGGTAACATTTCTAAATGGACTTGATAATATCTAATATGAAGGTTTTCTTATCTCTATGCTTAAACTCATATATACGGTACTCTGAGCTTGCATCTTTACTATAAGACTTTGAAAGAAGAAAGTATAGAAGACCTAGTTTTGTCACATCCATGGACTTTTATTCAAATAAAGTTGACACTTAGACATTTCAACAATCTAGTTTCAACAAACTACAACAGTCATGGACATGGTTCCTATTGAGGTAGAGGAAGATCTCAGGACACAAACTACACTCATGGAACTTTTAGGCAGTGGACCAGTTCAACACATATCTCAATTCTCTTCTCAAGGAAAAGGGTTTGCTCAACTAACTCAGAAAATAGGAGGAGTGATAAATAACAACCATGAAAATCTGAGTAGGTCACCACTCTTCTAGCAAATCTATGGAAAGCATGGACATGATGCACTTCGATGTTGGCACAGGTTTGATAATGCATAATAAAATATCAATACACCAAAGGACCTAGTCAAAACCATAGCCAGTGGTCTTTTTGCTGCTCTCAAAAATAATGGAGGAGACTTCACAGAGTGGCATGTCGACTCTAAATCCACATACCATGTCATATAGAATGCAGGTACTCTCTACAATCTTGTAATATATAGAGTAGGAGATTCTATCATTATGAGAAATGGTGAATTTGTTCCTATTTCTCATATTGGTGACTACTTACTTTATAACATTACTCCTATACCTAGGAAACATGTAATGGTGGTTCCCATATAAAAAGAAAACTTATCTCAGTGTCAAAGATAACATCAACATTTCCTTATTATGTTATGTTCATTGATTCCATGTTTTATGCTAAGGATAAAAGAAAACACATGACTCTAGCTCGAGTATCTTGCAGAAATGGAATGTACATGTTGTTGTCTCGAATTTAACAACACACTCATAGCATCAACAATAATAAAGTCTCTTTTTAAATAGAGATTTAATAAAGCCTCTGGTAAAGTCTAACATAAGTGACTCGATCATCCAAATAAAGATATTCAGAAATAGCTTGGGAAAGACAAAGTAATGGGTAGTTCCTCTTCATATTATGATATTTGTAATATATGTGAGCTAAGAAAAAGTAGGAGACTGCATGTCTCTCATAATCATGAACGGTCTGATAAAGTGTTTCACAAATTTCATTGTGATGTGTAGGGTAAAACTCATATAGCTTCCATTTGTAAACATTTTCATTATGTCCTATTTATTGAAGATAGCATCATGTTTAGTTTTTTGTTTCCTATGCATTGTAAAAGTGAAGTCCTTGGTATCTTTGCCATCTTTTATAGTACACACAATTAAGTTTTGCATTTCAAATTTTTTAAAGTGATAGAGGAGGAGAGTTTGTTAGTCTCAAATTAGGAAATTTCTTCAAATCAAAAGGCTTCTTACATCAACAAACTTGCCTCTATGATCCATCTCAGAATGGTGCAGTTGAGAGGAAGCATCATCATATTGTTGAACTTGGCTTAGCCATGTTGTTTGAAGTTGGCTTACCAAAGTATTACTTGGTAGAAGCTTTTTCTATAACCACATATCTGGTTAATCGATTGCCATCACCTATGTTGGAGAATCAATCTCCTTTTGAATTATTATATACAACCTACTTATCACATTTGTGTGTGTTTGGCACTTTATGTTATCCGTATTTGAGAGACTATTCTCAAGACAAACTTGATCCCAGGTATCTTCTTTGCATCTTCATTAGATATAGCACTTGGGATAAGGGGTACAAGTTCTTACATTTACAAAGGAAGAAGTTTAATGTCTCAAAGCATGTTTTCTCAATGAGAAAGACTCCCCTTCACTAGTACAGTATTGGTCTCTTGGGTCGGTTTTTTGAAGCCTGCAACGTCACTTTTTAAGCGACGCCTAGGTGGGCGTCGCTACAGTACTTGCGACGCTATAGAGGTAGAAAAACCGACCCTAGAGAGGTACAAAAACCGACCCTAGAGGGAACAAAAACCGACCCAAGAGAGGTAAAAAAACCGACCCAAGAGAGGTAAAAAACCGACCCAAAAAGGATACAAAAACCGACCCTAGAAGTCTTCAAATAGCTGTAGAATTTTGGGATGAACCTACTGGGTCGGTTTTTGTGTATAACCGACCCAACAAGTATCTATTGGGTCGGTTTTTCTTCATAAGCGACCCTAGAAGTTTTCAAATAGCTGTAGATGAACCTACTGGGTCAGTTTTTGTGTATAACTGACCCAAGAAGTGTCTATTGGGTCGGTTTTTATCCATAAGCGACCCTAGAAGTCTTCAAATAGCTGTAGAATTTTGGGATGAACCTACTTGGTCGGTTTTGTGTATAACTGACCCAAGAAGTGTCTATTGGGTCGGTTTTTCTCTATAAGCGACCCTAGAAGTCTTCAAATAGCTGTAGAATTTTGGGATGAACCTACTGGGTAGGTTTTGTGTATACCGACCCAAGAAGTGTCTATTGGGTCGGTTTTTCTCTATAAGCGACCCTAGAAGTCTTCAAATAGCTGTAGAATTTTGGGATAAAACCTACTGGGTCGGTTTTTGTTTATAGCCGACCCAAGAAGTCTATAGGGACAGTTTTTTTAAATAACCGACCTGAGAAGTTACATTTTTTTAAAGAAAATTCTACAGAACCAGAAATCTTCAATACAGCAACCTGCAAAACAGAATTGCTTTACGCAATTCAAAACCTGCAATAGAAATAGACTTACAAATGTAATCGTGAAAGCCAAAAATGCATTCCAAAGCCATTTCCAAAAGCCATTTGCATTCATAACAACAATTATTCACATATATTGAGTTGAGACATCTTCATACACAACACTTACTAACATTCTTGCAAGTCTAAGATAGATTTCAAATGAGACATATAGCACATACTAACATTCATACACATAACACATACTAACAACAATGATAGATTGCAAGTTTAAAAGTGATATTAAATTTAATGTCATATACAAAAAGTAAATTTTGATAGAGTTTCAAATCTACTATACACAAATGAAGTTATGAATTCAATCCAATGCTATAGTGACTTCATTAAGAAAAGCATCTGACCATTCTTCTCGGAATTCATTTAACCCATCAAGTGTGTAAGGATGAGTTGTAAAGATCTGCAAAAAAAGCACATGCTCATATATATTTTATAAAATGATGCAAATCTCACTTGTAAATTTATGATGTTATTTTTTATTAATTACCTTATCTATACTCTGAATGTCTAGTGATGCTTCTTTCAAAATAGTTTGCATATACTTCATTACGTAGTAGCCACAAGCCCAATCATTATTTTGTATATGACACTACAAATAAAGAATTATACTTAATATTAGTAAACTGCTACAAACAAAGTTGTAAAATAAAGAAATAAGACTATAAGAGAGTTTACATATAAAATTTGACATTAATACATTATTCTAAGAGTTGTACATATACGACTAAGCAGTCAAAGTAGTTACCTTGACATTTTTCAAAGTCAATGTCTTTAATTTTGTGGGTATTATTCCTCCACCTTCACGATAAGCCTTTATACCCCTATCAATCAATTTGATTACGATAGTTGTCAAAATAGAAATTCTAAGTATAAATATCATGTTGAATCATAACAAGTGATGTTATACAAACTAAATTTATGCTTACTCCATAGTTGGCAATCTCAGTTTGTGACCCCTTGTTGTTTTTCCCATTGGGTCAAGATAATAGAAAGTCATCAATTTTGGGACAACCACCACTAGTTCCCAATGTCTAGATCTGAGTAAATTTATATAGAAAACAAAAATTAGAATTATAATTTAGTCAATATTAGAATTCTATTGAATTAATAATACTTACTGGACGTTAAAAGGAATTAGAATAATTTCCTTTCCCACACTACCAGAATATTTCAATGCAGTATTGAAGTACTCATTCACATCATCCATTTGTGTCTGCACTTGACTAGTGACTGAAGGAACTAAGAATCCAACATTATTTATATCAAAGTTTGTCATCTCAGTATATAAATGGCTGTAAAAAATTTGTAAAATTTTGATATGTTACAAATAAGCTAAAAATGCATATATTCGAGTAATCTATATTGATTAATTCTTACCTTATCCATACTTCTAATATTGAAGTATTTAGCCAATCATACCGGAACAACTCTATAATATCATCAAGAAAAATAAAATTCTCAAAGTCCCTCCCAACTGCATCTTCTGTTAAATTGACCACCATATGTGATCTTGGGCTTTGGTTGGCTAAGTATCGAGCCAAACATTTACTTTTATTTCCCAATTCATCGAATGTGGATTCTGGAATGAAAGAAGGCTTGGGCATAGGAGGACGACTACTAGGATTTTTACTTTTTGGTTTACAAACCTGTTAACTAAATACATACTTATATTAAACGAGTTCATATATGTAGCTAGTCAAATATAAAAAAAAACATGTAGATATACCTTGTCAATGATAACCAAGTGTCTAGGTCATCCCACCATAGCACCCTCTGCTTCATCAACAGTACCATATTCAAAATAAGGTATGGGTAGTGGTTTGTCCCCCATTCCGTCATACACAAGATGGATGGACACACGACAAATGTCATCAGAAATTGATTGACAATGCAATGTACCACCGATGGTGTATACCTCACTGCAAGTTTACAGTTCATACCAACCTAGTTGAAATAATATAAGTTATATACAAAGCAGTAAACCAGATACCTACTATATTATATATATCATATTAACATATATAGAACAAACTTACTGCAGATTGTTGTGGTGGTTCATTGGGAGTGCTCTATGACCTTCTACAATTAGAGTACGAGCTTGTACCTCATCATCTGAGAAACGCACGGTTTGAGGAGGTTGAGAAGGTTGAATAGGATGAAATGAAGACAATATCTGTTGCACTTTCTGTGATACTAATGCTTCAACCTCGTCATGTGTAACTATACGACCTCTTCTAGATTCTGAAGGCCCATAATAAGTCTTGAATCCTATGCCAGCTCCTAATCCCGTAACACGTCCAGGATGCTCTTTCGTACCAAGAGCAACCGATAGTTCATCCATGCGTCCAATTGGTATGAACTTTCCTTGTTTTCTTTGCTCATAGAGATCATCCTATTCATATTTAATGAAAATATTAAATCACAAATAGTTAGAGATCATCCTATTCATATTTAATGAAAATATTAAATCACAAACAATTAGATATTATTAAATCCTACTCTTTAATTACTTAATTGTGATGAACTTACCATCTTTTGTGCCACCTCCTTAGTTGCAGGGTTGGTAATTTCACCTGCTTTATTTTTTCTAGCATCAAGCCAAATTTTATAACGGGGTGGACACTCAACTTGAGTTGTGCTAGACCCTTCTCCAGAAGAGATTTGCTTCTCCAGTTGTTCTCGGCATTGGGCATAACTAAGGGATCCCATGTGATGGTTATGCACATTTTTGGCCCATCTTTCCTTTTGGGCCTCGTGAATAGCCTGATCATTTAAAATGAGGTATTGCAATTTATAACTTGGCAAACATATACATATATAAAAACATTAATTGTATACCTGAAACTCTTCTGAATTCCTTTGTGCAACAAATCTATCCCACACCTCAGGATCTATAAAAATATATATGTTTGTT
Source organism: Alisma plantago-aquatica (assembly GCA_963693085.1). Classification (NCBI taxonomy): domain Eukaryota; kingdom Viridiplantae; phylum Streptophyta; class Magnoliopsida; order Alismatales; family Alismataceae; genus Alisma; species Alisma plantago-aquatica. The sequence goes on from OY856409.1 coordinate 1,245,091,775, forward strand.
GCTTTCTTCTTTTGATTAGGATTATCTATATAATCCCTTTTGAGATAGGTCTTAAATGCCCTCCATCGTACACCACAACGCTACCACACTCTTTTCCTATGGTCTTTTTCATTTAAATGAAAAACACCCTATATACAAATGAAGCAATAATCTTATTTCAAAAAGTATATGTCAAAACAAAAAACTGGAATCAATAAACAAAAAACAAGATAATATAGTATCAAAATTCAACTCATAGATATATCTTTCCAAAGGAGGTCTTTTAAGCCAATAGGAACATCATGCCAGTTTTCTATATCTATTGGCACCTTACTGTGTGCGGTTGCCCCTACATAATGCTTAAAAGTACTAGTGTGTTCCCCAATAGGTGTTGCTCCCCTTTCAAACTAGATTGGCAATTTCTCCCCTTTTGCCCTAAGCTCTTGCAGCTGATGCATCACTGTGGGACCTCTACTCTTCTTAACATCACCACTAGCATCCTCATGCTCATGATCAGAATGTTCATCTTCACTTGCCATTTTAGAACAACCTGTAAATATACATGATAAAAGAAAACATAAGTGATAATAAAAGAACAAGTGGTGATATATAATAAAATGTATACATGATAAAAGAAAATGTGTGCTTGAATGATAATACATGCCTCTAGTTTTGGTTGAGTTGTTAGTCAACTAAAATTCCTTCAGCATGGTCTTGACGTGTATATAAGTCTTCGGTGTTAACTTCAACATTGACACTTGGCAAACCAACTGAAAATGGGCTGGAATCATCATACTTTTCGTAGTATTCTTCTTCATTTATAGGATCCACAGTAAACTATCTTTTTCCATGAAGAACGACAGACCAATTTTTATTTTCTGGGTCATCAATATAGAATACTTATTTTTCTTGGTCTGCCATGATGAATGGTTCATCTTTCTCTCCAATTTTTTCAAAATTCACCAATGTGAAACCCAACTCATCTACTAAAATGCCTTTGTTGTTATCAACCCAATTACATCTAAAGATAGGAACTCTGAAATTTGTATAGTCCATTTCCCATATGTCCTCAATGATTCCGAAATACGACATCTCAGCTTTGTGTGGTCTTTTATCTTTGGTACTAGCAAAATACAATGAACAAGCTTTAACAGTGACCCCACTATTTTGGATTGCACTACTTTCATCTTGACGTTTAGTGTAATATAAAAATATGTTTATGTCATAACCTTCATATGACATGACATCCATTTTTGGCTTAAAGGCGAGCCATTTTATGTTCTCAGCAACATTATTTGGTGATTCAGATAGCTACTTAAAGACTTTCTCTTCAAACCACCTAATAAATGTTCGATTATGCTCTCTTGCAAGACACGTTGAACTGGATCGCAGATGATTTTTCATGATAAGATCATTGTGTTCTGTGATGTAGCTACTAACTTCATCGATGTTGTGTAAAATATACAAATGTGCTTGTTCCCACAACTCACAACTAATTCCTTTCACTCGTGCTCCCATAGTTTCTTTGCCACAATAAGACTTAGTAACAAGATCATTTTTTAGATCGCTAGAAGTTTCATTGGAATTCAAAAAATCATTGCAAAAGTCCATCACTTCCCTAGCCACATAACCCTCAATAATACTCCCTTCAGGACGATAACGATTCCGAACATCACCTTTAAAAACACTCATGTAGCGTTCAAATGGATACATCCAATGTAAAAAAATTGGACCCAACATCTTCACCTCCCTTGTAATATGTACTACAAGATGAACCATGATATCAAAAAATGAAGGAGGAAAGTACATTTCAAGCTGACACATGGTAACAATTACATCATTTTGTAATTTATCGAGAGTATCAGGATGTATCACTTTGTTGCATATTTCATTGAAGAAGAAACAGAGTCTTGTGATTGCAAACCTTACATGCTTCGGCAATATAGATCGAATAGCCACAGGTAAAATTTGTTGCATTAAGGTGTGACAATCATGAGATTTGAGACCTATCAACTTCAGATCCTTCTTTGATACCAATCTACGAATATTAGAAGAGTATCTTTGTGGAACCTTAATATTATACAAGAACTCACAAAAAGTCTTTTTCTCCTTCTTGGACAAAGTGTAACAAGCTGGTGGTAAATATGTGCGGCGATCCCTGATCTCAACTGATAATTCTTTTCTTATACCCATTAATTCTAAATCTTTTCTAGAGTTGATGTCGTCTTTAGTCTTTCCTGGTATGTTCAATAACGTACCAATGATGCTATCACAAACATTTTTTTCAACATGCATGACATCAATGCAATGTCTAATTGTCAAAAATTTCCAATAAGGAAGATCCCAGAATATTGACCTCTTCTTGTATAGAGATTTCTCACATGCGAGCGTACGACTACTTGAACTCTTTCCAAATTCATTAACAATATGTTTCACCCTATCATATACAACATTTCCTGGTATAAGTTTAGGAGCACTTCGTTCCTCAGTTGACCCATTAAAGGTTTTGTGTTGCCTTCGATAAGGATGCACTGGTGGGAGAAACCTCCGATGACCAAGATATACGATTTTACCACCATGTTTCAGTCGAATTGAATCAGTATTTTCCTCACAAACAGGACATGCTTTGTATCCTTTTATGCTATATCCAGACAAATTTCCATAAGCTGGGAAGTCATTAATCGTGCAAAACAACATAGCACAAAAAGTAAAGATCTCTTTACGTGAAGCATCATATGTCATAACACCTTCTTCCCATAATTTCATTAGGTCATCAATTAGAGGTTAAAGGTAAACATCAATATCATTTCCAGGTTGCTTGGGCCCTGATATCAATATTGACAACATGACATACTTATTTTTCATACACAACCAAGGAGGAAGATTGTATATAACAATCATAACAGGCCATGTGCTATTTTGGCTGCTTAATGTACCATATGGATTCATTCCATCTGTACAGAGTCCAAGTCTTAAGTTCCTTGTTTCTTTACCAAATTGAGGGTATAATAAATCAATTTTCTTCCATTGTGGTGAATCAGATGCATGTCGTAGGACGCCATCATCATTGACCTTTAACTCCCCATGCCAAGACAAATTTTGCGCATCTTCTGTATTAGCAAATAAGCGTTGAAATCGTGGTATTATTGGTAGATACCACATCACCTTGGCAGGAGAGCCATTTTTAGACTTAGCTGAATTTGTAGTCTTGTACCTTGATGCACCACATTTTGGACAATTTATCAAATCACTATAGTCCTTCTGAAATAACACACAATCATTTGGACATGCATGAATCTTCTTAGCCTCCATTCCCATTGGGCACATTATTTTCTTTTCTTGATATGTAGAAATTGGAAGCTCATTGCCTTCAGGAAGAATTTCCTTTAACAAAGACAACAATGAAGTGAAACTCTTATCGCTCCACCGGTTTTGAGCTTTAAGAGTATATAATCGCATCACAACACTCAACCTCGTGAACTTAGTACAACCCTTATATAATGGTTTTTCAGCATCATGGACAATGTTTGCAAATAAAGAAGGTGGATCAATGACATTATCCTGAAAGCTACGTAGCATCTCATCAACCATATCATCCTGAATCGGGTCATCCTGAATCGGTTCATCATTGACATTAACATCATTATCTATATCTTCTATGTCACCACTATTAGTATTGACATTTTCTGATCCATAATTAAGTTTCTCTCCATGCCAATACCATTCATTATAACCTTGTATGATCCCATTGCATATGACATGATTCTCAATTTCCTCAACAGTATCAACTTTCAAATTGTTACCACAATTTCTACATGGACAATAGAACCTATCTGTAGGTAGTTTCCTATGTTCCTCAGCAAATCTGATAAATTCATCAACACCTTTGGTAAACTCTGGACTACAACAGTTCTTGATAGACATCCAACTTCGATCCATTTTCTATATCACATTAAAATTAATTATCAAACTGAGCATTTAATATTGATACTATAAGTTGTAAGGTTTTTTTGATAGGAAATTCATTACTTTTATACTAAAGTGTACCGCCTATCCCATTTTTGAATATTTAACCTCACTAGTAATTGTATAATGTATGTTTAGTTTTCAATAAAATTTCAGTAGCATTTCCCCTTAGTTCTCCAAGTACATCAATGTAAATGGAAAATAACCACTCACATATGTACCCAGAGAACAAATGAGGAAATACTACTAAAAAATTTCTTCAAAACTAAACATACATTATACAACTACATCATAAGTGAGATTAAATATCCAAAAACAATCCCATATCGGGGACTATCCAAAATTTACTCCTAATGAATAAATTTTGAATGGGTTTCTAAGTTTATATATAAATGTATTTGTCATATTTATGCATAGGTGGTCTCATCTATAAACCCTAAAGTGTCAATCTAAAACTAAACAATGTCTACCCTTGTATTTTTAGATTGTATACAATGATTAATTACATATGTGATTGATAATAAAATGTAGATATAAAAGAATACATGTTTTTATTATTGGTTGGTTTACTAGATAAACATTCATTTATAAGTACTGAATTGAATAATCAATTAGGCGCTCTTAACATAAATAAATAGAAAGGCGTAAATTAAACATCATGCATGATCTTTCATAATAGATAATAGTAAATCAAGTAAATCAAGACTCAAATGCAAAAGACAGCCAACACGACCAGTGTACCTAGCACGGTCGTGGTACAACTCAAATGCAAAAGACAGCCAACACAACCAGTGTACCTAGCACGGCCGTGTTACAACACTGGCATTTCAACTTAGCCGTGCAAAAGACACCAACACGACCGTGCTAAGGACACCAACACTGTCGTGCTACACCCCAACATAAGGAAGAGCACAAACATAGTCGTGCAAAGGACAACATAAAGCTTGAAATGGGAAATAGAAAATCTTACCTGTCAGGCGCGAGCGTGGAGGAAAAGCTTTTCGTTTGCCGTTATCAACACGGCCGGGCCGCGTGAGAGAAGAAGGTGCGTCAGCGGCGGGCGGCTTTTGGAGAAGCAATAGCAGCGACCTTGGCGGCGAGACCTTGGCGGTGAGCTGGTGAGCTTCGGAAACAACGGCGAGTTGGTGAGCTATGACAACGGCGGCGAGACCTTGGCAGTGCTTTTGGCGGCGAGCTAGTGAGCAACAATGACGGCGACGTACCTATACGGCAAGCTAGTGAGCGGCGAGCGACGACAGGCAAGCTGGTGGCGGCAAATCTTTCGCGGCGCGTGACCTTAGCGTCGGCGAGAGTGAGGGCGACAATGAGAACGAGATGACAGTGAGGCTAGGAGAGAGAGTGCGAGAGTGGGGAGTGTGTGTGAGTGAGAGTGCGAGTGAGAGGAAAAGGATTTCTAATACTTCTCGGGTCGGTTAAGCAAGGAAACCGACCCAAGAGGTCCCCATTGTCGGCGTCTATGCGGACGGTTAAATCAAACAACCGGCCCGAGAGGGTCTTTGCGTGGAGACTTCTAGGGACGGCTGTTTTAGAAAACTGACCCGAAAGGGTCTTTGCACGGAGACTTCTAGGGACGGTTATTTTAGAAAACCGACCCGAAAGGGTCTTTGCGCGGAGACCTTTAGGGATGACTAAATAGGAAAACTGACCTGAGAGAGTGCTCGCGGAAGCTTTTAGGGACGGCTAAAGAGAATAACCAACCCAAGAGGGTATAGATCAACGCGTGAAAGGAAAAATTTAATTCCTTTTCTCCGCGGGAAGCATGTTGGGTCAGTTTTCTTATAAAACTGATGCTATGTTTATGCGTGCCGTAAATTTGATGATTTCGCGGGTCTTTTTCTAGCGTCGATTATCCTTAAAAAACCGACCCGATAGCTAAAAGCGGTATCCGGATTTTTTCTAATGACTTCTTGTTTCAGTTTTAGCTTATTCAGTCGGTTTTTCTAATATAAGTGATGCTAGCGGAAGCGACGTTAGAGACCGAAAATGTACTAGTTCTTGTAAACATGAGTATCTCTCTCAACATACAGATACCTTAATTCTAAGTATATGTGACGATTTTATGTGGCAATCTCCTTCTGAACCCAATTGTCATTCTAAACAGCAACAAATTATGACTCAACACAATCCCTGTCAAAGTAGCATGGCATTGACTAAGGTAGTCATAACACTATAAGTGATTCTCATCAAATTTTTCAACATGACTATTCTGAACCTACTATGATAAATACCTCTACACAAACTATTCCTCAAAATAATCCTAATCCCACTAATGACTCTCATACATTGGTTGACAATCCAATAGACTTGACATCTGAAGACACTCCATGTTTCTCTACTCAGATGCCTCAAAACATCATCTCTGATGGTGCACAAAATTTGTCTCATGCAAATACTAATGGCAATCATGAGCAAGCTCATTGTATGATTACACGAGGCAAGCATTGAACAATTTAACCCAATCCAAAGTATGCTCAACTTGCATTAGATGTCCCTCTCACACCCAGAATGATCAAGTCTGCCCGACAGCACCCAGGATGGTGTGAAGTAACGAAATATGAGCTAACTGCTCTTCCCAAAAATCAAACATGGAGTATTTTCGAGCATCAACCTCGCTACAACATTGTTGGTTGTAAGTGGGTATTCAGGACAAAATCAAATGCAGACATTTCCCTAGACATGCTCAAAGTAAGATTGGCCAAGGGCTTTCATCAAGGAGTAGATTATTTGGAAACATTTAGTCCAGTAATCAAGTCCCCCATAGTTAAGACAATCATATCCATTACAACATCTAAGTAATGGTCAATCCTGCAACATGATGTGTATATTGCCTTCTTAAATGGTCTTCTTGATACTGAAATCAACATGTCACAACTGTCAGGGTCCACTGATCCTATAAAATTGAATCATGTTTGTAAGCTACATAAGGCCTTGTATGGTCTCAAATAGGCCCCAAGAGCCTACTACAACTGCATAAGTCTCTTTCTCCTAGATCTTGGGTTTAAATCAAGTTCAGATGATTTGTCCTTATTTGTCTATCGGGGAAATGATTCCTTAATTTGCCTACTTGTCTATGTTGACAACATACTAAAAGTAGGGAACATAAATGTTGTCGTTGACAAATTTATTCACCAATTGGAAGAGGAATTTTCTCTTCAAAATTTAGGGACAACTCTTTATTTCTTGGGCATTGAAATTGAAAAAAATATTGATGACATCCTTCTTCATCAAAGTAAATATGCATATGATCTTCCCCACATGGAAAACATGATTGACTGCAAACCTATATCTACACATATCAGCCCTTCATTTCTCCGAGATCACTTTAAATTACAAGGAGAACAACTCACTGATGTAATTGAATATAGACACATAGGCGGATCTTTACAATATTTAACATTAAAAAGACCTGACTGAAAACTACTAGAAGGGGGGTGAATAGAGTTTTATAGATAATTTAACAATTATTGAATTCAAACAACCAGAATGAAAATATTGGACAAGGAGACACAAGGTTTAGAGTGGTTCCAACTATAGCAAATACTATAGCCGTCAATCCACTACCCGGTTGCTTACCCAACCGGGATTTGAAAAGAAATTTATTTTATTACCTCTTCAAGGAATTTACATAAAATACAATCTCTTTTCCTAAACCCTTCAAGCAGCCTTCACCTAAAAGTAATCGCCAACCTTGAAGAAGCCTTCCCTTGAAGTAGATGCACCAACTCCCGTTGCACCAGCCTTCTGAAGTAGCTTCCCTTGCGATAGCCTTCTTGAAGTAGCTTGAAGTCCCCTTCTCCACCTGAGAAGTCAACCCTCTCCAATCCGCAGCCTCCAACCCTAGGAGTAGCAAGGAGAGTACAAAAGATAAACAGGAACAAGAAAGGAAAAGGAAATTACAACTTATCCTTTAAGCCCGAGGCTTGATATGCCTAGATCAAGCGTAAGATCTCCTAGCCAAGTATGTGAACTTGTAATTGCTGTGGGTAGGAGAATCTAGCCTATAGGACACGAGATTGAGCTAAGGAGAAAGTAGGCCAATGATCACAGTGCTCAAATTTGCTTGCAAAAGATTGCTCAAGTATGCTCAAGTGTATTCTCAAGTGTAACAAGTGAATTCTAGTGTCCTATGGCTTGTCCTATTTATAGGAATGGCCTAAGTATGCTTAAGGACGTTCTAGACAACTTCTAGGGGTTTCTAAGTGCTTAACTAGCCGTTAGGTACAAAGTTGTTGCTTTAATAACGGCTAATTAATTTATTCTGCAGTTGCTGTCAGAGACCATCTCGGTCGACAAATGGTCGACCGAGACACCTACTCGGTCGAAGTTTTGTCGACCGACAGGCTCTCTGGAACAAGTGATTTGCAACGGCTTTCTTCAGCTACCAACTAACTTGTCTGTTGTGTCTAACGGCTACTTTGGATCTTTCTCGGTCGAGAAGATGGTCGACCGAGAGTGTCTCGGTCGAGGAGTTCGTCGACCGAGAATGATCCTGTTTCAAGGTTTCAATTTAAGCACTAATTATATGTGTGAGTGTGCAAAGGTGATTCTATTCAAATGGGATGACATGTCTAACTATGGTGTTTGGCTAGGGAAAATCTAACGCTTGATTTACATGCAAATCTAAGTACTTGTACATTATATATTTGTACAAGTTTTACAACATTGATTACATTGCATGAAAATAAAACTAAGTAAGCTCTTGGATTTTCCCTTGCTACTTTGTCATCCTGCACACTCAAGTAGCTCGTTAGATTAATAAGAATGAAATGTTTGTCATAATCAAAACAAAGGGATTTTTAGATGTCCATTTAGCCAACAATCTCCCCCTTTTTGAAGATGACAAACATTTCCAAAATAAATATAAAACATATGAATTTCATACCTTTAGATTGCCTTATGTATCTTTTCCTCTTGTTTATAAAATGTGTGCTTATTATTCCCAATGAATTATGGAACATGAAATCCAGTTCATTTGGGAATGTAGCAACTTTCAATGTAAAGCCAAGAGTATATTTATGAAACTCATTGATTGAGTTTTTCATAAATACTAAGTTATAGTTTTATATATCTCTCCCCCTTTGTCATTTCAAAAAGATAACCGTTTTAATAAAAACTCCCCCTTAATTAGATGTTCCGTCAAATCGAATGAAAAAGATGTCCATTGAAAAGCCAAAATGAAACAAGTAAACGGATTCGTTTTAAGAACCGCAGATATCAAAGAAAACATCTTCCAAAGGAGTAATAAGCAATTGCTTCCTAATGTTGTTGAATTGATCTAGTGGAAGCGGTTTTGTAAAAATATCAGCCAATTGATTTTCCGTATCAACATGATGGAGGGAAACATGATTCTTTGAGATGTGATCCCTTAAGAAGTGATGACGGATTTCAATGTGTTTTGCCCTGCTGTGTAAAATAGGATTGTGTGCTAAGTTTATGGCGCTCGTGTTGTCACAAAAAATAGGTGTAGATGAAAGATTAAAACCATAATCGCTTAATACCTGTTGCATATAAAGCACTTGAGCACAACAAGACCCGGCTGCCATATATTCAGCTTCAGTTGTAGATAGGGCAAACGTATTTTGTTTCTTGCTAAACCAAGATACTAAGGCTCTCCCTAATAAGAAACATCCACCACTAGTACTTTTGCGATCAAGTCGACAACCAGCATAATCCGCATCAGTATATGCTTTAAAATCCAGGGATTGTCCTTTTGGATACCATAAACCAAGACAAGTAGTACCAGCTAGATATCGAAGAATTCTTTTAACCGCTACAAAATGAGATTGCATAGGTTGGGATTGAAATCGAGCACAAAGACCAACGGAAAACATAATGTCCGGTCGAGAAGCAGTTAAGTATAGCAAACTACCAATCATGGCTCTATATAAGGAATCATCAATAGGTTCCCCATTTTCATCCTTATCAATTTTGATAGAGGTAGCCATAGGAGTAGTAGCATGTTTGCATTGATCCATCCCAAAACATTTTAAAAGTTCTTTAGTATATTTTTCTTGGCTTATGAAAATTCCTGCAGGTGTTTGCTTAATTTGAAAACCAAGAAAGAATGTTAGTTCACCCATGAGACTCATTTCAAATTCTTTTTGCATAATGGCACTGAATTGTGTGCATAATGAATCATTAGAAGCTCCAAAAATAATGTCATCAACATAAATTTGCACAACTAGGAAATCAGATGCATATGTTTTGAAAAATAAAGTAGAATCTGAATTTCCAATAGAAAAACCATTATCAAAAAGATATGTCTTGAGCCGTTCATACCAATTCCTAGGTGCTTGTTTTAGACCATAAAGTGCCTTTTTAAGTTTATAAACATGGTCACCTTTTTCTGGTATTTCAAAGCCAGGTGGTTGAGCAACATAAACTTCTTCTTGTATGATGCCATTTAGAAATGCACTTTTGACATCCATTTGATATAGCTAAATGTTTTTATGGGCAGCAATAGCTAGTAACATCCTAATAGCTTCAAGTCTAGCTACGGGTGCATATGTTTCATCAAAATCTATTCCTTCTTGTTGATTATATCCTTGTGCTACTAACCGAGCTTTATTCCTTATTACTTCTCCTGCCTCATTGAGCTTGTTCCTAAATACCCATTTAGTTCCTATGATAGTTTTATCTTGTGGTTTAGGAACTAAATCCCATACATCATTTTTAGTGAATTGATTTAACTCCTCTTGCATGGCAATTATCCAGTAATCATCCTTAAGAGCTTCGGATATGTTCTTAGGTTCAATGATAGAAACAAAAGCCATGTTTGCAACATCTTTGAAGGATGACCGAGTTTTGACTTTATCATTTGGATCTCCAATAATTAGTTCTTGGGGATGATCCTTGATAAGCCTAGGTGTGGGTTGTGTTTCAACTTGGGGATCGGATATAGGAATTTTCTCACTATCATTTGAAATGGTTATATTGTCGAATTGATTGGTGAGATCAATGATATCTAGATTTTCAGGCTTTGATTCTTCATGAAAAGAAACATGAATGGATTCCTCAACTTTTCTAGAGATAGTGTTATATACTCTAAAGGCTTTGCTAGAAGTGGAATATCCCAAGAAGAATGCTTTGTGTGATTTAGAATCAAACTTGTCTCTATCATCTTTGGTATTTAAAATGTAACATGTGGAGCCAAAAGTATGAAAATAGTCAACTCTAGGTTTCTTAGAGTGTAATATTTCATATGGAGTTTTCTTCAAATGAGAGTGAACAGTTACTCTATTAAGCACATAACAAGCAGTGTTTACAGCTTCAGCCCAAAAGGTTTTAGGTGTGTTGTGTTCAAGCATCATGGTCCTAGCCATTTCCTGTAGAGATCGATTTTTTCGTTCAACTATACCATTTTGTTGTGGGGTACGTGGAGCAGAAAAATTATGAGTATACCCTTGAGATGTACAAAAGGTCTCAAATGTATGATTCTCAAATTCGCCACCATGATCACTTCTAATGGTACATATTTTATGTTGTAAAAGATTTTCAATCTTGGAACAAAATTGCATAAAGACATGAATAGTATCATCTTTAGTTGCAATAAAATGTACCCATGTATATCTACTATAATCATCAACAATAACAAAACAGTATCGTTTACCACCAATAGATTGTGTCCTCATTGGTCCAAATAAGTCCATATGAATTAATTCTAAGGATCTACTGGTGCTAAGTACAAGTTTTGATTTAAAAGATGTTTTGGTTTGCTTTCCCATTGTGCAGGGTTCACAATTTTCAACTTGATCAAAAGACAAAGTAGGTAATCCACGAACAAGATCATATTTCACTAACTTTTTAATAGCATGGGAACTAGCATGTCCTAGCTTTTTATGCCATAGTTGTAAGGTATTTTCATTTGCAAGCAAGCATTTACCTACTACTGATTTCATAGAGTTTGGTTTAAGGATATAAAGATTTCCAACTCTATTTCCTTCATAAACGACATTTGTAGTGTATCTATCAATAGTTTGCAGCAAGTTTTGTTAAATAACACATCATAACCACTATCACATAGTTGACTTACACTTATTAGATTATGATGCAATCCATCAACAAGTAGAACATTTTTAATTTTGAGATTTGTTCCAACATTACCTATTCCAACGATTTTTCCCTTACCATTGTCTCCAAAGGTGACCGTTCCACTTTTCTTTTCTTCAAAAGTTTGAAATGCGTCCTTGTTCCCGGTCATGTGTTTGGAACAGCCACTGTCAACTACCCATTCCTGCATTAGAATGTAGATTTTGGTACCCATGTGATGGTCCGATATGGTTAGAAACCTTTTAAGTGCTTATATATAAAAGTTCTGATACAGAAAACCAGTCGGTCGACAATTGTTCGACCGATATTTGTCTCGGTCGACAATTTGTCGATCGAGCAGGTTACTGTATCACAAGCAAAAACACAGAAAATTTCTCAGTTGACCAATTTTCGACCGAAATAGGTGCTGTAAAATTTTTATTTGTTAAAGACATCCAGTCGGTCGACAATACTTCGACCGACCCAGAGCTCAGTCGATAATACTTCGACCGACATAATTTCTGTTTCAGCAATGCAGAAAAATAATAACAATAAGCATAGCACCTTTTGTTGAGATAAGACAATATAGATAGCACAATTAAGCATTTGGTCATATCTCAACTACATTCCATTCTTCTAAGTTTGGGGTTTTGGGATCCAAACTAAGTCGGACTCCTTAGTCTTGTAGGGGCATGAAAAACAATAATGTCCAAGACGTAAGCAGAAATGACAAGTAATAGAGTCAATTTCATTTCTCTTTCTAGTCATTGTGTTCTTGGGTACAAACATAGTTTGGATCTTTTTGGGTTGGTTTTTCTTTGGAACATATCCCAAACCTTTTCTTCCATTGAAAACATTACCAACTTTCAATATGTTATCAAGAATATCTTTTCTTCTTAACTTATAAAGTTCTCTTTGCAACGTAGCAATGTCATTCATCTTCTTATGTATATCTTTTCTTGCTTGGTCTAAATCAGAAAATAATGAATCCTTTTCTTTTACAATATTATCATAGTCCGAATGGTTGCACAAGATAGGTTGAGTTTGATAATCTTGTAGTTTAGCTAGCAAATCAGTCTTTTCTTTTGATAGAAGATCAACATTGGTTTCCAAATTGAGTAGCTTTCTAGTGCAATCATCTAAAGATGTTTTTAAAGATACATTTTCAAGATCAATGTTGTTCTTTTCATAAGAAAGTTCATCTATTTTGGCAATGAGCTCATTATTTGATTTTATAGCCTTCTTTAGTTTCTTATTGGCATCAACATACTTATCATGAGTTTCTTGTAAACTAGTAACTAACTCTTCTTTAGAAAGATCAACTAGGCTTACCTCTTGAGAGTCTTCATTTTCTTCTCTTGCCATTAGACATTCCACCTCTTCTCCGCTTTCACTGTCACTTGACTCATCCCAGGCAGCTTTATAGGCTTTTTCTCCTTTCTTCTTATGTGAGCTTTTCTTTCCCTTATTTGCTTTGGGGCATTCATTTTTGAAATGCCCTTTCTTCCCACATTCAAAGTACCTGGGAGTTGAGGAACTAGAAATTTTGTTAGATTTAAACCTTTTGTACTTCTTACCGTTGACGATTAAGGCTTCTTCTTCTTCTTCACTTGACTCTTCACTTTCTTGTGTGACAACTTTTGAGGCTTTGAGAGCCACATCCTTCTTCTTCCCACTTTGGTGTTCACGTTCTCTTCTTTCTTCCTCTTCTAGATCTGCTTCATGAGCTTCTAAATTACCAATGAGTTGTTCCATTTTGAGGCGAGTGAGGTCGTTTGCTTCTGCAATGGCTGTCACCTTTGGCTTGTATTTTGGAGGAAGTGATCGAAGAATTTTTGATACTTGATCTTCCTCAAGAACAGGTTTTCCTAAGGCACTCAAACCATTAACAATAGTAGAGAATTTTGAATACATTTCACTAATAGTTTCATTAGGATCCATACGAAAATGTTCAAGCTTTGTTTTAAGCAGGCTAATTTTGGAATTTTTAACTTGGGTTGTACCCTCATAAGTGATAGACAATCTATGCCAAATATCATACGTTGTATCACAATTTGAAATTCTATTAAATTCTCCTACAGAAATAGAATAATATAAAATGCTTACGGCTTTTGCGTTCATTTGGGCCTGTTTTACCGTGTTTGCATCCCATTCCGCAAAGTCATTTTGAGGGAATTGATAAGGAGTAGATACCATTCTCCATAGATCCCAGTTGATGCCTTGGAAGTAAAACTGCATCCTTCTCTTCCAGTATTGGTAGTTTGTTCCATCGAACGCCAGTGGCCTAGCAACAAGAGTCCCTTCAATGTTGAGGTTGTTGAGCATTCCATCACCCATTTCTTCAAGACCTTGTTAGGGTTCCTTGAAGCCTCGCTCTGATACCAATTGAAAACTACTAGAAGGGGGGTGAATAGAGTTTTATAGATAATTTAACAATTATTGAATTCAAACAACCAGAATGAAAATATTGGACAAGGAGACACAAGGTTTAGAGTGGTTCCAACTATAGCAAATACTATAGCCGTCAATCCACTACCCGGTTGCTTACCCAACCGGGATTTGAAAAGAAATTTATTTTATTACCTCTTCAAGGAATTTACATAAAATACAATCTCTTTTCCTAAACCCTTCAAGCAGCCTTCACCTAGAAGTAATCGCCAACCTTGAAGCAGCCTTCCCTTGAAGTAGATGCACCAACTCCCGTTGCACCAGCCTTCTGAAGTAGCTTCCCTTGCGATAGCCTTCTTGAAGTAGCTTGAAGTCCCCTTCTCCACCTGAGAAGTCAACCCTCTCCAATCCGCAGCCTCCAACCCTAGGAGTAGCAAGGAGAGTACAAAAGATAAATAGGAACAAGAAAGGAAAAGGAAATTACAACTTATCCTTTAAGCCCGAGGCTTGATATGCCTAGATCAAGCGTAAGATCTCCTATCCAAGTATGTGAACTTGTAATTGCTGTGGGTAGGAGAATCTAGCCTATAGGACACGAGATTGAGCTAAGGAGAAAGTAGGCCAATGATCACAGTGCTCAAATTTGCTTGCAAAAGATTGCTCAAGTATGCTCAAGTGTATTCTCAAGTGTAACAAGTGAATTCTAGTGTCCTATGGCTTGTCCTATTTATAGGAATGGCCTAAGTATGCTTAAGGACGTTCTAGACAACTTCTAGGGGTTTCTAAGTGCTTAACTAGCCGTTAGGTACAAAGTTGTTGCTTTAACAACGGCTAATTAATTTATTCTGCAGTTGCTGTCAGAGACCATCTCGGTCGACAAATGGTCGACCGAGACACCTACTCGGTCAAAGTTTTGTCGACCGACAGGCTCTCTGGAACAAGTGATTTGCAACGGCTTTCTTCAACTACCAACTAACTTGTCTGTTGTGTCTAACGGCTACTTTGGATCTTTCTCGGTCGAGAAGATGGTCGACCGAGAGTGTCTCGGTCGAGGAGTTCGTCGACCGAGAATGATCCTGTTTCAAGGTTTCAATTTAAGCACTAATTATATGTGTGAGTGTGCAAAGGTGATTCTATTCAAATGGGATGACATGTCTAACTATGGTGTTTGGCTAGGGAAAATCTAACGCTTGATTTACATGCAAATCTAAGTACTTGTACATTATATATTTGTACAAGTTTTACAACATTGATTACATTGCATGAAAATAAAACTAAGTAAGCTCTTGGATTTTCCCTTGCTACTTTGTCATCCTGCACACTCAAGTAGCTCGTTAGATTAATAAGAATGAAATGTTTGTCATAATCAAAACAAAGGGATTTTTAGATGTCCATTTAGCCAACACTGACATTACATACGGGGTAAATATAGCCTGCCAATTTTTACATCATATAACAGTTGTGCATCTATCTCTTATCAAGTGTATCATGGGCTACATTAAAGGCACGATTCATCTTGGCATCCAGATCTTTCACTACCGACTCAGATGCTAACTGGGTAGGTTGTCCTCTGATAATGCATAATAAAATATCAATACACCAAAGGACCTAGTCGACATCACAACCACTACTCTTGTTGCTCTCAAAATTAATGAAGGAGACTTCACTGAGTGGCATGTCGACTCTGGATCCATAGACAATGTCATACAGAATGCTTATACTCTCTACAATCTTATAATATATAGAGTAGGAGATTTTATCATTGTGGGAAATGGAGAATTTGTTCCTATTTCTCTAATTGGTGACAACTTACTTTATAACATTACCCCTATACCTATGAAACATGTCATGGTGGTTCCCATATAAAAACAAACTTATCTCTGTGTCAAAGCTAAAATCACCACTTCCTTATTATGTTATGTTCATTGATGTCATGTTTTATGATAAGGACAAAAAAACACATGACTCTAGCTCAAGGACCTTGCAGAAATGGAATGTACATGTTGTTGTCTCTAATTTAACAACACACTCATAACATCAATAATAATAAAGAGTCTCTTTTCACACAGAGATTTAATAAATCCTCTGGCGAAGTCTAGCATAAGCGACTTGATCATCCAAATAAAGCTATTCAACAATAGCTTGTGAAAGACAAAGCAATGGATAGTTCCTCTTCATATTATGATATTTGCAATATATGTGAGCTAAGAAAAAGTAGGACGCTACATGTTTCTCATAATCATGAATGATCTAAAAAGTGTTTCAAAATTTTCATTTTGATGTGTGGGGTAAAACTCTTATAGCTTCCATTCATAAAAATTTGCATTATGTCCATTTATTGATGATAGCACGAGGTTTAGTTTGTTCTTTCCCATGCATTGTAAAAGTGAAGTCCCAACTTTTATAGCATGATTCTTAAACAATTTGTGTGTGTTTGGAACTTTATGTTATCCATATTTGAGAGACTATTCTCAAGAAAAACTTGATCCCAGATCTCTGCCTTGCATCTTCATTGGATATAGTACTCGAGAAAAGGGGTAAAATGCTTGCATTTGCAAAGGAAGAAGTTTAATGTCTCAAAGCATGTTTTCTAAATGAGAAAGACTCCCCTTGTAAACATGAGTATCTCTCTCAACATATGGATACCTTAATTCTAAGTATCTGTAATGATTTTATGTGGCAATCTCCTTTTGAACCCAATAGTCATTCTCAACAGCAACAGATTATGGCTCAACACAATCCCTGTCAAAGTAGCATAGCATTGACCATGGTAGTCATAACACTATAAGTGATTCTCATCAAATTTCTCAACATGACTATTCTGAACCTACTATGATAAATACCTCTAGACAAACTATTCCTCAAAATAGTCCTAATCCCACTAATGACTCTCATACATTGGTTGACAATCCAGTAGACTTGACATCTAAAGACACTCCTTGTTTCTCTACTCAGATGCCTCAGAACATCACCTCTGATGGTGCTCAAATTTGTATCTTGCAAATACTAATGGCAATCATGAGCAAGCTCATCATATGATTACACGAGGCAAGCATGGAACAACTTATCCCAATCCAAAGTATGCTAAGGTTGCACTAGATTTTCCTCTCACACCCAGAATGATCAAGTCTGCCTTACAGCACCCAGGCTGGCGTGAAGTAACAAAATATGAGCTGACTACTCTTCACAAAAATCAAACATGGAGTCTTGTCGAGCATCAACCTCTCTACAGCATTGTTGGTTGTAAGTGGGTATTCAAGGCAAAATCAAATGCAGGTGCTTCCCTAGACAGGCTCAAAGAAAGATTAGTGGCCAAGGGATTTCATCAAGGAGTAGACTATTTGGAAACATTTAGTCCAATAATCAAGTCCCCCATAGTTAATGCAATCCTATCCATTGCAACATCTAAGTAATGGTCAATCCGGTAATAAGATGTGTATAATGCCTTCTTAAATGGTCTTCTTGATACTAAAGTATACATGTCACAACCGCCAGGGTCCACTGATCCTATCAAATTGAATCATGTTTGTAAGATGCATAAGGCCTTGTATGGTCTCAAATAGGCCACAAGAGCCAGGTACAATTGCATAAGTCTCTTTCTCCTAGAACTTGAGTTTAAGTCAAGTTCAGCTGATTCTTCCTCATTTGTCTATCGGAAAAATGATGCCTTAGTTTACCTACTTGTCTATGTTGACGACATACTAAAAGCAGGGAACATAAATGTTGTAGTTGACAAATTTATTCACCAATTAGAAAAGGAATTTTCTCTTCAACATTTAGCGACAACTCTTTATTTCTTGGGCATTGAAATTAAAAAATATATTGATGACATCCTTCTTCATCAAATTAAATATGCATATGATCTTCTCCATAGGAAAAACATGATTGATTGCAAACCTATATCTACACATGTCAGCCCTTCATTTCTCAGAGATCACATTAAATTACAAGCAAAACAACTCAATGATGTAATTGAATATAGACACATAGTCGGGTCTTTACAATATTTAACATTAAAAAAGACTGACATTACATACAGGGAATTCTAGCCTATCAATTTTTACATCATCCAACATCTGTGCATCTATCTCTTGTCAAGCGTATCATGGGCTACATCAAAGGCACGATATCTACTCCGACAATTAGTTGTTAGTCACTACCGACTCGGATGTTGATTGGGTAGGCTGTCCTCTGAGCATACGAAGTACAAGTGGCTATTGTGTCTTCCTTGACAATCTTGTGTCTCTTGGGGGTCCAAGAAATAGACCACCGTTGCACGCTCAACCACAGAAGCAGAATACAAGTTTATGTTTGTGGCAGCGGCAGAACTGACATGGTTCTCCCATCTCTTTAGGGATATCTACATGCAACAACTCCAGTCAGCTACTCTATTCTGTGACAATCTGAGTGTGCTACATCTAAATGTTAACCGAGCCCTCCATGCAAGGACCAAGGACGTAGAGCTCGACTACCACTTCATTAGAGAAGAGGTAGTAATGGGTCATATTGTCACTAAGTTTGTTTGTTCTAAAAATCAGCTAGCTGACCTATTTACTAAAGTTGTACAGAAGTATATATGTGTTCTGGTCTGTAATTCCCAAACTGGGTCTTCGATTCTCTGGTCACCAGTTTGCAGAAGGTGTTAAAGCAGCTACATAAGCATTGTTCTATTGTCTAGAAGTGTGTTCTTTTGTCCCTTAGAGGTGTGAAGACCTGCGTATCTTTCCTTCTTTTCATCTGTGCAAAAGTCTGTAATACCCCCTTTTTTGTCCTGTGTCAAAGCTAAAATCAACATTTCCTTATTATGTTATGTTCATTGATGTCATGTTTTATGATAAGGACAAAAGGAAACACATGACTCTAGCTCAAGGACCTTGCAGAAATGAAATGTACATGTTGTTGTCTCTAATTTAACACCACACTCATAGCATCAATAATAATAAATAGTCTCTTTGTGCATATAGATTTAATAAAGCCTCTGGAGAAGTCTAGCATAAGCGACTTGATCATCCAAATAAAGCTATTCAGCATTAGCTTGTGAAAGTCAAAGCAATGGATAGTTCCTCTTCACATTATGATATTTGTAATATATGTGAGCTAAGAAAAAGTAGGACACTACATGTTTCTCATAATCATGAACGAACTGATAAAGTGTTTCAAAATTTTCATTTTGATGTGTGGGGTAAAACACTTGTAGCTTCCATTCGTAAAAATTTGCATTATGTCCTATTTATTTATGATGGCACGAGGTTTAGTTTGTTCTTTCCCATGCATTGTAAAAGTGAAGTCCCAACTTTTATAGCATGATTCTTAAACAATTTGTGTGTGTTTGGAACTTTATGTAATCCATATTTGAGAGACTATTCTCAAGACAAACTTGATCCCAGTTCTCTGTCTTGCATCTTCATTGCATATAGTACTTGGGAAAAGGGATATAAATGCTTGCATTTACAAAGGAAGAAGTTTAATGTCTCAAAGCATTTTTTTCTCAATGAGAAAGACTCCCCTTGTAAACATGAGTATCTATCTCAACATACGGATACCTTAATTCTAAGTATCCACAATGATTTTATGTGGCAATCTCCTTCTGAACCCAATAGTCATTCTCAACATCAATAGATTATGACTCAACACAATCCCTATAAAAGTAGCATGACATTGACCATGGTAGTCATAACACTATAAGTGATTCTCATCAAATTTGTCAACATGACTATTCTGAACCTACTATGATAAATACCTCTAGACAAACTATTCCACAAAATAATTGTAATCCCACTAATGACTCTCATACATTGGTTGAAAATCCAGTAGACTTGACATCTAAAGACACTCCATGTTGCTCTACTCAGATGCCTCAGAACATCACCTCTGATGGTGCTCAAAATATGTCTCTTGAAAATATGAATGGCAATCATGAGCAAGCTCATCATATGATTACACGAGGCCAGCATGGAACAATTTAGCCCAATCCAAAGTATGCTCAAGTTGCACTAGATGTTCCTCTCACACCTAGAATGTTCAAGTCTGCCTTACAGCACCCAGGTTGGCGTGAAGTAATGAAATATGAGTTGACTACCCTCCACAAAAATCAAACATGGAGACTTTTCGAGCATCAACCTCGCTACAACATTGTTGGTTGTAAGTGGGTATTCAAGGCAAAATCAAATGCAGGTGTTTCCCTAGACAGGCTCAAAGTAAGATTAGTGACCAAGGGCTTTCATCAAGAAGGAGTAGTCTATTTGGAAACATTTAGTCCAGTAATCAAGTCTCCATAGTAAGACAGTCCTATCCATTGCAACATCCAAGTAATAGTCAATCCGGCAATAAGATGTGTATAATGCCTTCTTAAATGGTCTTCTTGATACTAAAGTCTACATGTCACAACCGTCAGGGTCCACTGATCCTATAAAATTGAATCATGTTTGTAAGCTACATAAGGCCTTGTATGGTCTCAAATAGGCCCCAAGAGCCTGGTACAATTGCATAAGTCTCTTTCTCCTAGAACTTGGGTTTAAGTCAAGTTCAGCTGATTCTTCCTTATTTGTCTATCGGGAAAATGATGCCTTAGTTTACCTTCTTGTCTATGTTGACGACATACTAAAAGCAGGGAACATAAATGTTGTAGTTGACAAATTTATTCACCAATTGGAAGAGGAATTTTCTCTTCAACATTTAGGGACAACTGTTTATTTCTTGGGCATTGAAACTGAAAAAAATATTGATGACACCCTTCTTCATCAAAGTAAATATGCATATGATCTTCTCCACAGGAAAAACGTTGACTGATTGCAAACCTATATCTACACATGTCAGCCCTTCATTTCTCAGAGATCACAATAAATTACAAGCAAAACAACTCAGTGATGTAATTGAATATAGACACATAGTCGGATCTCTACAAAATTTAACATTAAAAAGACTGACATTATATACAGGGTAAATCTAGCCTGTCAATTTTTACATCATCCAACAATTGTGCATCTATCTCTTGTCAAGTGTATCATGGGCTACATCAAAGGCACGATTCATCTTGGCATCCAGATCTACTCTGACAATCAGGTGTCAGTCACTACCGACTCGGATGCTGATTGGGTAGGCTGTCCTCGAAGTACAAGTGGCTATTGTGTCTTCCTTGACAATCTTGTCTCTTGGGGGTCCAAGAAATAGACCACCGTTGCGCGCTTAACCACGGAAGCAGAATACAAGTTTATGTTTGTGACACCGGTAGAACTGACATGGTTCTCCCATCTCTTTAGGGATATCTACCTGCAACAACTCCAGCCAGCTACTCTATTCTGCGACAATCTAAGTGTGCTACATCTGACTGTTAACCGAGCCCTCCATGCAAGGACCAAGGACGTAGAGCTCGACTACCACTTCATTAGAGAAGAGGTAGCAATGGGTCATATTGTCACTAAGTTCGTCTGTTCTAAAAATCAGCTAGCTGACCTATTTACTAAAGTTGTACAGAAGTATATATGTGTTCTGGTCTGTAATTCCCAAACTGGGTCTTCGATTCTCTGGTCACCAGTTTGCAGGAGGTGTTAAAGCAGCTACATAAGCATTGTTCTATTGTCTAGAAGTGTGTTCTTTTGTCCCTTAGAGGTCTGAAGACCTGCGTATCTTTCCTTCTTTTCATCTGTGCAAAAGTCTGTAATACCCCCTTTTCAGTCCTCTGTTATATCTCTCGCTCAAGGGCGGAGTGGACACTATTGTAATCTTTAATTAAATATAAATAACATCGGGATCAGCACGAGGATTGTGTGCGATGCCCTTCCCTGTTGGTCTCCCTTTCAAATTCTAACACGTACATGGTCAGATTAATGTTCACGATGAGTGGAAAGGGCAAGAGTTAAAAGAGTGAAGGCAGTGAGACAAACTAAAACAAGAGTGCAAGGAAGACGGTGAGACCAGGATAGCATAACAATATGAAATGACAGATGCAGCTGAGGGCTTTGATGAGAAGGAAAGGGTGAACAAGGTAATATGAAAGGAAAAGAAGCAATGTGGGGAACAAAATGGATCATCAGTTTGTTCGATATGCACGTCTTTCATTTCTTCGGTGTGAAAATGAGACTTACGATGGGCAAACATTGACAAATCGCTTTCGTGAATTTTCTGACCATTTCTGTCGGCTAACCATTCGGCAATCACGACGCAACATGAAGCAGAGGTACATAACAAATATATGTTTGCTGAAATGCTGTGCATGCCGATGATCCCGGCGGCCAGCAACCAAGGTGGGTCCACTGATGAACCACAGACGTATAACGTATGAGGCATCGGGCGCATTATATAATCCGAAAAAAAAGGCATGGGCCTTGATACAAGTAATGCGTCCCATTATTCGAGGTCCGGATTTTGCTGCCTCTGCGGCACGGGCCTAAAACCAGGGAGCGCGCTACTTGTTCCTTGTTTGTAGATAGAGCATGCATTAAGAAAATTCTTCCTGATATCTTTCTCCTTTAACAATAAACTTGGTATTTTTATATACAAAAACTTAGTATTTTTGTAAAACAAATAGATATCAAACATAGATATTTCATAAATTATCTTCACAGAAGCGCGACCAACAAATTGAGCTTCCAATCCGTTCTGGATGGTGAAGGTTATCGTTTTAAAAATAAAAGTGTAATTATGTAGAACCTATTAGTGATGTCTTGAAGGCAACACAGAAGAGAAGTCGCATTATCAACAAGTACTCCAAAGGTATTAAAAGAAAAAAGTAAAAAATGATGGTGTTATACTTATCATTTAAAAATTACTCTTTTCTTAGCAATCACATGAAAACGAGTTGATACATGTTTACTGGGTGAGATGAGGATGTTAATCCTTCCCCAGTTGTAACAAGATTGTCTTGCTAGATTTCTCTATGTTGACACATCATTTTTTCTCACTCAACAAAAATTCATGATTAATGTCAATTCTCTGGCTAATGATGGAATATGTTCTACACCCTACTCAATTTCCACATTTTTCAATCTTTTCCACATTTTTTAGCTATTTAATACATTCATTTTTTCCCACTTTCACTCAGTTCGGTCTTTTCTGCAAAGAAAGCTTCTTTCATGTCGGAAGTACAATTTGACCTTCAATTCTGCCTTAAATAGGCTATCTTTTCATAAATTTCCCAATTCAATCGTCAAGAATTAAATAGTCCCTTTTCAATTGTCTTTTTCAGACAAATTCGAGAGATAACTCTGACGTATCTTTCAATGTGAGTTTTCTCTTTTTTGCTAGAACTTTCTTGAAATTACTGGGAAAATGAGAAAATCATTTTTTCACTCAAAGGACACCTAGGCGGATCACAGCCATCCGTTAGTGCCACGTGGGCATATTGCCTCAATCCGCATGCCAAGGGTGGCACATCAGCGCAATATGCTACCACTTCTAGAAATTTTGTCTAGAATCATGAACAATAAATAGACCCCCATATCCAATGTATTTCAAGCCTCTTTTGTCTCTCCTGAAGCTAGAGAAGAGACTACCTCTCTGTTTATTTAGTATTGCATGGGATCATAGGATACTTTCCCTCACACCAACTGCTCTGCTTGATCTGGTAGAATGACAAATTTCTCTGACTGTTGTACCTAATTGTTGAATCTGCTATCTATTTCTATTTGATCTATAATTGTTGCACCTGACCTAATATATTGTTTCATCTGATCTGTTATTTGTTATTACTACTTGGCTACGCATATAGTTGTCTCCTTTTCACTATTTATAAAAGAATCCAATCTAGTTTTTTAAATATATTTTTGCTAGTTATCCTCTAATATCCTACACATCGGTTCTGGTCACCAATGACAGATCTTTAATGTCGGAGGTCATGAGGTAATTAGGAACATAATACACCTAAAATTAGGACTTTTATGGCAATGAAGGGAAAGATGCAGACATATCTAGCTCTAAAATCCCGCCCACAAAAAAATCACTTTTCTACCATTTTTACTTTAATTAAATCAATATTCAATCGCTTAAATCTTTCATTACATCACCACGCTTGAAAATGATTTATTGGGTGATATGGGGGTGTTAATCCTTCCTCACTCGTAATTCGATCTCCAGATCTGATCTTTGGTTTCATTTATATTTCATATTTTTGTATCTAGGAAGGATAATCGCTATGAATCCTCTGTGGCTTCATCGACACACCTTTTTCTTTATTTTTCACAAAAAACATGGGGGAGAGTCCAAACAAGTTTTCTTTCTTCTGTGAAGTTTCAGTATAAAAAAAGGATGGAGCTTTATTCTCTAAATATATCTCTTTTTTCCCTTATTTGGGAAGGTGTGAGGGATTGGAGAATCCACTAGGGAGTAAAGCCAAGTCAATTTGAGTCAAAATCCCACTATTATGTTTCAAGGATTGAGCATCCTCAAGATTTGTTTTGTTTCCCTTTACCATTTTTCTTCTCTGGCCTACTAATTATAGGGTGGTGGATCGCCTTGATCCACCAAATATAGGCTCATGGATCGAGACAATCCACCATCTCTAGACCCTTATTTCTTTTTTTAGGCTACATACTCGTGATCTTGTTTTACAGTTTTGGATGCCTGGTCCGCTATCGATCAAGGTTTAGGTTCTTTAAAAAACAAAAAACAAATAAGAAAATAAATGATGAATAGAACATGTAGGTTAAAAAAAGTATGATTTCTTTGGAAATACGTTGCTTTTATTTCTTTAACTGCAAATTTGTGACTATCATGAATTTATGGGTTGTAGGATCTATGGGCTCTAGAAGGGATGAATAGAGCTAAAAAGCACTAAAACAAAACTCATTAGACCTACAAATTATATCTCAAGATAATATTTCTTATAAGGAATTTGAGTACAACTAAGCATACATAAGAAGGATGAAAGAGATTGAACAAGCACAAGTAACACAAGCTATGTATAGTGGTCTCAAACTCCACACTAGGATATGTACATCCACTATGGGGTCAATCTCTAGGATTTGCACTGTTCTTATATAAGAGATATAATATGACCACCCTGTTCCAAGGTTAAGGGTACCTAGAATTTCTTCTAAAGGATTAAAGGAGCCAATAACTTACAAGGACTTACCCATCTGAAAGCAAGAGTATTCTACCTTCGCAAGGACTTACCCACTTTTGTAATGAGCTAGCCACCTTCACCAAGAAAATCTACTCTTGCAATAAGTCTTTGATCTTGAAGTATTTAACCACTCTTCTCTTTGATGTTAATCCTTCTTCTTCACCTTCACCAAGGAGAAGTTTTCACAATCTTTGCTTTGAGAAAAGAGATTGGGAAGGGGAAGTTGAGTGCTTTACAAGATGTACAATGGAGCAACTCTCTAACAAGGATCCTATCTCCCTAAGATTGATGTAGATTAGTAGTAAGCTTGAGAGAGAAAGGGGGTCTTAGTAGACAAGATCACTCAACTATAGGTAGGAGAAAAGAAGGCAAACTTGGAATGAAGTCTAAGGGGCCCTATTTATAGTTGGGGGTGTCTACTAGCCAATAAATGCACTTAGGATTGATTCTAACCTTTTGGGGTGTTGCAACGGATATATTTTTTTGTTTTGCAACACCCAATGGTTGAAAACACTTTTCTGCATTTTTCCTTACAGTTTCATCAATTGAGTTTCCATAAAGGTAATTCGACCAATAACATTATGCGACAAAACAATTTTGAGTTGTTGGTTAAGTTTATCCTAGATGAAACTCGGTCGATGACTTAAGATTCTTTTGTGTGTGTAGGGTGTCATTCGAGTTGTCACTAGGACAAACTTGACCAATACTAGGATTTATCAAGCTCAACATGGCTTGTCGATCAAGTTCTCTCTGGGACAAACTCGACTGACAAAGTAGCTTGTAATGAAATTTGATAAATACTATAAAAGTGTTTAAATATTCAATTTAAGTGCATTTTATATTTGTCTCGACTTAATTGAAAGTCATAGCATCAATACAAGTGATATACAAAATTTTCCTAATTGATTTAAGGCATTTCTATAAAAGTACACTTGCATTGATTTTGACTTGTTTTTTGTCAAGTTAGGGTTTGCTTGAATTCATTCTTTTCGTGTACCTAAACTTGAATTGATCTCAAATAGACATATTAGATACATATGAATGGAATGGTTAAGTCATCATCAAAATATGGACAATGTATAATTCTCAGGTCAACATCCCCCCCCCTTTTTGAAGATGACATATCATTCCTTAACATATTGAAAAGAACTTAGAATATAAAGATTTAACCTTGTCAATGTAGGGGGATACATGAATGTACAATAGCAATTGCTCCCCCTCAATTCATACTTACCTTTACATGTATGGTTAGTTCCTCTAAAACCATAACCATAACATATATGTGTTATTTGAGTCCAATTCCATAGTCATAATATATTTAAGAAAAATGACTAGAAAAGGATCAATTTCAATATATATCAAGCCCAATTCTCCCCCTTTGTCATATCAACAAGTGGAGTGGTAGAAGAGCTAAAAACATGTCTTATCCAAAGCACAAACACCACATACAAACACTACTTGAAAACACCACAGACAAGCCAGAGAGATAACAGTCTAAAGTCATAATCAAATTATGATAGCACACACCAATAACTCATTTAATGAAGAATAGAATAGAGTTAAAGGTACATCTGATAAGATTACAACAAAAAGAAATTCATCCATGATGACAACTACAAAATGCAAATAAAAATTACCAAATATCAAAATAGTAGCCTTAGATACAAGTTACCAAATTAAAGTACACGATAGACTACAAAAATATAAGTACATGAGAACTCTAGAACCTAATAACTAAACATCAAGCTCATCCAGGTTGAACTCCTTGTCAGGATGGTAGTCCTCATCACTGACTAGCTCGTAAGGAGGAACAATGGCAGAAGTAGTGGTGTCCTCATCACCATCACCATCAGAACAGTCATTCTAATCATTAGCATCCTTGTTACCATCCTCATCGACATCATCATCATCAGCCATGTCTTCATCCTGGTCAAGGTAAAAAAAATGAGGACTAGGGTCATCGGTGTTGTTGCTCTTCCCAAGAAATGCCACATGCAAGCAAGGCTTTTACTTGAACGTAGTTGGGTATAGAAACCCAATCAAAGTCGGCAAGTATTGCAATAGCATGGCCAACGGGAAGTGCAAGTAACTAAGTGGCAACAGGATGAGTATGAGAGAAAATAGGTTTAGGTCCCTCACTAGACGTAGGAGGTGGAGCAAAAGCAAAAGACTGGTGGTTTGGGTAGTACTGATCATATGTAAAGGAAGCATAGTGAGTGGAAGAGACAGGTTGGTAGAAGGGGTAAGGATGGGAGTAGGATAGGTTCATGGTAGACTTGGTTTGAAATAAATCCCGGTGAAGGTGCTCCTAGACCTACATTTGGTATGCATTATGATGCATCATGTAACCCATAAGGATTTGATTAGACACAGAAAATGATTCACGAGTAGGTCTAGGAGGAGGTGGAGGCTGGGTAGAGGAAGAGGCACTAGGTGTAGAGGTATTGGTGGGATGGAAGGACTTCTTGAATTTGGTTTCACTGATGTAAACCCCTTTTTTACTAGCTTTGTAGACAAGATTCTTGAAAAGAGATTTCTCATTATGATGTTGAAATAGACCACATATCAAGTTTTGATAGGGTGGGTGGGAGTCTTGGGTGCTCTTCTCAGTGTCAAAATAGGTCATATGATGGAGAATATAGCATTCCCATTTGGCTTTGACATCTTGGAGGAAACACTGCATAAGAAATGTTGAGTTCTCTACTATATCCATTTGATTTTTCTTGGGGAGGATATTGTAGTTAACTAAAAATGCAATGAGAGACAATTATTCTTGGCTGTGGAGAAGATTGCTTGAACAAAGAAACATTCTTTTAGGAGAAATTGATATGTGTTTGGGCAATGGTAGGAAGTTTCTTTTTTTGAGAGATCCTTAGATCTCAGGGGGCAGGAAGCTGATTGATATCCTTGATTCAAATTTGATCTTTAGGATGGGGAAAGGCCTCAATTGCAAAGCTGAGGTCTGCATTAAAAATGGAAATTGGTCGTTGCCTTGCTTTAGGGGAGTACAGAAACTTCAGGAGCTTTTAAGTACTCAGAGGCCTCCTTCTTGCACGGATGACTGTATCTGGTTCCTCGTTGGTAAGGATTTGAATTTGAAAACCTGTTGGGAGATAGTGAGAAAGAAAGGTTGTAAAGTCAATTGGGGATCTTGGATTTGGTCTGACATTCCCAGGAAATGGTCTTT
The DNA here is from genome assembly GCA_963693085.1 of Alisma plantago-aquatica. Classification (NCBI taxonomy): domain Eukaryota; kingdom Viridiplantae; phylum Streptophyta; class Magnoliopsida; order Alismatales; family Alismataceae; genus Alisma; species Alisma plantago-aquatica. Next base: position 1,245,120,403 of record OY856409.1, read on the forward strand.
TATGCTATGGAAGTGCTTTCTGGGCAGAGTTACTACGTGTGATTTTATGAAAAAGATCGGTTGGCAGCTGGATTCAAGATGGCCTATGTGTGAGAAAGAGGAGGAGGACTCCTACCATCTGTTCTTCTCTTGCTCCTTCGCCTCTTCTATTTGGAAGTTATGGAAATTGAACCAAAATAGCAGCTTTGAGCCCCTTTGTTTTGATGACCTTCTTATTCTGAGGAAAGGGAAAAAGGTTTCTGCATGCTTCGTCATCTTCCTTCTTTGGCAAGAAAGAAATAGAAGAACTTTCAAAGGTTACTGCAGAAGTCTGGAGGTTTTTTGGGATTTCTTTGTGAAGGATTTTCCTTTATTTTGTACATAGTTTTTCTTCCTTGTTCTTTTGTACAACTTATTCTTTTTGAGATTATGCTTTGTAATCTCTGAACTCTCTTCATAGTAATGGAAAGGCACGACACCCTTAGTTCACCAAAAAAAATGCAATGAGACATGTCTTGGTGTCAAGAGAAGATGAGGGTAGGATGGCCTTCTTCCTATAAGGTATCTCCAATTTATTGAAGGTTTTGTGGATGTCGGCTAGGGATACCTCAGGGTTAAAACTCTTAAAAAAACCTTTAGGATTGAGGAGATCATGGTATTGGGGATAAGATGACATCCAATCACATGAGGAAGAGGAATTAGATAAGTATTTATTAAAAGAATACTCTAAAATGGTAAACCAAGTCCTCTCAATCATATATGTTAGGACGACTTGGGTATTAGGAGGTTGCACTAAGCTTGTGTAGTTCCAAGTGAGATTTGCATATCATGGACCACTTTAATGTTGGATTGGAAATTTAAATAGCATGAGCACTCTACACATAGTGCACCTAGGTTTTGCATTATAAAAACTTTCTTAACCTCTTTCAACAGCTCATTTCTAATCTCTATCAAAGGCCTAAAGAGATATGGATTTCTAGGTAGCAACTCCTTATACCTATTAATAGCTTGAGAACTGATAAAGGAGGTACCATCATACCCTATGAGTCGTGAAGTGGTAAAAGAGGTCAAAACACCAGCTGGACTAGTCATGTTTCTCCTGTTAGATGCCATGGAGAGGAGAAAAGAGAGAAGAGAGGAAGTTGCTTGCCAAAATAGGGAACATAAACCAGCAAGAAGGCGTCCCACTAGCTAGGTATGGCTAGGAAAGGTGAATAGAGATAGAGAAGGTTTGGGAGGGTCTAGGGTTTAAGGACAGACATAAGGGAGGGTTGGTAGGTTGAGTTTTCTCTAGTTGAGAGGGAGAAAATCGGTCGATGTTCCCTTTATATTTTCGTGCAATAGTTTTGTCAATCGAGTTTGCAATTTGGGAAACTCAGTCAACATTGCTATCATTCCAGTCCTTGGTCATCTTGTCGGTCAAGTTTCCGCAGGACAAACTCGTTCGACAAAGGTCTGTATAAATACGAAATAAAATTTAATTCTTGAGTCATATACCACTATGTAAATGCATTTTTCTACCCTAGCATGTACTTTGAACATATAGAAACACTTTTTACTCATCATGGGCTACTATTTTGTGATAAAGTAAGTGTTATGATTTACAAAAAAACTAAAAACAAAGCATCAAAACTTGGCATTTGTAGCACAAATAAGTACATGATAAGCATTTTATGAGAAACAACATAGAGATAGGTAATCATCTTAGCTAGAGGGTATAAAATTATCCTCAAGAGCAATTATAAGCAATATTGATCTAATAAATGTAAATTGATCTCTAGTAGAGATTTAGTGAAAAGGTTTGCAAGTTGATTTTTGGTGTCTGCATGTGTAACATAGATATCTTTCTTAAAAATGTGGTCATGAAGGAAGTGATGGTGGACCTCTATGTAGTTATCTCTACTATGCAATATAGAATTGTATGATAAATTGATTGCTATTGTCACAATTGATAGGAGAAGCATAATAGAAAATATCAAAGTCTTGGAGCATTTGCTTCATACATAGGATTTGGGCACAACAACTTCCAACTTCTTGGTAGTTGAAAGATCCATTGTCCTTTATTTCTTAGAGAACTAAGAAACCAAACATGGTCATAGGAGGAAGCAAGTGCCACTTGTGTATTTTCTATCAATTAAGCACCCTGCATAAACCACATTGCTATAAATTGTAAGAGTAAAGTCCCTTGACTTAATATACCATAGTACAAAATTTTGAGTTTTGGCTAGGTACCTTAGAATCCTCTTAGCATTTGCAAGATGGGATTTTCTAGGGCTTGATTGAAATCTAGAACACAAGCCAACATTAAACATGATATCTGGTCTAGAGGCGATATCGTATAATAAGCTACCAAACATACCTCTATATAGCTTCTCATCTACCTTTTCATCTTCTTCATCTCTATCAAGTTTGGTGGTGTTAGACATGGGAGTATCCATTCTCCATCCCCAAGTGCTTCAAGAGTTCACTTGTGTATTTGCAGTGTTTGATGAAGTTTCCATCCTTTGTTAGCTTATTTTTTTACCACCTTGTTGCTTTCATCAAACTTGTTTCGGTAGACCCACTTTGTTCCAATGATCTTTCTATCACTTGTTCTTGGTAATAGATTCTACACTTTGTTCTTTTCAAACTATTATATTTCCTCTTTCATGTCTAGGATCCATTCATCATCTTTAAGAGATTATTTGACATTCTTTGGTTCAAGTTGTGAGATGAACGTGATGTTGGCTTGTTGTTTGTTGAAAGCATCATGTGTCTTCACTCTTTCAAATGGATTTCCTATTTTGAGCTCATTTTTATGATCTTTAGCCAAATGGGGAGTAGGATCTTTCTTTTCATACTTTTTTGGTCCTTCATCTTCAACTAACTCTTTTCCTTTGTTGTTGATGTTGAGTTCTTTCAATCTAGGAATCACTTCATCTACAACATCATCTTTCACAATATTCTTAGTAATGGAAGGGTTAGTCTAAATAAACTTAACATTGATAGATTATTATACTTTAAGATAGTTCAATGTTAAATATACTAAAAGATCTACTTGTAGTGTTATACCCAAAAAAGAAAGCCTTATAAGATTTTGCGTAAAACCTATCAAGAGAGTCTTTGGTGTTAAAAACAAAGTAGGGAAAACCAAATGTGTGAAAGAAATAGATTGAAGGCTTTCTTCCACGCCATAACCCATAGGGGATTTCTTAAGCGAAGGTGAGTGAAAACTCAGTCTTGCACAAAACATGTGGTGCTAATAGCTTCAGCCCAAACTTTTTAGGAGTGTCATACTCCAAAAGCATTGCTCTAGTCATTTCTTGTAAAGACCTATTCTTCCTCTCAACTACCCCATTTTGTTCAGGTGTACTGGAGGAAGAAAAATTGTGCATGAATTGGATTTCTCACAAAAGCTTTCAAATATATTATTTTCAAATTCTCCCCCACTATGTATAGATATGATATGGAAAGAAGCTTCATTTTCAATTCATTTGCAAAAAGCTGAGAATACATCAAGAGTTTCACTTTTTGAAATTGAAAATGAAGTCCATGTGAAACGGGAGAAATCATCGACAATCACAAGACAATATATACTACCACGAAGTAATTGAGTTTGCATTGGTCCAAATAGATCAATGTGAAGAAGTTCAAGAACCCACTTGGCTCTAAGGACTCCTTTGGATTTAAAGGAGGATTTGGTTTTCTTTCCTTATGTACAAGGTTGGAATTTCTCATCCTTATCAAAATCTAATTTAGGAAGTCCTTTGACCAAGTCCTTTATGCTCAACTTCTTGAATTGATGCATATTTACATGATCAACCCTACATTTCCACAAAGATATATCATTTTTATCAACTACTAGGAATTATTGTTATGAGAGTTAAGAACAATAATATAAAGATTACCACTTCTAGTTCCCTTATATATGACATTGTAGGAGAGGGAATCTAGAAGCCAGCATTCATGAGAAGTAAAGAGAACAAGATACCCATTATCACTAAGTTGGCTAACACTAATTATATTGTTATGTAGGACATCCACAAGAAGAACATTTTTTATGCATAGTGAATCACCTACATCACCCTCACCTATTACTTTACCTTTATTATTGTCCCAAAATGTCACCAAACCTCCTTTATTTTTTGTAAGAGTGTTGAAAGGTCTCTATCACCAATCATGTGTTTTGAGCATCCACTATCAACAATCCATTTTCCTTTATGCTACATAGAAAGGAGAGGTTGGTGCCAAATTCAAACTTTGGTATCCAGAGTTAGCTTGGGGACCCATTTTGTAACATCCCTGACATGGGTTATGCCTTAACCCTGGGAGTTTTTCTTAAGCAAGTTAATTAGATCCTTAATTTTATCTTGTGAAAAGTACTTAAGGCCCAAGAGAAACCTATGTTTCAATTTTGGTCTCGTTTGAATAATATTAAAGCAATGTTTGCTTATTTTGGACTAAAGTGAAATTTACCCAATATGAGGAGTTTACTTGCAAATGTTACTTTATAAATGTTCCTCAAGTGTTGAAGCATCATGATAATGAATATGATGCAGAGGTATGGCTTGGGAAAAAGCTTGAGTACCAAGAAAGAGTTGATAAAGCAATATTTGTGCATTAAAACCTAGTTTTGGTGTAATATGCAATTTACCCAAAACCTAGGGTTCAATATGCAAATTACCTCTTATAGAGATTCCCTAATGTTTCTTGGAATCATTTAGAGAAAATAAAATGAGAGGGTCATCTCATTTGTATCACTTTGAAGGAGAGAGAATCTTGATATTAAAATAATCAAGATTTAAGCATAATTGAAACCGTAACTCAATTTAATGCAAAAATAAATAAAATAATTGAAGTGCCCTTCAACCAAAATAGTAATGGTTGAAAACCATGTATGTGGACGTCCTTGTGCCTTGCAAAGGCCACGAAATATCTCAAGCAAGTGGATAACTCACTCACATTAAACAAAGAAAAAGTAATATCCACTAATTTTTGGATATTATTATTATTATAAGGATTAAGGTGCTTAATTTCTTTTCCATTAAATTCATGGATGATGAAGAGGTTTACAAAGGCAAAGAGGATATCTTCGTGGGAAAGGAGTTGAGGGGGATATGTGGCATCAATTTGAGAAATTAAAGGAATTAATTACTACTTTCTCTCTCATTGAATTTCCTTATAAAAACACCACTTCCAACTCAATTCAAAGGCTTTTTCCATCATTCTTTATCTCCTTGCTTGAAAAAAGACCAAGGAGGCTTGGTAGAAACAGGAGGACGACCTCCAACCTATAGGTAAGCTCCATGATCTCTTTTCACCTTGATTCCATGGTGGAAATCACAAATCAATGCTTGATTTCTACTTATCTTCACTCCATCTTCAATTCTAACCATTCCTTTTCACTCAAAGATTGAGGACGAGCCTTGGGATAGTGAAAGGAGTTGCATCCACCATTTTTTACGTGATCTTGAAGATTTTAAGCTCAATTGGAGGCTGGTTATATAACTTGAACCCATTTACATTATTATTCAACCATTAATTTTGCAATTATGTTGATTCCTTCTTCTTCTTGATTTATTGCTTGTTGAAATTGGTAATTCCATGAAATCAGAAGTACTAGGAACTAAATGGACGAAGGTAAATGATGATGACATCATATTGGACACGTTTCCAAAAAAATGGTTATTCAATTGGTTTCAACAAGATGTTCATTCGGTTTCAACAAAATCATTTGAAATCAAACAGTTTCATCAAACTGTTAGAAGCCAAACGGTTTCAAACCATTTGGAAGGGTTGACCATAGTTGACCATTTTGAGTTTTGATGTTAGTGTTTATGGTTGATGACCCATTAAATTTAATTGATTGATTCCAAAGGGTTCATCAGATGCAGGTTAATCAATTACCAAACCCTAATCGGGTTAAGTGCTGAAATTTCAATTGGTTGATTTAGAATTTTGGGTTGATTAAACCAAATAGTGTCAAGACCGTTTGGAGATCATCCAAACGATCTCAAGACCGTTTGTAGGTTAACCAACACCATTTGGAGGTATAGGGTTGAGTATGATTGAGTAATTCAAGATCCAGAGATATCAAATTAAAATGTAATCAATAGCTCAATTGATGATTAATCTAATGATATAAACCCTAATTGAATTTCATATATTTCAATGATGGATAGGGAAAATGGTCTCAAGACCGTTTGTAGGTCAACCAAGACCGTTTGGAGGTCATCCAAACGACCTCAAGACTGTTTAAGGTCAGGTCATATCATAATTTGATGATGATTCATTGATTTCAATTGAATCGGTTCCACAATGTTAATCATTGAAGGTTCCTCGATTTCAAAACACTACTTGAAGGTTTCTTGATTATAAATCCTAGTTCAATTGGGTTCAAAACCGTAATTGATGGTCCAATTGAAGGATGATTCAATAGTTCAATTGATGAATGAATCAAGGATTCAATTGATAGTCGGTTCATTGATTGAAACCTTGAATTGTTTAAGTGTTAAAAGACCTTTTTGGTCCATTCGGTTTTGAGAGGGTTTGGACCAAACGGTCTTAAGACCATTTCAGTCCAAATGGTCTCAAGACTGTTTGGGTCCAAACGGTCTCAAAACTATTTGGGTCCAAACGGTCTCAAATTGTTTGGAGACCCAAGTCCATTTGGTTTCAATGCATTTCTTGCTTAAACGGTTTCAAGGGCATTTTTCCCAAACGGTTTCAAACCATTTGAGTTCTGAGAGACCAAGACCATTTGGGGTCTAAGTAATCAAAACCATTTGAGGTTCAACATGGTCAATCCAATTGGATACCTAATGTAATTGAAAATTCAATTGGTCAATCTATTTGAATACCTAATGTATTTGAAGGTTCAATTGGTCAAGTCAATTGGATACCTCATATAATTGAAAGTTCAATTGACCAAACCAACATCTAATGTATTTAGATGATTGATACCCTTAGTGGTATTAATCATTGATGCATAATGATGCAATAATTCAATATATCATGCTAACCCTAAATGCATGTATTTGAATAAGAAGTAGGCTCAATCCAATCAAGAATTTAGTAGTGGACATTCTGGGTAGGATGAGAGAGAGATTCATACATGAATGATAATCATGTAAACAGTCAAGCCTAACACTTTCAAAATAATTGTGATATACAATTAGGGTATGATCCTTGATAAAGATATCATAAAACCCTAATTGAGTTGATTAATGAATTCAAACCCTAATTTAGGGAAATTTTGAGTGAAACCCTAATCTAGGTTAACAGTGTAACCCTAATTAATGGTGATGATATGAGAAACCCTAATTCAGAGTATTTTGATGATAAACCCTAATTGGGATGAATAATAAACCCTAATTATGGATAATGGAATGTGGAATCCTAAACTAGGGTGATTCCATGTGAAACCCTAATCCAGGGTAATAATGTAATCCTAATATAGGGTGATGTTATATGAAACCCTATCCCTAAAATTGGGTGAAGGTAAGAGAAAACACTAATGATGAAATAGTGGGTAATAACTTATGGAGATGAAATATCTCAAGTGGTTGATTACATGCAATCATATAGTATGTAATGCCTTAACTTGAGATAAGTCTGTTTCATTAAAGATAGTTGTACAAATTCTAATGGGTGACCTATGTACTACATGATAAAGGAGATAGGTTAGTGGTTAAAAGTATTAAGAGGGAAATACCTTAATACAAGGTCAGTTGATTAACTTAAGTAAGTTGGAAGTGATGAGAAAAGTGATACATCAAGACATGATAGATATCACATTTAGCATTTCAGAGTTGATATACCGTGATGCACCTCAATCCAATATACTTGGATAAGAAACACAAGAAGTGTGTGTTATGTAAATTGTTACAATGAAGATGTAATGAATTCAATGCACTTTAATAAGTGTTGACTAACATACTATGAGAAAGGGGTTAAGCCTAGATAATGAGTATGATATAAACATACCAGGGTAAGGTTGAGAGTGAACTCATACCTTGAATTGATAATCATTAATGATATATGATGAGAGTAATGATCATGAGTGAATACTTATGATATTATTGAATGCTCCTAGAGGAATGGAATAATAAATTAGGGTTGGATAGATAATATAAACACGAAACCCTAATTAATGTAAAATGGGAAACCCTAACCCTAATTTTTGGGTAAAGGGATGAAAAGCCCTATTTGATGGTAAACCCTAACCATGGTAAGGGAATAATGGTGTTACTATTGTATTGCATGGTGTGATGTGAAATTATCATGAAAGTTATCATGTGTATTAACCATGCAGATATCATGAGATGATGAACATAGCCAGATTTGAGCTATGATATTTATATAATAAAAATGTTGATTGGCCTTGTGTGCCTTAATGTTATTGTTGCTTAGTAAAAGTAACAAAATGTGCATGGACTTTATGAGCCATATGAGTAAGTTGTTGCCTAGTGAAATGTGAAAAGACACTTAATAGGCCTTGTGAGCCATGTGAGATGCTTTTGTAACAAGTATCATGTATACCTCGGTCTGAGGACCTAGAGGTAATTGTTACCTAACAAGTGGTAACAGTGATTAATGATGAACTGAGGGTATGAATACCCTGATTTGATAAGTAAGATAATGATGTTGCTATGAGATGTAAACTTTCAAGTGATGAGATAAGGTATTAAGATCCCAATGTATTATAAGTTCTGGTAAAGCAATTGATAAGAGCTTACATGTTTCTTGGTAGCATTTGTCACAATAATTCCTATTTGAGAACTTGACTGATGCTAAAAGAATATGCTAATGTACTTAATTAATCAAGTGAAATCATATCATGTAGAGCCCTGACCATAGATCCATCAGTGTCAGTATTTACTGATGGTGAAACAGGTTGCTCCGCGGCAAAACCCATAATGCATATTTTTGAATATGTGGGGGTTGATGGGCGAACATATCCTTACGTCCTAATGGGGGAATTGATGGAAGGTAAACATTAAACCTCTCAATCCTTCATTATTTGTATCGGGGTGGATGTATCACAAATCTTCCAAAGGTTGGGATAGATGTATTACGAATCTCCCAATAATATTAATGTCGGATCGATGGAGATAAACATGAAATCTCTCGATTGTGAAGAGAGTGCAGCCACCGTTGTAGCTCTATTACGAAGTTGCCAGTATACCCTGGAAAGCTATATAGCAGAGACACAAGATGTCATGCATGAGGTCAGGGAAGTCGGCTCTTCCATTGATCTTGTATGGTATCGATTTTGACTTCACAATGGTCGGTTGAAGTATGAGCGGTATACCTCATCTCCTCAGGGCATAAGTGTGATTGTAAAATGTAATCAGTCATATAGCATGTTTGCTTAAGGATTGAATACGGAAATTTACTGGATGATGTTACATTTCTTTTATGCATCTCTAGTTGATAGATGTTATTTATATCTCTTTACATTCATTGCAAGTAGATGGATGAATTACGACTCCACCATGGGTAGATGCAATGTTTTCCTTAGGAAAGGAGATTACTTCACTCTATTCATATAGTGATTTATCTACTGTTAAATATATATAAAATCCTTCTGCTCAGTTTTATTCAAATAAACTACAATAATAATGTTTTGGCAGAGAGTTATATCTCTCGTTGGGGCAATTTACAAATTGTCTCACCCCTGTGGGATCCAATGTTTTTATGTGGATGCGGACGAGGGAATAGAATCCCCACAGTAGAGAAAGGATAGCAACATACGGGACAGCAGTGAGATCTCAGGTGGAGATATCGTTTGTCAAGTCATATAGATAGTAGTCCTATGTGTCGTCTCTGTACTCACAGGTCCTCAGAGTTAGTAGTTAGTGCTTTTAATGAATCGATCTGAGATTTTAGCTCGATGCCTCGAGGTTCTTATGTTGTCTGTATATAATGTTAATAGGGCAGTTGATGCTTGTAATCCTCGAGAAGAGATGGTACAAGTTATGTACTTGTGAACCAGGATGTAAATGTTATACATTGGTTCTTGATGAAAGAGCCTTCCTATGTTTGGATCTCTTTGTAAATGGTTTTAATTTTTAGTGATTTTCAGCAATCCGCTGCAAATGTTTAATTTTTCTTAATCAGTAACGATTTGTTTATCGGTCGTTTCAAGTTTGGTATAAGAGTTCTAGGTTCTCTGAGTCTACATAGACATAGGATTAAGGTAGTAGAGTTTGTTCTAGTGTCTTCCAGTGTATCTGATAGTGTCTTCTTCTCATATAGGATAAGAAGAACTTGAAGATGGTTGGGTCATATGAGGAATATGCAATAGAAAGCAGCAATACTGCACCAAGAAGAGGTGCATGGAATCAAGCAAGAAAGGAACAATTACCTGAGAACCCTCAAGTTGATCCAACTATGATAAGAAATCCTTCTTTAGGTATCACTGTTGGGCAACTTAGGGCAACCATGATGTATATAGTGGATCAAGCATTAGCAATGCAACCCAGATTACCAACCCCCAATGATGAAGTTATGGGCTCTAACAGGATTCATAATCAACATCAACAGGTTGAAGCAATATAAAAGGTGGGAAGGAATAGGTTACAAGCCAAAAGCAGAATTTGCTATAGGTGTAGGAAGCCTGGACATATCATAAAGAATTGTCCAACAAAGAATAATGAAGAGAGAATCAAGAAGAGGCCTAACCAAATCTAGGAACAGAGGCCTAGTAGTTCCAAAAAGGGAAAGTTTTTGGTACCATCAGTACAACCAGAGTCTAGTACACCAAGGAAATGGCTACCCGAAAAGGGTAAGGAACCTTCTAGACCACATCTAGAGCTCAGAACTTGTTACCGATGTGGACAGGTAGGACATCTAGCAAGGGATTGTCCAGTTGGAAACATAATGGTAACCCAACCACTGAGGAAGAAACATCAAGGTCATCAAAGGAAATAGTTTTCTAGTGGCACTCGAGGATGTGGACAGATGTCCCAAGCAAGGTTCTATGAAAAGAATCAGCCTGAGGCAGCAAATAAACTGTGAAATGAGACAGGTCAGATGAAATAGTATCATTCTGATATGTCATTCCATAATTTTATGTGCTAACTATAAGAAAGTAGTTGTTATTGAGTTTCTTTTGACTAGCCCTATAAGGACACAAAGAAGATGAGAATTTACATTTTACTCAGTATTCCTTTAAATGCTTTATAATTTCTCTCATCTGTGTGAAAAAGGATGAGATATAGAAGTGATGCCTGAAGAAAATCCAGGAATGTTAAATCTTATGCTTATGATAATATGAAAAGTAAGGAATGTGATAGTATATAAAGTACATACTACTTAATCTCAGTATTTATATACCCTGGCCAGGTATACAACTATTGATGATAAAGTGAGTATGGAAACTCTTAGATTGTTATCTTTTTTATTGCTCTGATCAAGTTGTCATTCTGAGACAATCCAATGAGTATCATGAAATTAGAAATATGGAATGGAAAAATGTGTCATATCCTAAGAATAAGAAAGAGAAATATGAAATAATCCCATATCAGTATGTGTGTATGAGGAAGTAAAAAGTATACTCCTCATAAGATAAGAATGAGAACAAGGGAGGTGATCCATGTTCGATAAAGTTTGTGTGTATAATAAAGATCTTTTCCCATAACGAGGAAATGGGAAATGTGATGAGATCATAAGATGCTCATGAACATGTTAGATAATAACAAAGAAAGGAATAATGTTATGTAATCATCCTTATAAATTCCTGTGCAGAGGGCAAGGAACCTAGGATGAGACAAAGAGTAAATGATTCATGAATAGTTGAAAACTCATGAAATAATAAAAATAATATGATCCCTTGCTTTCTTTCCTTTCAGGGACATGGCAATCAAGTGGGTCTTAGGATACTTGATGTGCGTAAGATAAAAATGTTCATTTGATGGATACTTAGAAAAGTATCAGTTTATCTTGGACTTTGGTTCCAAGATAAAGATATGTGTAATAAGTAATGTCTCATGATGAAAGGAAGATGAGGATGTGATGTGTTTTCAACAGATGTAATAGATACCAAGGTAAGAGATTCTGGTATCTGAGAAATATCAGATGGTTTATGTCGGCTACCTAGAATAGTCAACCATGAAATCAGTCTAATTATATATAAATAATATGAACATCGCATGTTAGGGGTTTATGCTTTGCATAAACATAACAATCAAAGATATCCTTAAGATACGTTCTTAATTGATAAGTAACCTCTCCCTATGATAAGAGAATGTACAACTAATAAGATAGTTAGTAAAAGTAATAAGAAAATCTAGTTTTGTGTCACCAGGTGAGATAGCACAACTGAGGTATGAAGAAGACTTATAGTCCCTAGTGGGTGACAGAATATAAATGTGATCTTGAAAGTGAAGTGCTGAATTAAATAAGGAGTATGGGAGATTCCTTAGAAACAAGAATCTATTACATGAAACTATAAAATAAGGAAAAGTGTTACCTGACACAGAATTAACTCCACATTCATTAATGAAAGGACAGTGGAGTATGTGTCATGTGTGTTTGATTCTATAAGAACCTTGTGTTGATCAAAGCTCTATAGCATCACCATAACAATGAGATGTTATGTAGAGACTTTATGGTATGATGAATGAATAATATCTATCTCCCTTTATCTGAGATTTCGGGGACGAAATCCTTGTTAGGGGTTTATAATTTGTAACATCCCTGACCTGGGTTATTCCTTAACCCTGGGAGTTTTGATTAAGAAAGTTAATTAGATCCTTAATTTTATCTTGTGAAAAGTAATTAAGGCCCAAGAAAAACCTATGTTTCAATTTTGGTCCCGCTTGAATAATATTGAAGCAATGTTTGCTTATTTTGGACTAAAGTGCAATTTACCCAATATGAGGGGTTAACTTCCAAATTTTATTTGATAAATGTTCCTCAACTGTTTAATAATTATGATAATTAATATCATGCAGAGGTATGTCTTGGGAAAAAGCCTGAGTACCAAGAAAGAGCTGATAAAGCAATGTTTGTGCATTAAAACCTAGTTTTGGTGTAACATGCAATTTACCCAAAACCTAGGGTTCAATATGCAAATTACATCTTCTAGAGAGTCCCTAATGTTTCTTGGAATCATTTATAGAAAAAAAATGATAGGGGCGTCTCATTTGTATCACTTTGAAGGAGAGAGAATCTTGATATTAAAATAATCAAGATTTAAGCATAATTGAAACCCTAATTCAATTTAATGCAAAAATAAATAAAATAATTGAAGTTCCCTTCAACCAAAATAGTAATGGTTTAAAACCATGTATGTGGACGTCCTTTTTCCTTGCAAAGGCCACGAAATATCTCAAGCAAGTGGATAACTCACTCACATTAAACAAAGAAAAAGTAATATCCACTAATTTTTGGATATTATTATAAGGGTTAAGGTGCTTAATTTCTTTTCCTTTAAATTCATGGATAATGAAGAGTTTTGAAAAGGGAAATAGTATAGATTCGTGGGCAATTAGTTGAGTGGGAGATGTGGCATCAATTTGAGAGATTAAAGGAATTAATTACTACTTTCTCTCTCATTGAATTTCCTTATAAAAACACCACTTCCAACTCAATTCAAAGGCTTTTTCGATCCTTCTTTCTCTCCTTGATTGCAAAACGACCAAGGAGGCTTGGGAGAAATAGGAGGACGACCTCCACCCTGTAGGTAAGCTCCGTGATCTCTTTTCACCTTGATTCCATGGTGGAAATCACAAATCAATGCTTGATTTCTTCTTATCTTCACTCCATCTTCAATTCTAACCATTCCTTTTCACTCAAAGCTTGAGGACGAGCCTTGGGATAGTGAAAGGAGTTGCATCCACCATTGTTTACGTGAGCTTGAAGCTTTGAAGCTCAATTGGAGGCAGGTTATATAACTTGAACCCATTTACATTATTATTCAACCATTAATTTTGCAATTATGTTGATTCCTTCTTCTTCTTGATTTATTGCTTGTTGAAATTGGTAATTCCATGAAATCAGAAGTACTAGGAACTACATGGATGAAGTTAAATGATGATGACATCATATTTGACACGTTTCCCAAAAAATTGGTTATTCAATCGGTTTCAACAAGATGTTCATTCGGTTTCAACAAAACCGTTTGAAATCAAATGGTTTCATCAAACTGTTAGAAGCCAAATGGTTTCAAACCGTTTGGAATGGTTGACCATAGTGGACCGTTTGGAGTTTTGATGTTAGTGTTGATGGTTGATGTGGCATACAACTCATGAAAACATAATTAACTAATGCGGAAGCGTTCACTAAGCAGCGGATTACCAAAAATCGCTAAAAATTAAAACCTTTTTATCAAAAGATCCATCAAATAAAAACTTTCTCACATAGAACAAAAGTAACACATTTACATTATGTTTTTCAAAAGCACATAACTTGTATGACCTCTATCTGTGAGTTACAACTATTAACTGTCCTGTCAAGCTAAACACAGGCAGTATAAAATCTCGGGGCACTGAGCCAAAATCTCGAAAGTACTAACTACTACTTCGAGGACCTGAGAGTACAGAGACGACACATAGGACTCTATCTATATCTATACAAGGCATAACAGCCAGTGTCTCCACCTAAGACTTCACTACTGTCTCTGCTACTACTGCTACTATCCTTCACCTGCTGAAGGGTTCCTGCCTCCTCGTCCGCGTCCACCTAAAAATGTGGTTCCCACGGGGGTGAGATAATTGTAAATTGCCCCAGTGAGAGTTATAACTCTCCGCCAGTAACATTATTATTGCAGCTTAAGAAGATAAATATGAATAGAGAAATCATATTTATTTGACAGCAGATATTTTAATGTCTAACAGATTATAACATTATTCTTATCAAAAGCATTGCAACTATAACCTGATAGAACAATATGTCATTTATCCTTTAAGGAAGATGAAGAACATGTATAACATTTATTCACTACAGAATCATTATCACATCATTAACTCTCTTCAGGCTTTAGATCATATATCTAATGCCTAGCATTGTCATTGTGGAGTCATGGCATGTAGCCATACTCTTTCTCACAAGGTATTGGGATCTTCATCCCTTAACTCACCAAGTACAATTCCACTTCTTAGCAAGTTCATCACCATGATTATAACATCTGGGTATTTAAACCCATAACTCACCATAGGATACTTATTACCACTTGTTAGGTAACTTAATACCTTCAGATCATCTGACCAAGGACATCATAATTCTTGGTACACAATGCATTGCACATAGTACACAAAGCTCATTGATTCATACTACACAAAGCATGTGAAGGCTTACAAAGCCTATAAAATATTCTCAATAACAAAGCATCATAGCCCATACCTGGCTATGCTCATCTTCTCAACGTATCTGCATGATTAGTAATCATGATACAATTACATATCAATATCATGCAATTTGAGGGTTATCTTATTACATTCATAACCCATTAGTCTGTATTTGAGCTTCACATAGGATTATCTTGTATTATAATTTCACATAGTAATACCCTGTATTAGGGTTTACATAGCATTGACTTGTCATAGGATTTCACATAGCATCACCTTGTATTAGGGATCACATAGCATTGACTTGTATTAAAGTTTCACATAGCATTACTCTGTATCAGGGTTCACATAGCAAGGAATCAATATGAATAATCATAAGTATTCAAACATACTTATATATCATCATCATTCATCATTGAATGTATTATCAACACAAAGTATGAGTTTCTCTCTCATCTTTATCATAATATGATTATATCATAGTCTATTGATTTGGATTAACCTTTTCACAAGGCTTGTTATCCTACCATCATCAAGGCGCATTACATCTCAATGTAACATTTGACATGACACATTTCATGTGTCATCCATTACAATTATAATGAACTTAGAACACATCATGGTATATCAAAATTGGGGTGTTGGATGTGATATCTTGATGTATCACTTCCGTCAACACCTTCATCTCATTTGAGTTTATTCACTTAGCTTGTATTAGGGTATTACTCATCCTAATACTTATGCACTAGATCATCACATTCATTATGCAATGTATTAATCATGATTCATTTATTTTAGAGTACACAACCATTGCCAAAGATATGGACTCACCCTTGAGTCATGGACTATTCATATAAGGATATCCATAATCAACCTCTCTAGGTATTTCATTTGTCAATACATAAATCACTATTCCATCAATAGGAATAGGATTTCCATAATTATAATTTGAGGTTCACTTAGCATCTCACAAACATATATAGATTCCACCTATAATCACTCTTCATTAGAGTTTCATATAATATCCTTCTATATCAGGGTTTCACCTAATATTATGTGAAATTAAGATTTCACAACACATCATCCAGTGTTAATGCTTCACATAGGATTAGTGGCACTACCCTATGTTAGGGTCTCATACACCTTACCCCATTTTAGGGATTAAGGTTTTGTACTCACATCCAAATAAAGTTTCTCTTACTTCATACCCAAATTAGGATTAGGATGTACAATTCCCATTAAATTAGGGTTTCTTTCAGTGTTACACTAAGTTAGGGTTATATCATCACCCCGAATGTATAATAACACTCAGCTTTGCCCTAGATTAGGGTTTCACACATAGCTTTGCTCTAATTAAGGTTTTACACATAGCTTTGCTCTAATTAGGATTTCACACATTGTAAAGAAGTGAAATAAATCACCTCTCTACTAAAAACAATGGTAAACAAAACACAATTGGGATAGCAGCGGAAGATAAAATTTTGACTATATTCAATTTCAAATAAAGTGTACATAAAAATTCCCCATATTACCTTTAATTATTGCATTTATCTTCTTCTTTATTTCAAATTCGGATTTTCTCTTATTTCTCTTATTCTAGGAAGTGCTAGAAAGTTCTAGGATGAAATATTTTATTCTTTTTATTGCTTAGTGTACAATTCGCACTTTAGGCCCATTATCTAAAGTCTTACTGAGGTATTTGTGCATAAACCCAAATATTGAGAGAAAAGGTGAACAAATATTTATTAAACCATCATATTGTCCACAAATTAAATAGAAAGGACAAAGAGGATAGAAATGAAAGGAAAAGATGGAAAAGAGGACCAAAAAGGCAAAATGCCCAGATTTCGGTATGTTACAACACTCCACCCCTTAAAGAGGATTTCGTCCCCGAAATCACTAGCAATTAGGGAAGGGTGAGTGTGCAACCTCACATCACCAAAACTTCAGGTTGTTCCTCCAACCATACAACTTCCTCCAAAACATACACTTCAACTACCCCTAAGGGTTTAGAAACTTCACATAAGCTCAACATAGGTTGGGTTCTCAAGGATCACCTAGGGTCCATTATTAAGATATTCTTTTTAGGAGATTTAACATTATTTATATGTTTGGATCATTAACATTATACTCTTTATGATATCACATTATCATCATTATTTTAATTATGTCATGTCACATTCACTTAGTTGCCAAAAAGAATTATATTTCATTATTATGAACAATTAGAGGTTACTCAATTATCGCAACATTCATTATTATATTTGATCATTGTCCTTAATAATTCAGATTTATACTTCCTTATCCTCATATATCACTTTATTAATTATAACAAATTATTTTACATGAATATAATACATTCTATCCAATTTGTCGTTAAGCATGCAATTATTTCAATTAATGTCACATTAGTTACTTATATTCATATTAACGTTGTCACAATGTCACATTATCTTTATTGCTCACATTAATGCCATCATTAATCATTATTCATATTTATTCCTTTATATTATTGATTTTGCACATTTATGTGAATTCCAATCATCTCATATTCATATTGAATCCATTATATATATTTTAAAGATCAAGGTGGAACATATGTCATATTAATGATTTGATTCACATTAAGTGACTAATAACATGTATATTAGTTAACAAGGTAACATGAATTCATATTGATGACTTAATTAATATGTGATTAGATGATCATATATATCTTTTATGTGTATCAACGTATGTTAACTGATTATGGCACTTAATCATCATTAATGTATCATGAAAGGCATTAAAGATGTATATATTAGGGTTAGATATTACAACTTAGGGTTTAGGTCAACATGACCATTATATTTCACTTATTCATTTCTTAGCATGCATTAATTACGAATTATAACCCTACACATTATATCATTAGGGTTTATTGGTTCATGACATTATTAACAACTTACTTATTGACAATTAGCATTGATATCCATATTATGTGCATTGAATATTCATTAGGGTTCAAGCATATGATTTATTCCTTAGATGATAATTATATGTTCATTACATATTAACAAGCGTGTTAGGGTTACCATTATTACATGTTTGGTCACGACTAAGGATCCAAGCATACTAACCCCCTATCTATGGAGTTAGGGTTTCTAAAGATAGATCAAGATGTTATAGGGTTCCATCCCCCTAAATAGGATTTTGTCCTCGAAATCTAACCACTCAAACATCATCAACTAACCATACTCCACCCCTTAAAGGGTTTGACCTACTACACTAGGGGTTAAAGGATAAGTCTAACTAAACCATACTCAGATCCATCATGCTTCCACTGCGCACTCTAATATCTTCCCAAACTCCCAAACTCCAAGGTCTAGGTTCTATGGATAACTATTCAAGCATATAGTCCTAAGGGACATAAGGAACTATATAGGGTATATATCCTCAAACAAGTCAACTTAGGGTTCCCAAAGATAAACAACATAGAAGCTAAGGTTACTATTGCCTAAAAGCAAACTATTTCAGACAATTCGTATCAGTGCAGGCCAGGCCGGTATCATATGGGCACGGGAGTCCTCGTATACCAAGCTAGTGGTGCGGAGGAAAATTTTTCCAGCCCCCGAAACCCTGATCCTTTCTAGACACCCTTGCTTCAACTGCATGCCCTAATAGTTGCCTAAAGGCAAACCTAAACAACATCAAGTTATGCATATTTTAATTATAAGTATTTTAGGATTTTATTCATCGAGGTTCTAATGTGGAACTATTGGTTCCTAAGTCAACCTATCATCAAGGTAGATCAAATCTAGGGTAACCATGTCACCTAAAGGAACTATGAAATCTAGGTTTCTAACTAGTGAGACAAATTGAAATAGTCAAAGATCCGACTACCATTGGCTCTGATACCATGTTGTAAAGAAGTGAAATAAATCACCTCTCTACTAAAAACAATGGTAAACAAAACACAATTGGGATAGCAGCGGAAGATAAAATTTTGACTATATTCAATTTCAAATAAAGTGTACATAAAAATTCCCCATATTACCTTTAATTATTGCATTTATCTTCTTCTTTATTTCAAATTCGGATTTTCTCTTATTTCTCTTATTCTAGGAAGTGCTAGAAAGTTCTAGGATGAAATATTTTATTATTTTTATTGCTTAGTGTACAATTCGCACTTTAGGCCCATTATATAAAGTCTTACTGAGGTATTTGTGCATAAACCCAAATATTGAGAGAAAAGGTGAACAAATATTTATTAAACCATCATATTGTCCACAAATTAAATAGAAAGGACAAAGAGGATAGAAATGAAAGGAAAAGATAGAAAAGAGGACCAAAAAGGCAAAATGCCCAGATTTCGGTATGTTACACACATAGCATTGCTCTAATTAATATTTCACACATAGCATTGCTCTAATTAAGATTTCACACATAGCATTGCTCTAATTAGAATTAAAGCTCATTGATTAGGGTTTCATGATCTCATTATTATGGATCAACCCTTATCACATAGTTTACTCATAATGAGAGAATTAGGGCTTAATTATATAAGCATTCATCTCTCTCATTCTCTCTCTCATCCTCTTTAGGAGGTTAACTACTCCAAGATTAATCTAGGTCAACTCTTCACTTGAGTACACATAGCTAGGGCTAACCTTCACAATCATTATAGGTCTATATCTTTAATAATCACATAGTTGATTAACCTTTGATCATATTAGATGCCCAAATGGTCTAATCAATTAAACCATCAATTATATAAGGAATTCAAAAGAATTGACCAATTAGACTTTCAATTCCACAAGGTGATCAATTAGGTTAACCATTAAAATTTTCAAATACATTAAGCATCTATATAGGTTCACCATATTGGATCTTCAATTACATGAGGTATTCAAATGGATTAACCATGTTGATCTTCACATAGTTGATTTCTTAGACCCTCAATGATCTTGGTTCTCATACATCAATTGATTGAAAACCATTTGAACAAGTTGTACTTGAAATCAATTGGACAAGGTTGGTATTGAAACCGTTTGCACTTTGGGTCACCAAAAGGTTTGAGATCGTTTGGTCCCAAACGGTCTTGAGACCGTTTGGTCCCAAACGGTCTTGAGACCGTTTGGTCCAAACCTCCTCAAAGCCGCATGGACCAAATATGGTCTCAACCAATTGAATTGGATTAGGATTTCCAATGTTGATTCCTTCAATCATTGAATTCATGGAACCAATCATCAATTGGACCTATCCTCATTCTTCAATTGAGTTTAATAGGTCAACCTTCAACTGATTTGATCCTCAATTGACCCTCAATTTATTATCAATTGGGAATTGAATTAGGGTTTGAAATCGATAATTCTTCAACACTAATCAATGCATGATTAGTTACTTTGAAACCATTGAACCATCATCCAAATTGAACATGACCTGACCCCAAACGTTCTTGAGGTCATTTGGATGACTTCCAAACGGTCTTGAGACCATTTGTCCATGACATCATCAAAATCCAAGTCAATCAATTAGGGTTTGGATCATTGGATTGATCACCAAATCAGCAATTGATTACACCCCAACTTAGTATCTTTGTATCTTCAATTGCTTAACCATACTCAACCCTAGACCTCCAAACGGTCTTGAGACCGTTTGGCTCATCCAACCCTTGGATTCTAGTGAAAATCATTAGTGTTTGAGCTATTGAGTTGATCATCAAATCAGCACTTAATTGCAAAGTGATTTGATACCTTTGTACCTTCAATTGGTCAACCATACTTAACCCCAGACCTAAAAACGGTCTTGGGTAGTCCCCAGACGGTTTTGAAACCGTTTGGGTGATCCCCAAACGGTTTTGAAACCGTTTGGGCTAATCCACCCAAAATCTCAAATCAACTCATTGGAATTTCAGCACAAATTTCAATTAGGGTTTGCCCAATTGATTAGCCTTCAACTCATGATTCCTTGGGAATTAATCCATCAAATTTGGTGAGTCATTAACCAACATGAATAGGAAAAGGAATATCAAACGGAAAACCCTTGGTCAACCCTCTCAAATGGTTTTGAAACCGTTTTCCCAAAAAGTTAAAATACTCAAGTTGAAAATCAGCACTTAATCCAATTAGGTTTGCCTAATTGATTAGCCTTCAACTCATGATGCCTTTGGAATTAATCCATAAAATTTTGTGGGTTATCAACCAATATAATTAGGAACAGGAATATCAAACGGTCAACCCTTGGTCAACCCTCTCAAACGGTTTTGAGTCCATTACCCATTCGGTTTTGGACTAAATTACCCAATAGATCTTGAAGTTGAAACCCATTCGGTTTTGAGGTGAATTATCCATTGGATCTTGGGTAAAATTACCCATGCGGTCTTGAGTAATTACCCATGCGGTCTTAGTTGTATTACCCATACGTTTTTGAGTGAATTACCCATGCGGTCTTGGAGTCCAAATACTCCAAACGGTTTTGAACTCAAAAGTGTCCATTCGGTTTTGCAACTAACTAAATCATGCGGTTTTGAAAACCGTTTGCTCATTCCCTTGGATAAGGTGCGTGCTTGTGATGATGTCATCATCATAAACC
This sequence comes from Alisma plantago-aquatica, assembly GCA_963693085.1. Taxonomy (NCBI): domain Eukaryota; kingdom Viridiplantae; phylum Streptophyta; class Magnoliopsida; order Alismatales; family Alismataceae; genus Alisma; species Alisma plantago-aquatica. The sequence continues at coordinate 1,245,142,227 of OY856409.1, forward strand.
TGCAAACCTTCGAAATATACTTCCATCTTCATGGAAATTGCATCAACTAATCAAGGGTATTACAAAAAGTGCAATTGAATCAATTGAAATGAGAAATTGAGTTCAATAACAATGAATATGGGTTCAACTTATAAAACCCGCATCCAATTGAGCTCCAAAGATCCAAGCTCACGGCAAAAATTGTGGATGCAACTCCTTTCACTATTCCAAGGGTCGTCCTCAAGCTTTGAGTGAAAAGAATTGGTTAGAATTGAAGAGGAGGTCGAGATATGAAGAATTCATGCATTGATTTTTTATTTTCACCATGGATTCAAGGTGAAAGGAGATCAAGAACCTTACCAACAGGTTGGGGGTCGTCCTCCAGATCCTCCCAATATCCCTTGGTCGTTTCCCAAGCAAGGAGAAGAAGTGCAAACGAAAAAGCCTTTCATTTGGCTTAGAAAGGGTACTTTTATAAGAAAATTGATGAGAGAGAAGATACTTTATAAAAGTCTTTTAATTCCAAAATTGTTTCCACCACTTCCCCCTTGGTTTCTTGAATGCAAGGGAATATCTATTCCCACCGAACTCCCTTCCATTATCCATGAATTAAAGGAAAAGAAATTAAGCACCTTAACCCTTATAATAAGAATATCCATATTTGAGTGGAAATTCTTTTTCTTATAATAATGGTGAGTGGGATTTTACCTCCTTAGGATATGCTCGTGCCTTTGAAAGGCTTTAGGTTTATCCACACACATCTTAATCCAACCATTTTAATTTTGGTTGAAGGCCCTTTAATTAATACATTCATTTTTTCCCTAAATTGGATTAGGGTTTCACTTAGGATTAAATCTTGATTATTTTAATATCAAGATTATCTCTCCTCCAACTTAATTCAAATGAGGTTCCCTTCTCATTTTATTTAATCTATATGATTCCAAGAAATATTAGGGACCTTCTTGAAGTGGTAATTTTCATATTGAACCCTATATTTTGGGCAAATTGCACTTTACACCAAAACTAGGTTTTAATGCACAAAGATTGCTTTACAAGCTTAATCTTGGTGCCCAAGCTTGTGAAAACCATACCACTACATCATATTCGTTCTTATGATGTATCAACTTCAGAGGAACATCTTTTCATGCAACATTTGCAATTTAACCCCTCAACTTGGGTAATTTGCACTTTAGTCCAAAACAAGCAAACATTGCTTCAACATTGTTCAAATAGGACCAAAATTGAAACATAAGTTTCTCATGAGCCCTAATTACTTTTTCCAAGATAATATAAAGCATCTACTCAACCTTATTAGGCAAAACATCTAGGGTTAACACATAACCCAGTTCAGGGATGTTACAGTTGATGACCCATTAAATTTAACTGATTGATTCCAAAGGGTTCATCAGATGAAGGTTAATCAATTACCAAACCCTAATCGGGTGAAGTGATGAAATTTCAATTGGTTGATTTAGAATTTTGGGTTGATTAACCCAAACGGTCTCAAGACCATTTGGAGATCACCCAAATGGTCTCACGACCGTTTGGAGGTCTAGGGTTGAGTATGATTGAGTAATTGAAGATCCAGAGATATCAAATTAAAATGAAATCCATAGCTCAATTAATGATTAATCTAATGATCTAAACCCTAATTGAATTTCATATATTTCAATGATGGATGGGGCAAACGGTCTCAAGACCATTTGGAGGTCAACCAAGACCGTTTGGAGGTCATCCAAGTGACCTCAAGACCGTTTGAGGTCAGGTCATATCATAATTTGATGATGATTCATTGATTTCAATTGAATCGGTCCAAGTGAAGGATGATTCAATAGTTCAATTGATGAATGAATCAAGGATTCAATTGATAGTCGGTTCATTGATTGAAACCTTGAATTGTTTAAGTGTTGAAAGACCTTTTTGGTCCATTCGGTTTTGAGAGGGTTTGGACCAAACGGTCTTAAGACCGTTTGAGTCGAAACGATCTCAAGACCATTTGGGTCCAAACAGTCTCAAACCGTTTGGAGACCCAAGTCCATTCGTTTTCAATGGATTTCTTGCTTAAACGGTTTCAAGGGCATTTTGCCCAAACGGTTTCAAACTGTTTGAGTTCTGAGAGACCAAGACCATTTGGGGTCTAAGTAATCAAAACCATTTGAGGTTCAACATGGTCAATCCAATTGGATACCTAATGTAATTGAAAATTCAATTGGTCAATCTATTTGAATATTTAATGTATTTGAAGGTTCAATTGGTCAATTCAATTGGATACCTCATATAACTGAAAGTTCAATTGACCAAACCATTTGAACATATAATGTATTTAGATGATTGATACCCTTATTGGGATTAATCATTGATGCATAATGATGCAATAATTCAATATATCATGCTAACCCTAAATGCATGTATTTGAATAAGAAGTAGGCTCAATCCAATCAAGAATTGAGTAGTGGACATCCTGGGTAGGATGAGAGAGAGATTCATAGATGAATGATAATCATGTAAACAGTCAAGCCTAACACTTTCAAAATAATTGTGATATACAATTAGGGTATGATCCTTGATAAAGAGATCATAAAACCCTAATTGATTTGATTGATGAATTCAAAACCTAATTTAGGGAAATTCTGAGTGAAACCCTAATCTAGGTTAACCGTGTAACCCTAATTAATGTTGATGACATGAGAAACCCTAATTCAGGGTATTTTGATGATAAACCCTAATTGGGATGAATAATAAACCCTAATTATGGATAATGGAATGTGGAATCCTAATCTAGGGTGATGCCATGTGAAACCCTAATCCAGGGTAATAATGTAATCCTAATATAGGGTGATGTTATATGAAACCCTATCCCTAAAATTGGGTGAAGGTAAGAGAAAACACTAATGATGAAATAGTGGGTAATACCTTATGGAGATGAAATATCTCAAGTGGTTGATTACAGGCAATCTTATAGTATGTAATGCCTTAACTTGAGATAAGTCTATATCATTAAAGATAGTTGTACAAATTATAATGGGCAACCTATGCACTACATGATAAAGGTGATAGGTTAATGGTTAAAAGTATGAAGAGGGAAATATCTTAATACAAGGTCAGTTGATTAACTTAAGTAAGTTGGAAGTGATGAGAAAAGTGATACATCAAGACATGATAGATATCACATTTAGCATTTCAGGGTTGATATACCGTGATGCACCTCAATCCAATATACCTGGATAAAGAAACACAAGAAGTGTGTGTTATGTAAACTGTTACAATGAAGATGTAATGAATTCATTGCAATTTAATAAGTGTTGACTAACATACTATGAGAAAGGGGTTAAGCCAAGATAATGAGTATGATATAAGCATACCAAGGTAAGGTTGAGAGATGAACTCATACCTTGAATTGATAATCATTAATGATATATGATGAGAGTAATGATCATGAGTGAATACTTATGATATTATTGAATGCTCCTAGAGGAATGGAACAATAAATTAGGGTTGGATAGATAATATAAACATGAAACCCTAATTAATGTGAAATGGGAAACCCTGACCCTAATTTTTGGGTAAAGGGATGAAAATCCCTATTTGATGGTAAACCCTAACCATGGTAAGGGAATAATGGTGTTACTATTGTATTGAATGGTGTGATGTCAAATTGTCATGATTGTTATCATGTGTATTAACCATGCAGATATCATGAGTTGATGAACATAGCCAGATTTGAGCTATGATATTTATATAATAAAAATGTTGATTGGCCTTGTGTTCCTTAATGTTATTGTTCCTTAGTAAAAGTAACAAAATGTGCATGGACTTTATGAGCCATACGAGTAATTTTTTGCCTAGTGAAAGGTGACAAGACACTTAATAGGCCTTGTGAGCCATGTGAGATGCTTGTGTAACAAGTATCATGTATACCTCGGTCTGAGGACCTAGAGGTAATAGTTACCTAACAAGTGGTAACAGTGATTAATGATGAACTAAGGGTATGAATATCCAGATTTGATAAGTAAGATAATGATGTTGCTGTGAGATGTGAACTTTCAAGTGATGAGATAAGGGATTAAGATCCCAATGTATTATAAGTTCTGGTAAATAAATTGATAAGAGCTTACATGTTTCTTGGTAGCATTTGTCACAATAATTCCTATTTGAGAGCTTGACTGATGCTAAAAGAATATGCTAATGTACTTAATTAATCAAGTGAAATAATATCATTTAGAGCCCTGACCATAGATCCATCAGTGTCAGTATTTACTGATGGTGAAACAGGTTGCTCCGCGGCAAAACCCAGAATGCATATTTTTGAATATGTGGGGGTTGATGGATGAACATATCCTTGCATCCTAATGGGGGAATTGATGGAAGGTAAACATTAAACCTCTGAATCCTTCATTATTTGTACCGGTATGGATGTATCACGAATCTCCCAAAGGTTTGGGATAGATGTATCATGAATCTCCTAATAATATTAATGTCGGATTGATGGAGGTAAACATGAAATCTCTCGATTGTGAAGAGAGTGCAGCCGCCACTATAGCTCTATAGGGAAGTTTCCAGTATACCCTGGAAAGCTATATAGCAGAGACACAAGATGTCCTGTATGTGGTCTCGCACTGACTGAGACGTGGGAGGTCATGGAAGACGGTTCTTCCATTGATCTTGTATGGTACCGATTTCGACTTCACAATGGTCAGTTGGAGTATGAGCGGTATACCTCATCTCCTCAAGGCATAAGTGTGATTGTAAAATGTAATCATCCATATAGCATGTTTGCTTAAGGATTGAATACGAAAATTTACTGCCTGATGTTACATTTCTTTTATGCATCTCTAGTTGATAGATGTTATTTATATCTCTTTACATTCATTACAAGTAGATGGATGAATTATGATTCTACCATGGGTAGATGAAATGTTCTCCTTAGGAAAGGTGATTACGTCACTATTTTCATATAGTGATTTATCTGCTGTTAAATATATATAAAATCCTTCTGCTCAATTTTATTCAAATAAACTGCAATAATAATGTTTTGGTGGAGAGTTATATCTCTCATTGGGGCAATTTACAAATCGTCTCACCCCTGTAGGATCAAATATTTTAGGTGGATGCGGACGAGGGAATATAATCCCCACAGCAGAGAAAGGATAGCAATAGCCGGGACAGTAGTGAGATCTTAGGTGGAGATATCGTCTGTCAAGTCATATAGATAGTAGTTCTATGTGTCGTCTTTGTACTCTCAGGTCCTCAGATTTAGTAGTTAGTGTTTTTAATAAATCGATCTGAGATTTTGGCTTGATGCCTCGAGGTTCTTATGTTGTATATATATAATGTTAATAGGGTAGTTGATGTTTGTAATCCTTGAGAAGAGATGGTACAAGTTAAGTACTTATGAACCAGGATGTTAATGTTATACATTGGTTCTTGATGAAAGAGCTTTCCTATGTTTGGATCTCTTTGTAAATGGTTTTAATTTTTAGTGATTTTCAGCAATCCTATGCTAATGTTTAATTTCGCTTAATCAGTAACAATTTTTTTATCGGTCGTTTCACATTTCATGTTTGGGTTGGTCCCTTTCTTCTTATAAGGACAAAAAGTATAGTAATGATCATCACACTTATAATGAGAGAAAACCATAGATGCCTTAGAGTCGGAAGTCTCTCCATGGTATATTTTAGGCCCCTTGCTCTTTTTCTTACCTTTCCCCTTATTTGTAGGGGCTCCCTCATATCCCAAACCACTACTACACACTTGTTTGGTAGAGTGTTCTAGGACTTCATTTAGGGACTTTTTCCCTTTTAGGAATTTTCACAAGGTTTCTGTAAGCCTATGGTTATCATCACTAAGAGTTATGACTATAAAAGAAAGACTAGAAAGATCATCTTGAGAATGCAAAAGATCAGCCTCTAAATAGAGTGATTTAGTTAAGTAAGAATCTTTTTCAAGTGTTAAACTAGCTACTTCTTTACTAGGCAAGATATGTCTAGATTCAAGATCATTAACTTTAGCAAGAAGACTAGCATTTTCAGTTCTAAGCAAGACAAGTTCATCAAAATAGACTTGGTTTTTATCTTTTAGATCATTCATTTTATTGTGATAAACACCATATTCAAATTCAACACCATTATATTGAAGTTCTAAATCAAGAAACTGCCCTTGCAAAGAGTCATTGCTATCAAGATGAACCTTTTCATTTTGTTCAAGAATTTCAATTCTAGCATATAGATCATCTATGATTTTCCCTAATCTCTTCTTTTTAGATTTGCACTTGGAGTAAGAAGAATTAGAAGTATGAATCAATTTAATGAGAGCATATTTTGAAAGTTCATGAAAACTTCCCTCACTTACCTCACATATGTCTTCACTTATTGATGACATAAATGCAAGATGACATTCTCCCTCATTCAAGCTGTAATCACTTGAGGAAGATTCCTCCCAAGCGGTATGGTAAGCATATTTTCCTCTTCTTTCTTTGTTCTCCCTCTTCTTGAATTTTCTCTCCTTGTTGTAGTCCACCTTCTTCCTAAAGCTACTCTTGTGATGGGACTTCTTTGCCTTGGGACAATCATTCTTGTAATCTCCATTTTGACCACATTGATAGCATCTAGGAGTAGAGAAGGAGGATTTTCTCTTGAAATGCTACCCCTTAGAGTAATGAGATTTAAGACCACTAGGGGCTTCATCTTCACAAGAGGGAGGAGTGGGCCAGAAAGCAAGTTGTTGTTAAAGTACTATGGCTTCCACTTGAGCTTTAAAGGTAGCATCCTTTATCTTCTCAGATTCATTCTCTTCTAGCCTTTCTTATTCTTCTTGAGTGTCAACCCATACTTCAAAAGCTTGTATATTCCCAATGTGTACTTCAATAGGAATGTCACCAAGGTCTTTGTTTCTTCAATGGAGGTCACCTTGGATTGCCACCTCTTGGGAGATATTTAAGAATCTTTGAGTTGACCTTCCCTTGGTCCATGGGTTGTCCCAATGACGCAAGTCCATTCATATTGGTATTGAGTCTAGCATACATATCAGTAGTTCTTTCTTTTCTTCCCATTTTTAAGTTTTTAAGAAGTTTGTTGAACACATAGACCTTTGACTCCTTCACTTTCTTGGTTCCTTCATAGGTAACTGATAAAGTGAGCGTCAATACAATACTAAAATAAGAGTGTTGGGTCTCCTATATATATAGGAGCCAGAGAGTACATATGGGCTAATTAGAGAAAAGGGAAAATACAATGGGCCTGAGCCCAACTAATCAAATATGCTAACACGCCCCCTCAAGTTGGAGAGTAAACATTGTGAAGTCCCAACTTGATGCCCATATACTTGAATAAAGCAGGAGGAAGAGGTTTGGTAAGGATGTTCGCAACTTGATCACCTATCCTAATGTGAGGTGTGATGATTTTCTTGGCTTTGACCAGGTCCCGCACAAAGTGGAAGTCAACTTCAATGTGTTTTGTGTGCTCATGGAAGATTGGATTATTAGCTATGTGTATAGCTGCCTCATTGTCACAATATAGAGTAGCTGGGGTTTGAAAGGGAATTTGAAATTCACTCAAGATGGACCGGACCCACTGTAGATCACAACATGCATGAGCCATGGCCCGATATTCTGCCTCAGTGCTAGAGCGAGCCACCACAACTTGTTTTTTACTCCGCCATGAAACTGGGTCAGTGCCAATCATGACACAATAGCCAGAAGTGGATTGTCAGTCTTTAGAATCACCAGCCCAATCGGCATCTGCATATCCAGAGATGGTGATTACCTTGGAGTTTGTACATTTGTAGAGCAATTCTCGTCCCGGAGCACTCTTTAGATAGCGAAGAATGTGTTGAACGCTGGACCAATGGACCTGGAGTGGTGCACTCATGTGTTGGCTGACTATCCCAACCGCATATATAATATCTGGTCGAGTAATAGTTAAGTAAATCAGCTTCCCAACTATACGACGATACTTTTCAGGATCAACAAAGAGTTCTCCTTCATGCATAGGCTTTGTATGATAGTCCATGGGGGTAGAAATTGGTTTGGCTTCTGCCATGTTGGCCTCTTAAAGCAGGTCTAGGATATAGCATCGTTGTGATAGACTTATCCCTGAGGTTGAGCGGAGGACTTCAATTCTAAGAAAGTATCATAGAGTGCCCAAGTATTTTGTATGGAAATGTGCATTCAAGGACTTCTTAAGCTTGGATATTCCCACCTTATCATTACCGGTGATGACAATGTCGTCAACATATACAGAAACAAGAACATGCCCTTTAGAGGACTTGGAGAAGAATAAAGAGTGGTCTGTGGCTGATCTCTGGAAGTGAAGTTGAGTTAGGACATCACTTAACTTGTTGAACCAAGCCCTTGGAGACTGCTTGAGGCCATAGAGAGATCGTCACAGACGACATACTTTTTTTGAAGACGCCCCCTCAGCAACAAACCCAGGCGGTTGTTGCATGTAGACTTCCTCCAGGAGATCTCCGTGAAGAAATGCATTCTTGATGTCGAGTTGGTAAAGCGACCAGTCAAGGTGAGCTGCAAGGGAGATAAGGATGTGGAAGGATGCAATCCTTGTAACTGGAGAGAATGTCTCAAAGTAATCTACTCCAAAGGTTTGTGTGAATCCTTTGGCAATTAGGTGTGCCTTGAGTCTTTCAATAGAACCATCTGAATTATGCTTTACAGAGAAAACCCATCGGCAACCTACAATATTTTTTCCTACAGGTGGAGTCACAAGATCCCATGTCTTGTTTTCATGGAGAGCGCACATTTCTTCCATCATGGCAGCTTTCCAACCAGGATGACGTAGAGCATCTATTGGACACTTAGGAACATATGTTGTGTCTAAGGCAGTAGTAAAAGAGGATGCAGAAGAAGAAAGACGTGCTAGACAACAAGTATTGGAAATGGGATGCTTGATAGTGCAAGAGTGTATACCTTTTCGTAGTGCCACTGGTAGATTGGATTGGTCCGGAATTGATGAAGATGAAGCATATGTAGCCGGTAACTCATCTTCCATGCGCATGTTTGGTGTTGGGGATGATGGAGATGATGGTGGTATTAGTGGGATGAATGGATCAGGCAATGAGACCATAGTATCAGAATGATCAATGGGGGGTGAGGTGGATGAAAAGAACATTTCATCCTCATGAAAGGTGACATCTGCAGAGATATAGATTCTTCTAGAGTTAGGTTCTAGACACTTGTATCCTTTTTGAGAACAAGGATAACCGAGAAACACCGTTCGGATAGCTCGGGGGGAAAGTTTGTTAGCCTTGGGATCAAAATTATGAACAAAGGCGACACAACCAAAACCCGAGGCGGTAAGGGGAATGGTTTGGATTGAGTGTAAATAATGGAAAAAGGAGTGTGCTTCCCGAGGACAGAGGAAGGTTGACGATTAATAAGAAAGCAAGCAGTGAGGACAGCATCTGACCAAAAAGACTTAGGTGAGTTGGATGAAATGAGAAGAGAGTGTGTAATGTCAAGTAAATGACGATTTTTGTGCTCGGCAATGCCATTTTGTTGTGGAGAGTGTGCACAAGAGCGTTGATGAATCATCCCAACTTCATGACAAAAGGAGGCGATGGCCTTTTGGGTATACTCAAGGGCGTTGTCATTCGAATGATCTTAATAGACGTCGAAAATTGAACTAAAACCAACTTGTGAAACTCACAAATTAGTGAAAAAACTTCATCACGAGTAGAAAGTAAGTAAAGCCATGTCATTCTAGAAAAATCATCCACAAAGGTAAGAAAATATCTATAGCCATCGTAACTAGTGGTTCTGAATGGACCACAAACATCTGTATGAACGAAATCAAACATACGAGATGATTGTTTACAAATACGGGCTGGAAAGGACACACGATGATGTTTTCCTAGTTGACATGCATTACATTGAATGGAAGAACATGAAGATAAAGAACTATCTAATAGTTTAAGCTTGTCTAAAGGTAAATGGCCATGACGAAGATGTAGTTGAAGTGGCGTGGAGGCAAGAAGAGCTTGTGGTTGGCTGGAGGGAGTGGCGGAGAAGTAGTAGAGATCACCAGAGCATACACCCTGCCCAATCATCATCAAATTCCTCCAATCCTGTAAAACAAAACCAGAAGGACCAAAAGTTACAAAGAATTTGAGAGAATCAACAATTTTTGCTACTAACATCAAATTGTATGGAAAGTTTGGAACAAAATGGACAGCAGTCAACTTGACTTTAGAAGAGATAGGAACAATGCCACACTGAGTTACTTGTTTGACTGACCCGTCCACCATGGTGATAGAGGAGTGAGGGATAAATGAATTGGATGTGGTTAAAATATGGGGCATACCCGTCATATGTTGAGTCGCACCCGAATCCATAATCCAGTTAGAATTGGAAGCAAGCATGGATGCCCCAACATTACCTTGAGATGAGGTGGCAAGATGGGCAGAAGAACCGGTTGTAGGTAGATCTCCGATTTGCCAATCTGAAGATGTAGAAGTGGTAATACTATTGTGGAGGGAAGAATCTCCATAATATTGAGCAGCTTGGCGAAGGCATTCGTATTCCTCATGAGATAATGAGACATGAGAAGCTTGAGAAGATACTTGTGGTAAAGGAGGAGCATGACCAATTGTCGGAGTAGACAATTGACCAATGTGGGTAGGTGCTTGAGCAACATGCGTGGAGCCTCTACCACGTCCTCTCCCATAGTGTGATGGATATCCATGCTTTGAGTGACAAACATCTTCAGTGTGGCCTAACTTGCCACAATAAGTGCACTTTGGGTGTTGGCCTCGTCCACGACCACGACCTCTAGCCACCACAGCCATTGCTGATGGAGGTTCACATGCACCATTAGGATAAATACGGGGAGCAAGCATTTCAGATTGGTCCAGATGTGCATATGCCTGGTCCATGGATGGAAGGGTCGCACCAACTAGGAGTAGTTTTCGAACAGCCGCAAAGTGAGGATGAAGCCCGTTGAGGAAGCGCCCGGTGAGGAGAGTTTCTCTTTCTTTAGTAACCTCAGCAGAGGTCATGGGAGAGAAAAAATTTAGTTGGTTGGACAGGGCCTTCATTGCATCATAGTACTTGGACAGGGGTCGCTCCCCTTGCTGTTCTGAGAAGATTTTGTCCATGGTATTGTAGATACGCAAACAGTTGTCTTCCTGAGTGAAGAACTGCTTTATTTCGTCCCACATTGTTTTCGCGCACTTGTGCCACATGTATTTGACGGCAATATCAGGATCCATGCACCCCCAGAGCCGAGAGAGAACTTGGTTGTTGCCTGTAGTCCAGGCAGTATCCGGTATGGCAGAGGCATCCTCAGTGATAAACTTGAGTTTACCCCGAGATTCAAGAAATGTCTGAACATCATTCATCCAAAGTAGAAAGTTGTCATCATTAAGTTTCACAGAAGATATGTGCGGCATATCATTATAAATGATAGTTTTTTAGCAGCATCACCCATGATATGGTAAGAAAGATAACAAAGACTAGCACAGTCTAAAAAGACAGAATCGTACCGCAATGTAGCACGGTACAAATAGAAAGTAAAGGTACCGGAATGTAGCACGGTACAAATGAACGAAACAGAAATACTATCGGAATGAAAACTCAGTAGAATGAGGAGTAGCACTACCGGAATGGGTCTTGGTAGGAAAGAAAAAAAAACACTAGCGGATTAATGGCACGGTAGGACGAAGAGCATAAAAACCCCAATTTTTAAAGAAAGCACTCAACCGTGTGGATTAGGGAAACCACATGGAGAGGAAAAAAACTTTGCCCCTCTTTTTTTTTGGTGTCTTTTGTCTCGCCTTTTTTTCACTTTTTTTTTAAAAACTAGAACTGGAGCGATTCACTTTGTAAACCTTTTTTTTTGCTTTTGATCTAAATTAGTGTGATCAGTCCTATGTGAAGAAGCATGGAGATCAACCAATTAAATCAGCCACGAATAAATGGAGATGAATGAAGGTGTGTGTTTCTTCCATCTCGTCACGATTCCGAAGATGAATGAAGGCCTACGTGAATGTGGTCTTTTGAATCAGGCGGGTGGAGTCAAAATACACAACAGCCAGGAGTCACAATGAACACATGCAGAAGTACGAATCTAGATCGTCTTCTTGTGTATCTCCCAAAAATAAATCTGCAGTTGCTAGACTACGCTGCTGTCAAGCCCCGGTTAACTAACTGCTCGATCAATACGTAGTCAAAGGCACGTAGGCAGCACAGTAACTACTGATTTCACCAAATATTGGGTGAAGCACCTGCCTCACCATGCCATAACGTGGCTCCGCCATTGCAATAGATAATCTATCGGATACACAGCCGCCAGGGGAAAAGAAAGACGGGAGGGAAAGAAAGAAGTGGGGAGGGTTAGGGCTGGGCTACGGCTCTGATACCATGATAAAGTGAGCGTCAATACAATATTAAAATAAGAGTGTTGGGTCTCCTATATATATAGGAGCCAGAGAGTACATGGGATAATTAGAGAAAAGGGAAAATACAATGGGCATGAGCCCAACTAATCAAATATGCTAACAATAACACAAAGCTTATCCCATATCTCATGAGTTGTATCCCAAGCAGGGATCCAGTTGAATTTGGTGGGAGTGAGGGATAAATATATGATGCTTATTGCCTTGGCATTAAGTTGAGTCTTCTTCATGGAAGCTTCATTCTGAGTGGTAATATCTCACTCTAGTTCTTTTTTTGGAGAAACAACCACTCTCCACATCTCGTAGCTCATCCCATAAAGGTAGAACTTCATCCTTCTCTTCCAATAAAGGAAGTGTGTGTCGTCAAATATGGGAGGATGCATAGAGAATCCATCTTCTATGCTAAGGGGTCCTAGATTACCGCCCATCTTTTAGTCTCTTAGGAGTGCTTGGTTGGAGAAGACCGACTAAGATACCACTTATTGGTTCTATGGGCTCTTCATTTGGATCAATAGAGCTAAAAATCACTTAAAAAAACTCATTAGACCTTCAAATCATATCTCAAGATAAGATTGCTTATATGAAAGTGTGCAATTAAGCATACATAGAAAGTGTGACATCCTCGGATTTTCTAAAACTTAATATGATGTGTGAAGTCCAAATTGAAACCCTCACCTCAGCGAGAATCTCAATTTGAGAACCACACATTAGGTTAAGAAGAAGAAAATCAAGGGAGTCAGAAAGAAAAATAGTAGCACATGCACATGAATAATAATAAAACCATACAACACATGTTCACCATTCAACATATAATTACATAATGAATTGTTACAACATTTGATATTACATATTGAATAACAAACTTCTACATATATATGTACTATCACTAATCTGCAAGATCTTAAGACAATAAGTCAACATGTACATCAGCTCACCATACAACTCTCAACTATCCTGGTTCTTCAAGATCACATGTCCACAACCTAAATAGGAGATTACATGTGGTACACATCAGCACAATATTCCAGAATATTGTATTGAGTACGTCTATGTGTCTTTTATATACATCTCATCATATCTTGGCATTAAGATAAAACTAATACTTGGCAGCATTAACAAATATAAGAAAAGTGTATACTTGCACAAAGATATTCATTAACAGAAGAGAACACATATTTTAAGCTTATTTTTCATTATATATCCATGCATTTGCCACCTGAGGGAATAATGCATCATCTCAGCTACCAAAGAGTTTGAGATGTAAGGCCTTATGATCTACTACCAAAGAGTTAGATCATTGTACAATGTGATCTGCTACCAAAGATAATGATCACTTTCCAGCACTATGCTACCAAAAAGAATTAGTGCTTTCATATAGTGGAACATATATATTATGTTTTATGTGTTCATAGCCATAAGTATGGAAAATCAAGCAACATATCATACAAGAACAATCATTTCAACCAATACCATATGTCAAGTATTTACTACCATATAACACAAGTATATTGTATAATAATCCAAGTAAGAGGTAATGGCGTACCTTGATCAAGAGACATACTAATCACATATTTCTCATATCATCTATATCTTTGGTCAACCCTGATTAAGACAAGATCACATATCACCATCAGGTTCTCATCATCTCAACCCTAGTTATATCCATTTTAGGGTTTAGCTTAGTTCATTAGGATATGTGCATCATTACTTGCATTCTTATCTTAGAACTATCATACTGATGTCATTTTCCAGATTATGGTTCATTATCTGAACATTAGGTTTCATATCCTTTTTGTGCACATATTAACCCCATTTATATACATTATAGGGTTACAACCCATGCATTAAGGGTTATCTTTATATAACATGGATTTCGTGTATAAAACTGATCTTAGACTTACATATTATCTTTCAGTTACTGATATGAGGGTGTTATGTAAATTTCATCATTTATTGAGTATGTATGTATTTATTACATTTTATTTAGGGTTATTAGCCCTAAATAGCCATATTGAGAAAACTACATGAATTCGTGCTCTAACATTACAATTACTGACATCATATGCATTATAAACATGATTATGGATTTACAAATATTTTATCATAATTTTAGGCCATTGTTTGATGTTTATTATCCATCAAATGAGAATTTCATAACTTATATGATATAACTAAGATTAATGCATAAAAAGACTAATATTGTGCTCTCACTGTATTTTACGCATTTTTATGAGAATTTTGGCACCTTGTTTATAATTTTCTGATAATCGAGCTATTTTCTACAAATTATCTAACAACTGGGTATTTACTGAGTTATTTACCTTTTTGTACCACTCAGATACCGACACGTGGCACTGGTTGGCGTAGCTCCTGCCTTGGCTGCCCGGTTCATCGGGGCTGGACCGTGGGTTGACTAGCGTAGACCGATCTGATTTCTTTGGTTCGTCCGTCAGGCAACTGGGCCCGGTCCGCCTCTTCCCCCTTTCCCAAATCGCGACTGCCTCTGTTTCCTCTGTGAAACAGAGCACCACCTCACACGGGTTGTCTTCTCGCATCCTCAAGCGATCTGCCGTGCCCCAATTCTGCGCCAGACTCCGGCGGGGCTTGGTTCTCCGCCCGACACCCGCGTTCTTTTGTGAACGTTGCAACTGGGTCGGAACAGTGGCGAGGGATCAGCCGTGGTGTGCCTCCGTGTAGCACCTCCCTCCAGTTTCGACACCTCCAAAGCTCCAAGGTACATTCCTTCACAGTGGCACCTCGAGTATTTCCACTGTTGCGCCGCCTGCCTGTGCTCAAGCACCACACACCATCACCGTCTGCCAAGGAAGCGTCAACCTGCAACTGGAACTACCATCTCTATTCTCTTATGTCCAAGCTACTTGCGGTAATGGGGAAGCGGTGAAAGGAACTGATCCTTCTCTCTCGTCTGCTCTTGAAACCGTATATGTTAGGGTCAGGATGTAAGTCTCGTTAAGGCAAAGGGAACTGCCCAGTTCGTGTCTTTGATTGAGCCACGAACACAACGTGGGAAGCGACCGAAAACTGTAATTGTTTTTTCATTGTAACTGTTGAAAAGGAGACATATTTTAACCATCCGATCACATCAAGGGCTAGGATTCGCATCCTTGTGGCCGATCCGTGGCATAAAAAGAATTACCCATCCGTTTACACATTGTCAAGGGCAGCGTGACATCTCCAACAACTCAGGACCTATTCTAAATGACCCAAAATTCTAATTAATATATCAAAGTGTACATTATTTAATCATTTTCAAGCCTAAACAACTTCTTCTAGGATTCTCCAATTGCCACCAAAATTTCACCATAGCCTTACCATACCTCAAGGCACAATCTATTTGATTTTGGTGCCAAAATTCAACTATTTGATCATCCAATTTAATACTCCAAAAAGGCATGAACTTAGGGATCTTAATCATGATAGAAATAGCATTGACATCCAAACTTTGACAAAACGCCTAGAACTCTCAAAATAACTCAACATGCACGAATTCACTTATGTCATTGGACATATAAGGATCTCAAAAGTTCACTCCATCACAGAAAGGATGAGAGATACTGAACAACCACAAGTAACACAAGCTGTCTAATGGTTCCAAACTCCAGCATAGGAGATGTGCATTCACTACATAAAGGGGTCAATCACTAGGATTTGGAACCATTACACACTTCTTATATTCCATTAACAGAGATACAATATGGCCACCATATTCTAAGGTTACTGGGACCTAGCATTCCTTTCAAGTATCAAAGGAGCCAATAACCTTACAAGGACTTACCCATCGGAAAGAAAGAGTCTTCGACCTTCACAAGGACTTACCCACTTTTGCAATGAGCTAGATATATGCCTTCAGCAAGGAGATCTTCTCTTGGAACAAGTCTTTGGCCTTGAAGGATTTACCCTCTCTTCTCTTGGATCTTCATCCTTCTTCTTCACCTTCACCAAGGAGAACATTTCACCATATTTTCTTTGAGAAAGGAGATTGGGAAGGGGAAGTTGAGAGATTCACAAGATGTACAATGGAGCAGCTCTCTCACAAGGATTCTATCTCCCTCATATTGATGTATATTAGTAGTAAGATTGAATGAGAAAGGGTCTCTTAGTGGACAAAACCAATCAACTATAGCTAGGAGCACAGAAGACAAATTTGGAATGAAGTCAAAGGGACCTATTTATACTTGGGGTGTCTACTAGCCAGTAGATGCACTTAGAATTTAATACTAACCGTTTTGGGTGTTGCAACAGATATATCTTTGAGTTTTGCAACACTCTAATGGTTGGAGACACTTTTCTGTACTTTTCCGTATAGTGTTTTCAGTCGAGTTTCCACAAAGGCAATTTGACCGATAACACTATGCGACAAAATAGTTTTGAGTTGTCAGTTGAGTTTATCCAAGATGAAACTCGATCAGGTTTATCCTAGATGAAACCTGACTGACAACTAAGATTGGTTTGTGTGTATAGGGTGTAATTCGATTTGTCATTAGGACAAAATCAGTCTACATTGGGATTTATCAAGCTCCAAACAGCTTGTTAGTCAAGTTCTCTCTAGGACAAACTCGGCTGACAAAGCAGCCTGTGATGAAATTTGATAAATGCCATACAAGTGTTTAAACATTTGATTTAAGTGGATTTTATATTTTTCTCAAGTTAGTTACAAGTCATAACATCAATACAAGTGATTTACAAAATTGTCCTAATTGATTTAAGGCTTTTCCACAAAAGTACACTTGCATTGATCTTGACTTGATTTTCGTCAATCTAGGGTTTAGTTGAATTCATTCTTTTCATGTACCTAATACTTGAAATTGATCTCAAATAGACATATTAGATAGTTATGAATGGAATGGTTAAGTCATCATCAAACTATGAACAATTTATAATTGTTAGGTCAACATGGGTTTGCTTCCTAAATTGCTAAAACCCATCACATACACCTCACACTCCTACAAACGTAGATGTAATGGAACGGGTGCCAACCTCACTTTGGATCCCTAGAAGTGATGTGGTATGTTAGTAAAGGTAACAGTGCATCATTAAGATGGACGCCCAAAGGCCTCAAAAACATCCCACTCTCCTAGTAGTCATGAATGATTACGGTTGTCATAGTCACGAGGTTTATTGGGAGCAGTACCTTTATCCGGTGGGCCTGGGTCACCCTTTGATGAGTGCCATCTATCCATAGAAGATAAGGACCAACCATCCTATACAGGTCTTGCTTGAACAAGGATGTCATATGGACCTAAAGTCATGGGCTAAAAGGGGGAATGTATGATGCATGTGCATGTATCATGTCTTCATTGTTGAAATAAAATTGAGATTGTTGCTAACCATTTTTCATGTACAGATTCAAACAATATATTTTTAAGATTAACAATATCAAAGATTAACAATCTCAAATAATCTTTTTCTAGATTAACAAGCTCAAAAAATATTTTACAAAGATTAAAATCTCAATCAACAATTTCAAAGATTAACAATAGTAAATAACTTTTTTTAAGATTAACAACCTCAAACAAAATCTTTCAAAAATTAATAATCTCAAACAATCTTTCTCAGAGATTAACAATTTCAAATATTAATGATCTCAAGCAATCTTTTTCAAAGTTTAACATTCTCAAAGGTTAACAATCTCAAACAGTCTTTTTCATTGGTTAACCAACTAAAAGGGGGAATCTATCCTTAGAACTTGGGCAAATGGGGGGGGGGGTTCTTCCACATAGTGAAAGACATCGTTTGCTAATGTCATGTACTCCATAACATGGTCCTGGATTGTGACCTTAAACTAATCCCACTTTAAGTTTCAAATCCTTTTACGTCATGGACCACGACCTAAAACTAGCTTAGTCATACACTTCATCTTCCTAAACACGATCCTAGACTACAAGAAAAAACTTGACCATAGCCTCTTGTTAAACATCATGAGAAGGAGAAGCAAAGCCTCATCCTTGCCAACTATTCTCGCAAGAGATGTATAGAGAAATCCCTCAATCTAGGAGGAAGAAGGGTGTCATGGATGCTGCCAAGGATTTAAGCTTTATAACCCATCTTGATGAGGAAACCCTAGGGAAATAGAAGTGATTGATTAAGCACAACCACTAGCCCAGAAAGGTTCATCTTACTCTTGATCACCCCCTCAACCCCCCACCTTCCATCCTACTTTGAATAATAATTTTGGATCACTTCTTAAAGGACCAAACACTTCAACCATCCTTTTTTACTTGCCAAGACATTATCAAAACACATCTCACACAAAAGTGGATCAGTTCCCTCATATAGATCAACATAGGGGAAGGGAAAACCACCAAAAATGCTAAAAATAAAGAACTACAAATGTCCTTCATCATGAGAAGTGATAAACGCATATTCATCCCATTTTTAGCTGCATTGTAAGTCAAATTTAGCATCCAAATCTCTTCAAATTCACTAGAATAGCTTTGTTTCAATCTACTTAAGGTTTTATGGTAATTCGTAGGAATTTTATACTTTTCTTAACTCTCTTTTGTAGGTTTTGAATTCTACCACTCTACAGCAAGTTTTCCTAGGGGGTCCCACTAAGCGGTAGTCAAGAGGAGGATGCCTCTCGTGGGGTGAGGGGAAACACCCTGGACCAAAATAGATTTTGATCACTTCCAGAAAGTATATCGATGAACAATTTTTGTGCCCATGGCCAAAATCAACCCATCGATCAACCTACAAATTGACCTTCAATTGTCTACAGTTATCAAAGCCATCAACTTACTATCCATCGACCTCCATGCTAAAGAGCCCATTGATGATCAAGGTTGATGAACCCATCGACCCACTTAATTGACTTTTAGGAGCTCAATGTCAAGCCATTAAGGACTAAGGTCAATGACCTATCAACCTATCTCCATCGACCAACATCATCAGTCATCGATCTGCAATTGACAGCCTCATCAAAGACCAACACCCACGTAGACTACCACAACTAATATCAACCTTCAGGAGCAGAGGTGTCGATCAACACCCATCGACCCTCAAGGTCAATGACTAAAGGCCTAAGAGTCATGAGCCATCAGTCGACAGCCAATGATTTATGTCAATGGGAAGTACAAGTGGTCGACAGCCACAGCCCTATAAATAGGACTAAAGCACATCACTTCAACTCATCTCAAATTTTGGAGATGAACAAGCCAAAAGTTTGATGTTAAGTTTAGAGCTTAGACTAGGAGACCATTGACCTAGCTACTCCCATAGACCTAGATCGACCATCAACCCATAGACTTGGCTACTTTCATCGACCTCCACTCATTAACACACATCAACCTCCTTATCCAAGGTGATTGATCTCTTTGCGGAGTCATTCTTCATCCACCTACTTCAACTAAAAGTTAGAAATAGTACCTAGAAGAGAGAGAAGGAAGGAAGTTTTTGACGCACATCAGGCTGAGTTGCTTCTCCTACTATTATGACCCTAATTGTGTCCTTTTCCTCTGATAGTGATATTAATCTATCCATCTCGAGGGAGTAGTCTTTTTATTGGGGTGTGGGGATTAGCCTCACTACCCATTTCTTGCAACTGCATTCATATTTCAATGTTTGTATGAACTCAATTAATTCATAGCTAATCATTTATCACATGTTTTGTGGATTGATCACCCACTTTACGTGAT
This sequence comes from Alisma plantago-aquatica, assembly GCA_963693085.1. Classification (NCBI taxonomy): domain Eukaryota; kingdom Viridiplantae; phylum Streptophyta; class Magnoliopsida; order Alismatales; family Alismataceae; genus Alisma; species Alisma plantago-aquatica. The sequence continues at coordinate 1,245,162,266 of OY856409.1, forward strand.
ATATTATAGTCTTATTTTGCAAGAACTTCAAATTTTAATATTAAATTATCGATTATCTTTGGTTGATGCCCTAATGAGAACTTTTGATGGGAAGCCTCCAGAGTAATGGATATATGATTTGTAAGTAATGAGACATGAAGCTTACAGGGATATCTACTCATGCAAGTTTCGAACACCAAAATGGGAATCTTGCATTACTCCAATTATATTTTTCATACATGTTTGGATTTAAATGAATTCATAGATTTGAGTAGTGGCGGTGAAACCCAGTTCTAACATAGTGTTTCCATCAATTAATAACTAGAAATTTAATCTAGCGCTTTTTAACTTGGAACTTAGTTAATCAAACCAAATCAAACTTTGTGATAAATACTAGTTCTTGATAGGTTTCTTAGATCAGCTAATCCTTAAAAACATTGTCCCTTGATATTTGATCCTTAACTGTACTGCAATAAGATTTGTCTACTTGTTGATAGAATTATTGCACATTAGTTTTGGTTAACTCTAGTAATTTTATTCCTAGTGAATTTGTAGTGTATTAATTTCTACATCAAGAAGAATGCAAGAAATCTGGGAGCATCCTTTCATGCACCCCTTCTCATCAAGGAGGAAGCCTTTTTTCATTCTTGACTAAAATAATGTGTGTAGGGGGACCCGTTCCAAAGCATAGGATATTTTTATCATCATGTTACACCCTACTTTTGAATTCCTTTAGTGCTCTTTTTTTTACATCTCGAGAATAGCAAGAGGCTCGTACCTCATCTGGTCTTTCCAACACTCAATCCTAATGGCCAGGAGAAACAATACGGACTGTTAATCTGGTGGAACCACCAAGGGGTATGTCGTCCACAACAAGAAATACAAACCAAAGGAGGTTGAGAAATGCAAGAAAGTTGTCGACATGCCTGAAGTTGTAGTCACCCATGACGGACCCCAATTGAAGGCTTTAAACATGACTTCTGTAACTCCATCAAGTTCAGCATACATGGGAGGATGGAACTATCCAGGTTTCACCAAACAAGGAGCTACACACACATGATCATGCACGCCATTATTCCCATATAGCTTCTAGGACTCTCTTCTGCCTCATTCAACAACATTCCAGATGAGGCTCTATCAGACTAACATCTGCAAACATTGAGCCCATCCCAATACCTCGGGAGGTGGTGATGCCCTTCTTTAGACTTGATGGGGAAACCGAAGGAAAGAAGAAACCACAACTATGTAGGAAGATCCTCAAGTGGCCGACACTGTCACGAAGGTTTAAATGTAGTATCTGAGTGGCCGAGGAGTAGTCCCTAGCATGTACTCCATGTATCCACCACCCTACTCGCGGTACAACCCATACATGGGAGGAGGGTATGGACTCCCACCACTTGTATATATGGAACCACCAACAACAATCAAACCGCCAGTTATACATGTGGTGGTTTTCCATCAAGAAGTTGTTGCATAGGTACCTATTGTCATAGATCCCCTACTACTTGAGATCCTACAAAAGATAAGAGTGCTTGAAAGGAAGAGGGATAGTGGGAAGACATTCAATGTTTTCTTTCACTTTCCAAATTCAAACTCCTTGGTAACTTCACAATGCCAAAGTTCCATGAATACACCCGAAATGGGGACCATTAGCCCACGTCAAGGTGTATTGATCAGATATGGTGGGAGTCTAGAATGATGATAGAGTACTAATATGGTGTTTTTCTTAGACCTTGAATGATATCATTTTGTCCTAGTACAACAACTAGGATATCACTAAATATCACCACTTGGGACAAGATGGCCGTAAGATTTCTCAATTAGTATGTGTAGAATCTAGACCAAGTCTCAACCAAGGAGGACCTGGAGGCATTGTAATAAAAGTCATATGAGAAGTTCTCTGATTTCATCAAATAGTGGAGGGAGCTTGCTGCTTATCTAGAGTTCAGATCTACAGATAAGGGGACCCTTGACATGGTGATCAAAGTTTCCTCTCTGACTCTCATTGCCCTATTATCCTTCTCATGGTATAATATATTCTCAGAGCTCATACAAGTCAAAAATTCAATCAAAACAGGGGTCTATCATAATTTAAGCCTCACTTTCCAATCATCTGTATTTCCTTAATGACTAACTAGAAGTCCATATGGGCAAAGGTAAGATCATTGGATGCCACAGTTGGAGCTGTATTTGTCCCTATTGGATAGGAAAGCAACAACTGCCAACCATACATGTCTCCTTGGTACAGACACCAAATAGCCCAAGTTGTCCATACCCAAGCACCTCAACCACAAAAAGCTCAGGTGATTCCACCCAGTTATTCACCTCAGTGCATGCCCCCTCAGTAAGCATGACCACCGAACAACTACTATGGGTATGCACCACCACCCTTCTAGCCAGCCATATAGCTGATAGGCATAGTCAATCCTCTAGTAACGAGTAATCTGACATCTCATGTTGAGTCAAAGACTATAGTTATGATAGAAGAGGAGCCTTCCAAATTAAAAAGGAAGTTCACGCCCATGGGACCTCCTCTCGGCACCATCTTGTCAGATATTAAACATCTACTCAAATTTCCAACCATGAAGGAACAACTGAATCCCTTGCCAAAGAGCTACAATGTCAATGCCTCTTGGGACTTCCATAGAGCAGGTCACAAAATGGAATCTTTCATTGCAGTCAAGCATGCCTTGCAAGACCTCATACATATTGCGGAAGTTCACATAGTCTCTTCAGAAGAGGTACCTTCATCCTCCACACAGTGGTCGTGAATTTTTCACCAGAGGACTCGCCCTACAGATGCATTCTTCCATTAGAACAAGAAATCAAAAATTGGTCTCAAAGTACCTAGATCGTTGCCTCATCTTAGGAATTGATGGTGGTGATTCCAATAAATGTAACAAAGTGACATGCATGCTAAGTGCCTGTCATGGGAAGAAAGTGCAACCAATCATCATACTAGGGGCAGAAGATATAGTCAATCAATCTCCCACTGAAGCCAAAAGCATAGAAGGTCTGGATTTAGAAGGCAACGATCCCTACAAACTCTCACCACCATAGTTGTAATATCAGCCATGATAGCTTCACCTATCACAATAGAGAGATATCAACACTCAATCTCACTAGAGGTACCACATCCCCTAGACAAGGGCAAAGAAAAGGAGACGACTTACATAGAAGTCCCTACTAGCATTACGGAAGAAGGATCCATCCAAATCTTCATCATGACCATGGATACCAGAAAGGTATTGTCGACACCTGAGCTTTTTGATGAGACCAATCTCAAAGATTCAGATACCATCCAATTCCTCAGTGAATTGAAAGGGAAATAATCATTGGAATAAGTGATGAAGAACTCTCTGGTGCATTGTAATGTTGTCATGAAGACTCTAGAAGGAACTTGTGTCTCCAGAGATGTGCAACCAGAAGGTCTATCGGCCACCATTGCATTAATCACGATCCACACTTGATCTAATTTTCTGAAGATGAGATTCTGACAGATGGGAATGAAAATAGGCCCTTGTTGATTACTTTAATATATAACAGCCTAAAGATACTCTCATTCTTCATCAACAATGGTGCATGCCTCAACGTGTGTCCTTTAAAGACTCTAATAAGCCTAGTGAAGGATCCAATCGCTCAATGACAAAGAAAGTAGGGGTGTCAAAAAATCAGCTTCGTGTCAGTTTTGGGTCAAAAAAATTGTCTAGATTGTTTTGAATGTTAAATCGAAATCCAAATCCAAACCCAGATTTTACACATACCTCTCAACCCAAAACCGACCCAAATCAAAAAATCTAAACACGGAACCAAACCCAAACCCATATTTTAGGATACTTTTTTTTAGAAAAATAAATTTTTAGATAGAATTACCTACATGATTGTAAATAATTTCATTATCTAAAATAAACTACCAAAGATGAAAATCATCATATAATATCAAACAATTGTAATATTATTTTTCCTTTAATTTTATTAGAGAAAATAATATCAATAGTAAAAAATTAATATCACCAAAACACACACAAAAATCAGCACATGTGCAACATCACATATATCATACTAAAATAACACATATATCACATTAAATTGTTGTAACATCACCTATAGTATACCAAAATAACATATATTCACATCAAAATATAGCCCATCAAACCAATTGAGATGACTATATCATACTAAAATAACATTTTTACCATATCATAATAACATTTGTATAACAAAAGGCAACATCGGTGTTACCTAACGCATAAGTAAATTCTAGCACAATATGCATATCATGATACTATTAAAAAACAACACATTTATCACATCAAATAACTATAATATGTTGCAATATCACATATATTATACCCAAACAACACATATTTCACTTCAAAATATAGCATCCATCCCATAAATATAGGTATATAAGTAAGTATTTAGAACCCAATTTTTTCTGGTTTCTAAACCCAGAACCGACTCGGTTTAGATTCAGACATGTAATCTTAAACCTAAAACCGGACCAGAACGTCACAACTAAAACTAGAACCCAATTTTTTCTGGATCAGACACAAATGAGTTCATAGGCTCAGACAAATTTTGACAGTCCTAAAAGAAAGAAACCTTCTTCGACAAAGTAATCAAATATGTTCAAGGGGAGATCACTCTATAGCTACAAATTGTACTGTAGATGTTTACCATCCCATTTGTATTTGTGGAGTTGAGTTCTTCCTTCAACCTACTTCTGGGGAGATAATGGATTCACTAAAATTGGGTGGTTCCTTCATCATTAAATCAAAACCTAAACTATTGGTTGGGCCACACCATGGTCATGGTTCAAGATGACAGTCTTGCTTCTAGCACATTCATCAAAGATTACCACCTCTTGCTTCTCTTTAAGACGCTTCACATTGCCAACATCAGTTGGGTGCCTCCACGTAGAAGGAGACACCATCTCCTTTATGACCATGTGTTGTTCTCACAACAGTTATGGGAGATGAACATCCATCATGATAGAGAGTTGGGTGTATGACAATAGGGATGCACAAAAATCATCTAGATCCCTCCAAGCTAGAGAGGATTGGGGTTGGGATTATATAGTCTGCACTACACCAGACTTCAGATCACTGAGTTGACTCCCTATTGAAAGCTCGTAGCATTGTTACCCACTACAAGGGACTTAACCCAAAGAGGTTACCTTAATAGCCTACTATTGACTCGAGACATGAGCTGCGAAGCTTGATGCCTCCAACCATAAGAAGAGCTTTGACTCAGGGTGTTGTATTGGTGGGACCTCGGCCATGAGCAAAAAAGTCCCAATTTGTAGTTTCCTTGTACCATGACCAACACTAAATGCCACTCATATACAACTAAGGTAAGTGTTCCCATGACATTGCCTTATTTCATGCAAGAGGTCAGCAATGATGAATAGGAGGATTATATGAGGATTTCATCTAGCATCGGGGAGATTTCCCTCATCACAAGCAAAGACCAGGGCATCCAAACCACCAAGAACAATCAACAGTCTGAGACCAAAGTCATATCTCCAAATGAGGACACAATCAACATAAGGCCTACACTGGTTGTCAATAAAGCATGCCCTAAGTACTAGGACACTGGTAAAATCATCATACATCATTGAGATGTCAATATTGGATAAATGAAAATTATCAAACCAACACCAAAAGGGGTGGAGATGTCACCTAAAGCATATGGCTACAATTCTCTTTGAGTTAGTCTTAGCTGGCCCAGACAAGATGACGCCAACACTACAGACACTAAGGCTACCAAAGAAGACTACGGTGTCATGTGGGATGACTATGATGATGTCTATGACATGATTTAAGGATGGAGTGTCAACACCATTATTGACCTAAAGGTCATAGAAGAACCACAAATGCTCATGCATCCTTTGCAAAAAGGAGGAGTTCAAAACTAGTGTGTCGATGAACACAATGTTTTGAGGTCTAGGTGAACATACACATCCAAAAAAAGCTTGTTAGAATAACAATACTCTGATGTGGTAGAGATTCCAGAGTGGTTGTTTTGTTAAACTCATTCGTATCCCCACTCAACACTACAAAGTCTAAAAAAATTGCATAATATATAAAAACCCAAAAAGTACAAAATTCAAGAAACCCAAAAAAATCTAAAGACGAATCTCCAAGAGTTTGCCGACTACTTCATAGAGGTGGCATAGATTTATAGCAATAAAGATACAGAGTTCGAAGATGTTCCTGTCCCAGAATATATGACAAAGGAGCATAAACCCTTTTATATCAAAGATGAGACAGAGGTAGTCAACCTCATCTCAGGCCTCGAGCCACGTAAAGTCAAAATTGGGGTTCGTCTACCATAAAGCATCAAAGAACAACTGGTAGAGCTGCTATGCCACTACATCAATGTGTATGTCTGGAGCTATGTTGACATGAATAGGTTGGACAAATCCATCACTATCCATCAATTACCCGACATCCCTGGCATTTGTCTTATCAACTAGAAGGTTAGATATTTGTGAGAAAAATGGATCCTCAAGATTATGAAGTTCAAGAGTAATGAAGTTCAGGTTTCCTATAGACAATCAACTATCCTACATGGCTCGCCAACATTGTCCCAGTTTTGAAAAAAGATAGAAAAGTATAGATGTATGTGGATTATTGTGACCTCAACAAGGCATCTCCAAAAGATGATTGTCTTCTTCCACACATCGATGTGCTCATTGAAAACACAGTCGGCCATGTGTTGCTCAGCTTCATGGATGGATTAGCCAGATATAATTAGATCAAGATGGCAAAAGAAGACATATAGAAGACCACCTTAATATCAAGTGGGGAGTGTCTGCTATCGATTCGTGCCTTTCGGTCTCAAAAACATTGGATCTACATATCTAAGGGTGATGGTTACCCTCTTTGATGACATGAAAAAGGTGGAGGTGTACATGGATGGCATGATTGCTAAATCTAGAAGTCTTGAAGACCACCTCACCAACCTTGAGTTATTTCAATGACTGTGACTTCTCTCCCTACCCCTGAATCATGCCAAATTCACCTTTGGGCTTACATCTGGTAACCTATTGAGATACATCATCATCCAAAAGGGGATCAAAGTAGATCCTGGGAAAGCATGGGCCATACAAGAAATGCCTTCCCCCATAATGGTGAAGGAGATATGGGGCATGCTCATGTGTCTCCAATACATTATTCACTTCATTGCCAAACTCACACATGTATGAGAGCCAATCATCAAACTGCTAAGAAGAATTTTGACTTTGTACTATGAAATGAGAAATGTGAGGTTGTGATCTAGAAGCTTAAAGATTTTGTCTCCAATCCTCCAACATTAAGGCCGATCGTGCTTGGGTTTCCTCCTATTTTGTGCTTATCTATCTGTGAGACATCAATGGGTGGAGTCTTAAGTCAAGCAACAACCGATGGTGAGCACTCTATCTACTACTTGTTGAAGAAATGCAACTACATAGAGCGTCACTATACTACAATAAGAAAATTTGCATAGCCTTGATCCACATGACGATGAAGTTGCATTACTATCTGATGGCATATCCTTTATTGCTAATTACCAAGCATGATTCACTCTGCTATCTATACAATCTGCCAACTCTGACCAGATGATGTTCCAAATGGCAGGTGATCTTGTTAGAGTTCGACATTACTTATCCGCCCATGAAGGCAGTCAAAGAACAAGCACTTACAGATCAACTAGTAGATTCCTCATTATCAAAAGAAGTTATTGACAAGTATGAGTTACCAGATGAAGATATAGGGATGATTGACCCACTAGACATGGGGATACCTCCATAAGGTGACACATGGATAGTCTTTTTAGATGGAGTCATAAACCAAAAAGGAGAGGGAATAGGCGTAGTCTTGTAAAAACCTCACGGAGATAAGTTTCATGTGTCCATATGGATGGAATTTGATGCAACTAACAACATGGTCAAATACGAAGCATGCATCTTAGGTCTCCATTTCACCAACAACAAGAGGCGTGATGACTACATGTCTAAGGTGACTCCCTCCTTGTCATCTTTCAAGTCCAAAACAATTGGAGATCATGTCATCAGAACCTGGTACCGTACTAAGAACACATGTGCTCTCGGGCTCGTAGCTTCGAGCATGTTTCCTTCCATTTCATCATAAGATAGCACAATTCCTTTGGTAGTGTGATGGAAACCCTCGCTTCATGGATAGATTTCTAGGAAGGCAATACCTTCTCTTTAGAAGTTGAGGTGTTTATTCAACCAGCTTACTACATGGTCATTGATAATTCACCCAACAAAGAAGAAAGGTCTATGTTTCATGACATCAACATTTATTCATCAAACCAAGTCATTCTCGAGAACCTCTCTAGGAGAGAGCAATTGACACTCAAGAAACAAGTCGATCATTACATTCTAGGGGCATAACAACTATACCATAGATCTTACAACCAAACTCTTCTTTGATGTGTCGACAAGACAGAAGTGAAAGCTCTAATGAAGGAAGTCCATGTTGGGTCATGTGGCACGCACATGAATGGGGTTATTCTAGCTAAAAATATAGCTCCTAGGATACTATTAGAATACCATGGTAACGGACTTCTACCATTTTTTTCACAAATGTAGAGACTATCATATCCATGGAGACTATATCCACTAGCGTGAAAATCAAATCTACAACATGACCATTCTTTGACCATTCTCAATTTGGGGAAGCGACATGATCAGCAAGATCAACCCTAAGGCATCAAATAGAAATTGCTTCATCTTGTTTGCAAATGATTACTTTACCAAGTGAGTCAAAGCAGTGTCCATCACTAATACATTAGCCCAGTAGGCCATCAAGTTCCTTAAGAACAACATCATAAGCCCGTAAGGGATACCACATGAGTTGATTTCAAATAATCGAACAAACTTCATCAACAATATCATCGAGGAGTACCTGGACTCCTTGGTGCTCAAACATCATCAAATGTCACCTTATCAACCACATATTAATGGAGCTATAAAAGCCGCTAATAAAAATTTGATCAAGATTCTGAAAAAGACTATCAGCCCACATGCCAATTGGCATGAACACCTTCCAATGGATTTGTGGTTCTATCGTACTTCCATTAGAGCTTCAAAAGGGGCTACTCCATACTCCTTAGTATATGGGATGGAAGTAGTCCTGCCAGTTGAAATGCAAATCCCTTCACTCTACATATTACAAGAAGTAGATATCTCAAAAACCAAATGGCTTAATGACAATTTCAAACTATGCATGAAAAATGGATGTCTCTGCATCGAGTATTATAGGCTTATAAGGCCCAAAAGTCAAACTCAAGAAACATTAATCTAGAAACTACTACTAACTATAACTTGATCAGCTAGAACTAGTGAAAAATTTATTCATTATTTAACTAAAACTAATTGCAAGAACTAAAATCTAAATTAAGTGGATTGCGATCATAGATTGGATGGATTCCTTAGCAAATCAGTTTCATCATGGCTTACACTATAATTTACTCCAAGTCATTAATAACTATTCACCAAGGGACCTATGGAAAATATTATCCGCTCACAAAGTGTAACACACTACCTATACTAAAGAAAATCTTATGCAAGTAGTGATTTAAGAGTTATATAAGAGATTTAGCAATATCTCTCATCTATTCCCTTCATGGTTGTAGGCCCTTTCATGAGGCATGGTATTAACTATGCAATTTTATGATTTATCCAACCCTTAATCTCTTTCATAAATCAATTAATAGACTAATTAATTGATTATGGTGATCAAGCACATACAATTCATCAAACTATCATAGAATTATGTCCAGAATTAGGAAAATGTATGTATTAATTCATTTAATCAATTACAATGCAAGACCAGGCTACTCTCGGGTCTTAAGGAATAAGGGAATTAGCCATGCGTGATCTCTATTGTCATATACATGGAAGGAAAGAACAAAAACATGGGAAACATGACAAAACTAATATAAACCCCTAGAGAAACATGTCTGAATGATCTCTCCTGGATAGTGTCTTGGTATGAAGCATTCAGGCTACAAATCCACTCTTCAGAAGTGCCAGAATCTCCCGAGATGTGGTCGTCTCCTTTGCTATCTCCTCTCCCAACTCTGTGCTTGGTTGTAATGGACTAAAATCTAATAGTTGGGTCTATATGAACTCCCCTTAGGTCATAAGTGGGGCTCTGGCTGTCATTTAATCCTAACTTTTAGATCTAGCATAAATTGGAATCTACATTGATCGCAACAATTCAGTGGCAACGAGTCTCTAAATGACTCAAAAACCTTATTGAATGTCGGTACTACCGGCAGGTAGGTTGGTAGCACCGAGTTGATAAACTCAGTTCATGTTGCTCTCTGGATCCTAACTTGTTTGCACTGACTCACCATTCCATTGGTCTCGAACTCTAACTTGATAGCACCCATTTTCCTCTTGGTAGCACCCTATTTCATCAATCTACCTGTTGGATTTTTGCCTTAAGTTGGCATCACTGACTCTGTTGTCGGTAGCACTGCACTGCCTTATAAGTGCTCCAATTTTCTAAAATATTTAAAAACTAATGTAAGTCCAAATAAAATATAAAAATTTACATAATTTGGTAAAAATACTTAATATTTGATGCAATAGTATCTCTTGAGGCTATAATATTAAAAAAATTCATACAAAATATCATAATGAACAATCATGCATGAAATACATGGCAAACTAGCCTGTGAAAAGTGGATAAAATTCAGTGGACCAAAATCCCCTAAGTTTAAATGTTGCTCGCCTTTCAAAAACACTACCTTTGGATCGGTTTGAGACAATTCAGGATGAGCAAAAACAACATGAACTGCATTTCTCAAATACCTCCACCTGGATGTCCCAAAAGTTATCATAGTAGACAATATGACATCCTCTTGATGCACCCTATTATTCCCTATCTACATAGCTCTTATCTACCTACCGACTACATTGGAAGAAGTTTCCCGTATAAAATGAATGAGAGGATCAATGATGCATGTGGCCTACTATAAAGAGCAATGGGTGGAATGAAGTAGGTGGATGTGAAAAAGAATCACAAGTAACATATGAATTGTTTATGCAAAAACAGAATATGATGAACTTATAACATGAAGGAAATGAGAAATGCATGAATCCTAATGCTTATTATTTTGGTGGAATGTGAAGGTATCATATGATGATGAGAGTGAAATAAAATAATGCATACATCTAGCTATTTTCAATTCTACTTGAAGAAAATTTTAGTTGTAAGTTCAAGGAATCCTTTTCTCTCTTTTTTCATTTAATTTTTTCTTTGTTCTTTTTTCTCAGCCATCATATTTTAGCATGGCTGAGAATTTATACATGGGCTTTTCTTCAATATAGCAAATTTTTTAATTGAGAGATATGGATTGTATCTTTCCAATTTAGTTTAGTGGATGAAGCTAAATAGATACATGATGGAAGAATGATGCAAAAACAACATTCAATCTTCATGAAATTTATTATGCAACTAATTGATATGCAGAAATGTTTGTTTTCTTTTCTCTTTTTTTTTCTTCTAACTAATGCAATAAAAGACTAATTTTCATGTCACCTATCATGCTATGCAATGCAATCAAGAGGAAACGATTCAAAATACTTGATCATATTAAGGTGGTGGATGAAACATCATGCAAAGTGGGTGGAACCACATGATTAAGAGACAATGTCTATCTTAAACTATGATATGTCCCTCTCTTATCAACATGTGTACATGGTAACCTTAGAGTTTCTTTCTAAAAAATCCCATTTAACGTCGTGTTACATGTTTGTTTGGTTTGGGCTCAAACTCCATTTAGGCACCCAGCCCGTATTTCAGTTCCTGTAAGGATAAGCCCAAACTTGACACCAATTGAGTGTGCCGAGTAGTAGTGTGGTTCCTCTCTTTCCATATCTAAAAGGTGAAATAGAATCAGGATGTATTGAATTGGATCACCTTCACTTGATGAAATTCGGAAAATGATATGCAGACACCATAGTTCGGACGACCAGCCGGACAACCACCCGGACGGTAGTGATGACAGAGTTGCTATTGCAAGGTACTTAAAAAAATGGAATGTAGTTGTTTCTTTTTTCAATATAAGAAAAAGGCATGTGAAGCGGGGGCGGGGTGGGGGAGTGGGTAGATAGAGGTTGTAAGAGAGAAAAAAAGAACAAATAATTTTTGTTAATATTTTTCAATCTATATTATATTTTTTGACAAAACAAAAACTATTATGTTGATTATTAAAAATACTTTAAAACAAAATTAATGTCAATATATTTTTGACAAAAAAATGACTATACTTCCCTCCTATTCCTCATAATTTTGTTAATATCTTTCAAATTGTACTGAATTTTTTGATGAAATAAATATTGTTGTGTTCTATACAAAAAATACTTTGGTTTTTTTATAACGAGGAAGCCCTCCCAGGATTGGCCACGAAAAGATATTTTTTAAACTAAAAGCAACTAAAAATACTCACCATTGTTGATTCCACCGACCTGCTAAAAATGTTCAACAACAATTTTGAAAAAAGTCGATACCACTGACACACAAGTCGGTGGCACTGACTCCTAACTGGGTCTAAGTCTGCAGAAAGTCAGTACCACTAGCACCCAAGTTGTTACCACCAACTTTTCTCATGAAAACTCACAGAATACATGAAAAGTTGTCAATACCACCAACACACAAGTTGGTGGTACCGACTCATAAAACTCAAAAAAGGATAAAGGACGTCATATCTCAGTACCACCGACCCACAAGTTGGTGGCATTGACACTAAGGGACATACGCCAACATGGCTTGATCCATAGAAGCCAATAGGAACATTTCATCCACTGCCACCACCATTTTGAGCACATGGTACCTCCGTTACACCTTTATGATTGAATTCTAACTATGAGGAAATAGTCAAGTTCAAGCTTAGGGGGTGTTGAAATGACTTCATCAAGTTAAGCCTGATTCCTTGGAATACTCCTAGCTAAGTCTCGAGTAAAGGAAGGTCCAGACAAGATGTGCATCGGTTAGAGACGGATGAACAATGTTTGTGTTTCCTATCCAGATCAGTTAAGATAATGTGTACATGTTACAATAGTGTTGACACGTGTTGTGCCCTTGGGAGCTAACATGAAGACATGGTGGGCTTGAAACCAAGATGTAGTGGTTGTTATTAACCAAGATGCTTGGTTCCTTGGATGTTCAATAACTCCTTTTGTGTTAAGCCTTAAGCAGTACATAGTAGTGCCTTATGAGCCCTGTCATGTGCATACATGTGTTTTGTAGAGTACGTATCTTGTGAAAACCCCTTCTTAGAAAGATCTTCCTTGGACTAAGACATCCTTCGTGGAAGGAGAAGAAACAGTTGGAATACATATATAGCAGAAGGATAGTAATACAAGTATGCGACGGTTCTGTTTAACAACAAGATCGTGTAAACAACAATGTATCTAGGAAGGAAAGATTGCAAGGTTATACCTGGTCCTGGAGTAAGTCCGATGACATTACCCTTGCAGTAGCATTGTACTTGACCGACCTAAATCACACATCCAAAAAGAGTGGATTTAGAGTAGTCGAACTTTTAAAGAGATAACCGACTCTCAGGCCCCCGCAACGATAAACGGGGTCTGATGTAGCGATCGGGGTCAAACACACGGACAAGGTTGGCAATGCTAAGCGCACAGAATCTAACACTCATATACTCCAGCCAAAGAGGATATAGAAAAGGTGTTCCATAAGGAACGAAGGTACACAAACTAAAGCAGGTCTAGAAAAACAAGAATAAGAAGAACAAAAGAAAACAAAAGAAATAGGGTGAAGCAAGTATATGGGAGGAAACCCGGGTTGGGTTTCACCTACCAAGGCTTCTCACTAACATGCAACATCATCTCTCTCTTGCATACTCTTACCAAGATTACAAGAAACCATCAAGAAGCGTCTATTCCACTCTTTCTCAAGATGAGGATAGATCTAAGTCTAAGGACAACCTCTCTCTCGAGATGACTACACGTAAACTTCACAACAGAATATATGATTTTAAAGCCTTAGCATTCCAACACTCTCGTGTGTTAATACTACTCCATAACACATGATAAAAGCAATATTACTCTCTTGAGATATAAACCATCAAACATCACAAGATGGTAGCTAAGCATACAAGTGAAGCATTAAAATAGGTGTATGGAGATAATCTTAATAAGAATATCTATATTCAATAGAAAGAGACCATATATATGTTGGGAGAGCCTTAGTGGCTACTCCCAACCCAAGTTAAGGCGTTTAGCCACTCATGCTTGTGGACAGCATAATGACATTACAAAAAGACAGATACATGAAGTCCCACAAAGAGAGGAGGGAAGTATAGCAATATGGAATGATAGATCTAGGGAGAAGAGATGTGATATGACACAATACTACTTCAGACCTGGTTCTAACACGTCAATGGTGTGGATGATCTTCTTCTCTCGAAGAAGGAGTTTTCAATCTTCTCTCTCCTCAACTTCCAACTTTGGAGATCCAAGATTGGTGGATGGGATGGTCTAGAGTAAATCTGGAACGCAGTAGCACTTCGTGGTCCTCGGGATCCAATCTATAATCTGATGATTTGACAAGACAGGTGGAAGTGCTATTTATAGGCACATTCCACTGACTTAAGCCTAGACCACGGTCGCGGTCTTGGTTGGGTGAGGGGTTAGACCGCGGTTGTGATCTACTCTTTATTCTTTCTTTCACCGCAGTTGAACTTAGTCATGGCCTGGTGATGATCGCGATCGAGGTCAGCTTGTCACTGCATTTAGGGAGGATGAGGTCGAGGTCTTCTTGTTTGATCACAGTTTGTAAGGATTCAGTAGCGACCGCGGTCTCCAAGCTAGTTGCGGTCCTTCTATATTGTGGTCTGTGTTGATCGTGGTCTCTGAATACACCGCGACCCCTGGTCCAAATTGGGGCCCATGTTCTGATCACAACCAATGTTGTGGTCGCGGTTAAGCAGTGATCGTGACTTTATTATGGCCACGGTCCATCTTTAACGCTTGATGACCTTGATCTCAAAAGAGCTCTGAAACTGTGATCGCGGTCAAGGTGTAAGTGGGCCACGGTTGCGGTAAAGATAGACTGTGACCTGGGTTGTGAATGTACCTAAAACCATATAAGTGAGGCTTTAGTCAAAAAAACTAGTAAAATTATGTGAAAAACTAACAAAAGATATACTAAAAGTGATATAAAATATATACAAAAAAGTACATAAAATAGAGTGTTATCAGTACATCTTCTTCATGTAGCAACAACAACTCACTCCTTCTTCAATAGAAGTACTCGAACAGTCATCTCCACCGACCTTCTGGTGCAACACCATAGATTGTGGTTGATGGTGTCCTCCTAGTGGTAGACAACAATGTCCTACCTCTAGAGTAGTCCATGCATACCACAGGGAACTCCACGATACAATACTAGAGAGAATAGACAAGAGTTGTCCCTCTCAAATGTCAACCTTCTAGAGTTGATACGCTCTCCCACAATTGTCTCTCCCTTGTCATCCCTCCCTTCATCGAGTAGGACTTGCTCGGTCTCTCTATTGGTTACCACAACCAGAGAGGACAACAATTGTCAGAGCAATTATTGTGTCTTGAGAAGCCCCAATACCCCTCTATTTATAGGAGAGGCTAGGGTCAGGGTTTCCAGTCTATGTAGGAGTCAAAAAGATTAAATTCATTAATTTTCTAGAATCTGTGTATGGCAAATAGGTCGCATCGTGCACAAACTAGTCAGTTCGTGCCATGAACTGATCAGTTCGTGCAGTTTCTTATTTTGAATCACATTGGTATTCAATGTACGATTAATGAAAAACATGATATTCAAATTGATCATTGAACTGAGCAGTTGGGACCTACGAACCTATCGTTCACTATGTGAATCGATCATTTCACACCCTGGTTCAGCCATTGATCAGCTAATGTTGATTCCAGTTGACCTGACACTCCAACCAAATGGTTCAACGCTTGAACTAGTCAGTTCAGAGTCTAGTCAATCAATATTGAACCTCTATCATTTAATTGAATACCTAAACACCTTTGGTAATCAATCTAAACATCATTCGTTATTCTCCTTTAATCCAAGTGTATCATATGTGTAACCCTATAGATCTAGAATTACATTGGTAGTGAATGTCCATAACCAATTATAACATCACAATCAATGAGTGATATCTAGCAACACATCATTACTACCCAATTAATTTGGAAATTTGGATAACAACTTCAACCTACAATATGTTATCAGTGTTACCGTGATCCTATAGTTCATCTGTCTCTGATATCCGGATTGAACTCGAGGCATGGAATCACCATCCTATCAATGTTCAATCCATGTTCCTTGAACTAGAGAAGATTGTCTGAGATGCTAGTGAGCTCATGTATCATAGTGAGTCACATGAGTATTCCCATAAATTTCTCATTCTCGCTTATCTAGAGGACCTGGATATCAGTCTCTTATAGGAGGGACAAATCTCATCTACATCACTCACATTCTATCCCCATTTTTCACAGTGCACCCGAGTACCACCTTTATGGCAACCCTTATTCAAGATCATGGTGGATGATGTCAAAGTAAATGAATGACATGTGATGAATGTAGTGACTTCAGGTCTAACAACCACAATCACCACTATTACTATGAGAGTTGATTTTGAGTACCATTCCATGGTCTTCATGTATCACTCTCATGGTGGGTCTGTCAGATACACCGTTCTCTAACATTTACCAGTGTGTTTGACTTGATATCACATATCATGACTAATGAGACTTTGTTGTCAGTCAAAACACACTCTAGTCTTATGTATCACGATTGCCAATTTTGCTTCCACAGTATTATCTGACTAGGGACATAACAAGAATGTATATATACTCTCAACATTTGTATGATCTCATTGTTTACTTGAAAACATATGTTACTTAAAAACATATGAGATTAGGGCATAAATTGAGGATTTAATGTAATACAAATATCACCCTTAACTTTTTCTTCTCTTTCAAAACTCCTTGTTTTCTCGCATTGAACCACATACACCAACTTTACAAGGGAATCTAGACATTGATTTCTCTAATCTAATTTCAATAGTAAAAATGCATGTATTAACATTCATTATGTTCCTCATACTTTTAAGCACATAAGACTTGTTGATTTGCACATATTGCTAAAAGAGGAATAATGTTATACATCATCATTTACAACTCTTTGTTATTTCTTTACAAGGACCAAGAGTGACAAGGATCGACTGAACTTAACTATACTCAGACTTAACTCTTATGGCAGATCTACTCTGATGCAATGATATCTTCTTCAAGTCCATGTGATTTCCCTAAAAATTATAAGTAGAGGGGTGAGCCTACTCACTCAGTGAATGAGTACTTCAAAGAAATAGTCTAAAGCACTGATATAATTATAGATATACTTTTGAGAAACTGATATCAATTATAGCAGCAGTAAACTTTAAAGGGTCTAATAATTGACTATCATAAATATGGCAGGATACTCTAACTATCTATAAGAGTGAATCAATATATGAAATGCTTGATTGATCATAAAGAGAACTAATAATTTAGAAACATACAAAGAATGATTGAATAACTATACATACTTGTTTGACCACTCATTCATTTTATTATGCCCTGATCATATGCAGTGTACTCTACATATGAAGACTCATGGTGCACTACGATCACACCGTACAAGACTTAGAGGACACACCTGGGAAATGCTAAGTCTGACTACTCTCCTGGTCTGTAACAGGGAAATGGACCTCTGGCCTAAACTGGACTCCTCCTCTAACCTGAGCACACAGGCGGAGAGTCAATCTACCTCTTGGCTTTTTTTGTACTCTAGTGCCACCAGGACTTCTGCTGATGTTGGACATGCTTTTCTGTACTATAGTGCCACCATGACTTCTGGTTGATGTTGGACACTGCAAACGATAATTTAAGGAGACTTCTACTAGGCTTCGTCCCCCGTGCCACCTGATAACACGTTCTGACCCTCGTATACTGGACATTGCCAGGGTTAGGTCATTTCACCCCTAAGGCACAAACCTCACATATGGGTTTTACGGTGATCAGGGCTCCTAAGTCTATTATTTTATTATTCCTAGAAAGCTCTTTTCTACATTATACCCTTCTCTTACTTATACTTGACTATGGTATCTCTTTGGTGTCACGTCTACTTATTGAAGTTATAATACAACATGTTTATCATTCTAAACTTGGCAGAGTAGTATATTCAAAACATTGTAATATACTGAGTAATCAACATATTATACATGCAGGCAGACTAAAATTCTTAAATAAATAGATTACATGTCCACTTGGCATATACACACTAGAATCGTGCAATTTATCATCTTATTACACTGATAAGAGTTAATTATTTAACATGTGAGTAATCGTCAACAACACCTGCAACTTATCTGTAATTTGTCAAAGAACGTGCATATCAACCCAAATCTTGGGTTGTGCATCTCATAACTCAATTAAGAGTTAATTACTTATCATGACAAGAATTATTAATAATAACTGAGAACATTTATATCACAATACTTGATTCATTGAACACTCTACCCTTAGGGTTTCATTTAATCACATCAAATGCTACAAAGAAAGGTGTAATACATCTATCATGTACTTTTCAAATCTTTACAACACATGATACATGGGATCGCAATCCCTTATCACATTACTGGGAATTCTCATCCCTTTACATCATTATCATGATTACTAGATCTGGGTATTCAAACCGTTAGATCATCACATAGCATTGTTACCTCTGTAACAGGTAACCATTACCTCTAGGTCCTTAGACCAATGCATTCATTTCACTGGTTGTACAAGTATTCTCATTGCTCACAAGGCCATCACACATCTTGTCACCTCTCACTAGATAACAACTTATTCCCATGGCTCCCATAAAGATTTCATGTGATATAAACATTCACTAAATAAAGACTACTATCAACAAATCATATAAAACTAATATATGTATGAAACCTTGGAACTGAGCTGAATTTGGGTCTCCATGCTATTCACTGGGATATCATGCATCAATAATAACATTGAATAAATAAAGTCTATCATGTCAAGAAAATCCCTTCAAATGGATTTCATGATATCTATTCGCAAATATCCAACTTTCCTCGCATCTAGGGTTTCACCCTCTTCATTGAGATACCAATAGTATCTGACATGTATGTACTATGAATTCAAATAAACAATCATTCATAACTAAGGGGATCCAGATAAACAAATTTCTCTATTTAATTATACAACAATTTCAGTCATAGACAAATTCCCTACATTTCAGTTTACTCTTATAACCTTTGTGAATACTTAGGAAATTCTCATTAGAATGCATTGTATACATTTCTAATATGATTTTATCATCTGAAATTCATTCAAACAAAGAAAGAATCCATTTTATATCATTTTGCAACAACTTAGAACAAATAGACAATTCAGGGTTTGTAGTCGCATACTAAGCAATTAAAGATTATGGTTGATTTAACCAATTTTTGTGCAATATACTGTTTGCAGGAAGTTCCCACTCACCCTAAGGTGTGAAAACACCTTAAAAACGTATCCCATATCTGAAAATCTCAAATCCATATCAAATCCCTAACAATTAACCTGATTCTTCTTCCTTTCAACTCAGAAACCATAAAAATGAGGGATTATGAAGAAAGAGTGAGAAAAGGGGAAGTTTTGATACCATTTTGGATCAAATAAGAGGAGTGATGGTATTTTGACATGTGAGAGAAGATTCACCATGAAACTATATCCAAAGAAGCTAAACTTACATGATTTCATCATTCCTCGGACTGTAAAACCCTAGGTCAGCATCTCCATCATTTTCTCCTCTCAAACCCTAACTCTCCCTCTCTCTCTAGGATTTCATTTCTCTGGATTGAACCACAAATTTTTTTTTTAGGAAAGGTAATGTTATATAATTGAAAAACACATCAAGCAAGCAAAAATCTGCTTATGTGGAGTACCAACAGAGAGTTTAAGAAGAAAAAAATAGCAGTTGAAAGAAGAAGAAAAACTAAAAAAAAAGCATAAGGAGACATAGTTCAGCTAGCTGGGGGAGGCACCCCTTAAGACAAACCTCCTATCAAAAATATATTTTTTTTGCATCCTAGAGATTTTCCTGATTTGACCAGCCCTTGATTTAGAGAAGAAATCATAGAAGTTGTTGCACTAAGCTGACCCCAGCCTCATCGTCCACCATAGCTTTAAGATCATAGAGAAAAGCTACTTTAGATTCACCTTCTTCCGATTCATCCATTCTTCCTTCTGCTATTTTTCCTATAGTATAGTAAGGATGTGAAGATCGACTTCTGTTTGTGTTATAATAATTCTTGCCAATTTTTTGATGTTGTTGAAAGTTATATTGTTCCTTTCTTTCCAAAGATTCTAGCAGATTGTGATGAAAAGATCGTTACTTTTGAACCACGAATTATGAGAGCTCCTTGTGTGTTACGTTGATCATATAGAGCAATTGAGCTGCTTGGGTCAATTGCACTTTGATCCCTCACTAAACTTTTTCTTATTTCAGCAGATTTTTATGTCATAAAAAGGTTTCTGTAATTCGTATATTTTAGAGATCAAACCTTCTCCAAAAATTATTATAATTTATCATTTTCCGTATAATTGAGTTAATAAGCTTCAGTTAAAATTTGAGTTCATTCCAAGCTTCCATTAAATAACTACAAATCGAATAGTGCACTGCTATCCATAATTCTACAGAAATGTCTGTTACTGTAATTCATCTACTGATAAGGTCTAAACACATTCAAAAATTATGAAAATTTTACATGTTGTTTATGATTGAGTTTCAGATCTCTAGTTAAAATTTCAGATCATTTTGAGTTACCAATAAATTAATAAAAAATAAAACACTACACTTCTAAAAAGCATTTTGTCAACACTTTGGTCGAAGTATAGTTTGACCGAGAACCTCATTCAAAGAACACTCAAATATTCTGATATTTTTCTCCAATATGCATGATTGAGTTATCCATATCATATAAAATTTTTAATTAAATATATATTTGTAGAAAATATGAAAAATCATTTACCACACTGCTATCCTAATCAAATTCCATACTCATGTACCATCAAAACCCTAATTTCAGCCAACTAGGGTTATATTTCTCAAACCCTAATTTCTCAAACAATAGAACACTTAACGTTCTTATTAGGTTTAAAACATCATAATTGAATTATCATCATTAATTAGATTTAAGCAATGATCAATCCAATTAAGTATATAATAATCCAGGTAAACCCTAGTTTACCAATTAAGCTCAGATGCGGTCATAACAATTATTCTCCCCCCCCCCAAAAAAAAAGGTTTCATCCCCGAAATATAAATATACAAGTAAAGTACATTCAAGGTTTATTTTAAGATTATGAAATCTTACATGTCATTATATTTTTGTATTTCATACTTGAATGCAGTTTTCAACATTAAGTCCTTTATTCCTTTACTAAATCACAACATGTTTGAAATAGTTCTCAATGATAACAAACAAATTCTCTATGCCACAATCAATCATAGGATAGAGAGAGAGAAACAACCATTTCAATATTTTCATACTCTTGAGGTGTTACCTCAACATCGATAATCTGATCAAACTATCTCAATTCATACTGCTAAATATGTACTATTGTTATGTATTACCTCTAAATCACGAAAGAGAGTTCACCATGTTCTTTTGAATTTTACTATTGTGCTACTCAAATAGAAAAATAGTATGGAGTTAAAAGACTAGATTCAATAACAATTGTACATTACTACTCACGACATCCCCATTGGATCATGGATGCATAAGGTTAATCATTACCATCACATTCCATACTATTCTCAAGTATGAACCCACACATAATTCAAGGTGTACCAATCGAGTTATAGCATACTAGGGTTTCAACAACAGTAACAAAGTACTCCATAATTTTATTAGTCATTCAAGTACTATAAATACCCAATTACCATCACTTAGTTATATTAAAGCTAGATATAACAAGCTACACCTCATTAGGGTTACGTATCAATACAATATGGTTATCATCCCTTCTATTCATATGAGTGAATAGGTAAGACTACCTTATTCAGGGTAACCCTCCATTTTTTCCATCATCATTCAACCCATATCACCATACCACAATTGTACAATACTAAGACAGATTACTGGTATGAATGACTTAAACTATCAGACACTTACAATTAACATATTGCTTGCACATGTACACTGAAATCATACGTATAACCAATTTTCATCCCTTAATATACCTTCAACAAATTATACTTCTAAAAACAAATTCACATATTACTAAAAGCCATTGTTTTCTCTTATCTCTCTCCTCATTCACTACTACTTACTTTTTTCTACTTATCCTTCTCATTTTAATCATGTAGATTAAACATTCCTAAAATTGAAACATACAAGGTATAAATAGATTATTCATCATTCTTGCTATCACTGCAAGAATTTATCTCATATCGCACTTCACTCATATTGTATTTCTCCTTTTGTTCAAAACACACTTGTTACATTTCAAATTTATATCTTACTCTTTACTCCAAATCATTTCCATATTGTTTATCTACCTTTCATATTTAGTTATCTTTAAACCCTAGATTACTATCTGTGCTAGTTTACTTCTCATAATGCAAATTTCATGATCTTGTTTTATAGAGATGCTAGTATTCAAGGTTAAATCACTAGTGACATCCCTTGAACTACTACAACTCTAAACATTCTAGGGTTTGGTCCTTATCAGTAGCATGACGTTATTGTGATGTGACTTTGCTCCCTTAATTTGAAATTCAAACTTTGGATCTCACAAGTTTTTACTAAAGTCTTCCTTATCTTATCAATTGAATTTTCTTCATCTTAATTGGCCATTCAGATAGATTACATTCTCAATTTACCATGCTAGGGTTTCATCATCATATTGTGTGTCTTGTCTCTACCAGGGTGGTTATGCATCATATATGATTCATTTTATTATCACTTCATTCCCACATTGCTCTCATTAAGGAAGATATGAAAGAGAAGATGATTTTGAGACTTAGAATTCTTATCTTCTAACATTCATTAATACATTTCTCATATGTAGGTTTAATTAATTATCAACCAGGATACTTGACTAGTTAGCACTTTCATGAATCTCACAACCTCTTTCTTTTATAATCTATATTACTCCATTATGTTTCAAACCCTTCTTTACTTTCCATAATTCCCTTACCATATACTACTATTCCACATGTCATCTTTAACTTCTAGTTTTCTCTTATGATCATGTTGCTTCTTTTATGTGTATGATCATGTATACCACGTTTCATATATTTCCTTTTATCCTTCTACTAGGGTGAAGTTGATATTCTAAATCAATAATCTCTCTACTAGTTTCACCTCATGTTTAATACATTACATATCATTCATTTTAAATCAAACGGCTCATGCATGGGTGAAACATAGTTTCTCTTTCAATCAAGTTTTTCCTTCCTGAATATAGTCTACCTTTGTATGACTTATTCATTTATTTAGCTACACTTTTGTTCTTCTTTTAGAAACTAGTTTGTTTTTCTATAGAGACTTAGAATCCAAAGGCAGTAAGGATTAATGTATTAAACTTATTAATAAAGGTATATATTCCATGCTCTCAATTATATCATAACCCTTATTCCTTAATCAAGCTCATTATTTCCAACATTTCTCTTTGTTTCAACTAAGTTTCTTATCCTAGTCTTATGATTTACATGCTCGTCTAGTTTTCTACTCTTTAACTCTTCTGAAGACTCTTCACTTCTATGTACTTATCATATACTTAACTCTTTTCTTCTATTTTCCCTTTGCTTTGGAGTACATAAAAGTATTGTACTCGGTTATATAATCCATTCCTCATGTTTGATTTTTACTACCTTGGCCCTTACATACTTTTCTCATATCTTTTCCATATTTCATATTTAGAGTTCATATAATATTAATCATTAAACTTAATCTGAACTTTATTCCGTGTTCCTTTATTCCAAATTAAGGATTTTTCATATGAGGCCCCAAAGTTGGGTCTCAAATATCAGTTCCAACTGATTCTTAGATATTCCAATCTTTCACATATGTTTCAACATCTTAGTGTATGTACATTCTCACTATGATGTGGGTCAAATTTATCTAGAGTCTACTCTTATCATATTGTTGATAGGAGTCATTAGATCCCAGTAATGCATCCTGCCAGTCGGACCAGGCCAAACCTGCAGTCCTGAAGCCAAGAGCTACTTAAGATTAACCAACTCCTATTAATCTCAAACATGTGGAAAGAATATCCACTTAGGAAAGTTCATTCAAAGATAATTTCTAGTCTACTTTATACAAAGAATCTAATCAATAAATGCTACAACTACATAGTGTACAACAAATCTTAAAGACCCATATATATTTCAAAATACTAAATATCTGAATTCAAACATATAAGAGCATTTTTATTCATCTCCAATAAAACAATATTATGAAATGAAAGTTCTATCTCATTTTATATGTATGCTCTTAATTCATTTTACTTATCTTATTTCTAACCCTAATATTTCTAGGGTTCCTCACTAGCCCATCCTTCCACTGTATACCTGGCCAGGGTATACATGAAAGAATATACTGAGTAGATTGGAACTGGTTGATCCAAGTACTCAGATACCGGGCCAGGATATCCAAATACTCAAATCCCTAGAGCTAACATCATAACATCTCCTATCTTCCACACTTATAACTCTAACTTACTAACTTAATGGTCCCTACAACTCATCCTAAGCTCTGATACCAAGTTGTTACACCCCGATCTCACAATTTCCAATAATCATGAGATTAGGGCATAAATTGAGGATTTAACGTAATACAAAGATCACCATTAACTTTTTCTTCTCTTTCAAAACTCTTTTTTTTCTCACATTGAACCACATAAACCAACTTTACAAGGGAATCTAAACATTGATTTCTCTAATCTGATTTCAATAATAAAAATGCATGTATAAACATTCATTATGTTCCTCATACTTTTAAGCACATAAGACTTGTTGATTCGCACATATTGCTAAAAGAGGAATAATGTTATACATCATCATTTACAACTCTCTCTTATTTCTTTACAAGGACCTAGAGTGACAAGGACTGACTGAACTTAACTATACTCAGACTTAACTCTTGTGGAAGATTTACTCTGATGCAATGATATCTTCTTCAAGTCCATGTGATTTCCCTAAAAATTGTGAGTAGAGGGGTGATTCTACTCCCTCATTGAATGAGTACTTCAAAGAAACAATCTAAAGCACTAATATAATTATAGATATACTTTTGAGAAACTGATATCAATTATAGCAACAGTAAGCTTTAAAGAGCCTAATAATTGACAATCATAAATATGGCAGGATACTCTAAATATCTATAAGAGTGAATCAATATATGAAATGCTTGATTGATCATAAAGAGAACTAATAATTCAGAAACATATAAAGAATAATTGAATAATTGTACACACTTGTTTGACCTCTCATTTATTTTATTATGCCCTGATCATATGCAGTGTACTCTACATATGAAGACTTGTAGTGTACTACGATCACATCATACAAGACTTAGCGGACACACCTGGGAAATGCTAAGTCTGACTACTCTCCTAGTCTATAATAGGGAAATGGCTCTCTAGCCTAAACTGGACTCCTCCTCTAACCTGAGCACACAGGCAGAGAGTCAAGCCACCTCTTGGCTTTTTTTGTACTCTAGTGCCACTAGGACTTCTGGTAGATGTTGGACATGCTTTTCTGTACTCTAGGCCACCAGGAGTTCTGGTTGATGTTGGACACTGCAAACTATAATTTAAGGAGACTTCCACTAGGCTTCGTCCCCTGTGCCACCTGATAGCACGTTCTGACCCCCATATATTGGACGATGTCAGGGTTAGGTTGTTTCACCCCTAAGGCATAGACCTCACATAGGGGTTCTACGGTGTTCAGGGCTCCTAAGTCTACTATTTTATTATTCCTAGAAATCTCTTTTCTATGTTGTACCCTTCTCTTACTTATACTTGACTTTGATATCTCTATGGTGTTGCATCTACTTATTTGAAGTTATAATACAACATGTATATCATTCTAAACTTGGCAGAGCAGTATATTTAAAACATTGTAATATACTGAGTAATCAACATACTATACATGCAGGCAGACTAAAATTCTTAATTAAACATATTACATGTCTACTTAGCACATACACACTAGAATCATGCAATTTATCATCTTATTACACTGATAAGAGTTAATTATTTGACATATGAGTAATCATCAATAACATCTACAACTTATCTGTAATTTCTCAAACAACGTGCATATCAACCCAAATCTTGAGTTGTGCATCTCATAACTCAATTAAGACTTAATTACTTATCATGACAAGAATTATTAATAATAACTGAGAACATTGATATCACAATACTTGATTCATTGAACACCCTACCCTTAGGGTTTTATTTAATCACAAAAAATGCTACAAAGAAAGGTGTAATACATCTATCATGCACTTTTCAAATCTTTACAACACATGATACCTGGGATCTCAATCCCTTATCACATTACTAGGAATTCTGATCCCTTCACATCATTATCATAATTATTGGATCTCGATATTCAAACCCTTAGATCATCACATAGCATTGTTACCTCTGTAATAGGTAACCATTACCTCTAGGTCCTTAGACCAATGTATTCATTTCACTAGTTGTACGAGTATTCTCATTTCTCACAAGGCCATCACACATCTTGTCACCTCTCACTAGGAAACAACTTATTCCCATGGCTCCCATAAAAATTTCATGCGACATAAGCATTCACTGAATAAAGACTACTATCAACAAATCATATAAAATCAATATATGTATGAAAACTTGGAACTGAGCTGAATTTGGGTTTCCATGTCATTCACTGGGATATCATGCATCAATAATAACATTGAATAAATGAAGTCTGTCATGTCAAGAAAATCCCTTCAAATGGATTTTACGATATCTAATCACAAATATCCAACTTTCCTCGCATCTAGGGTTTCACCATCTTCACTGAGATACCAAACAAACACTATTCACCTAAAATGAAATCCAAGAGAGTATCTGAAATATATGTACTATGAATTCAGATAAACAGTCATTTATAACTAAGGGGATCCAGATAAACAAATTTCTCTATTTATTTATACAGCAATTTCAGTCATAGACAAATTCCCTATATTTCAGCTTACTCTTATAACCTATGTGAATACTTAGGGAATTCTCATTATAATGCATTGTATACATTTATAATATGATTTTATTATCTGAAATTCATTCAAACAAAGGAAGAATCCATTTCATATCATTTTGCAACAACTTAGAACAAATGGACAATTCAGGGTTTGTAGACACATACTTAGCAATTAAAGATTATGGTTGATTTAACCAATTTTCGTACAATATACTATTTAAAAGAAGTTCCCACTCACCCTAAGGTGTGATAGCACCTTAAAAACGTATCACATATCTGAAAATATCAAATCCCTAGATATTCACCTGATTCTTCTTCCTTTCAACTCGGAAACCCTAAAAATTAGGGATTATGAAGAAAGAGTGAGAAAAGGGGAAGTTTGGATACCATTTTGGATCAAATCAGAGGAGGGAAGGAATTTTGACATGTGAGAGAATATTCACCATGAAACTCTATCCAAAGAAGCTAAACTTACATGATTTCATCATTCCTCGGACCGCAAAACCCTAGGTCAGCATCTCCATCATTTTCTACTCTCAAACCTAAACTCTCCCTCTCTCTATAGGATTTCATTTTTTTGGATTGAACCACGAATTATGAGATCTCCTTGTGTGTTAGTTTGATAATATAGAGCAATTGAGCTTCTTGGGTCAATTGCACTTTGACCCCTCATTAAACTTTTTCTTATTTCAGCAGATTTTTATGTCATAAAAAGGTTTCTGTAATTCATGTATTTCAAAGATCAAACCTTCTCCAAAAATTATGGTAATTTATAATTTTTGTATAATTGAGATAGTAAGCTTCAGTAAAAATTTTAGATAATTACAAGCTTCCATTAAATAAATAAAAATCTAATAGTGCACTGCTATCCAGAATTTTGTAAAAATGTCAGTTACTATAATTCGTCTACTGATAAGGTCTAAACACATACAACAATAATGACAATTTTACATGTTTTTTATGATTGAGTTTCAGATATTCAGTTAAAATTTCATATCATTTGGAATTACCAATAAATAATTAAAAAATAAAATGCTACACTGCTAAAAAGCACTCTGTCAGCATTTTGGTCGAAGTATAGTTCGATCGAGAACCACATTCAAAGAACACTCAAATATTCTAAAAATTTTCTCCAATATCTATGATTAAGTTATCCATATCATATCAAAAATTTAATTAAATAAAAGTTTGTAGAAAATATGAAAAATAATTTACCACACTGCTATCCTGATCAAATTCCATACTCATGTACCATCAAAACCCTAATTTCAGCCAACTAGGGTTTATATTTCTCAAACCCTATTTTCTCAAACAATAGAACACTTAACGTTATTATTAGGTTTAAAACATCATAATTAAATTATCATCATTAATTAGATTTAAGCAATGATCAATCCAATTAAGCATATAATCATCCAGGTAAACCCTAGTTTACCAATTAAGCTCAGATGCGGTCATAACAACATATGTTATCATTAATATCATTATGTAGATATATACTATGTTTGTGCCATAATATCATGCTAAGACAAATATAATAGACAAAATTACCTTTATCATTATCAAATGAGGCATTTAATGCCACATTCCAATTATCATATGATTGCCTCTTTGGGCATATATACCAATAGACTCTCACTTGCACTTAGAGAAAATCACTCATGAATATTATTCCATGTGATCTTAACGTGTCCATCATGTTTCTACTATGCAAGTGCTTTTATAGTGGGTTAGAAATGTTTGCTTCAAGTCAGTACTTCCAAGTTTCACATCTCTTCATTGTGCTACTTTTTGCATGAGATGGAAGTGTTGTAGTATGATATCTGAGATTCCATACATATCCAGTAGCTCAAGTATTGTCACAATATTTCTACTTTGTCATTAATGGTTAGAACCTCCCAAAGTTCTTATTTATGAACTTCTAGATGCATATAGTATCCTTTATTGTTCTCAGAACACTAGGATACTCGACTTTTATTGTAGAATTTAATCAACT
This sequence comes from Alisma plantago-aquatica, assembly GCA_963693085.1. NCBI lineage: Eukaryota > Viridiplantae > Streptophyta > Magnoliopsida > Alismatales > Alismataceae > Alisma > Alisma plantago-aquatica. The sequence goes on from OY856409.1 coordinate 1,245,191,555, forward strand.
GTCTCTTTCTTGGAAGTTTTCCAGCTTGTAGTTCTTGTTTAAGGTCAAACATAAATTGTGATCATTAATTTGTTAGTTTGGAAGCTTGCATCGGTGTAACCCTTTACGTCCAACTCTTCCTTCTTATCGTATCCAAGTAACGAATCTTTTTAGTGCTTCTCAAGTACTTAAGGATGTTCTTTTATGGTATTCTAGTGAGTTTCACTAGGATTAGACAGATTCCCTCTCATCATGTCCAATACATATGAGATTGCTAGATAGGTGTGTGTGTATATATATCCTCTCATCATGTCCAATACATATGAGATATCGAGATATCCTTTTGTCATGTCCAATACATATGATATTACGAGATAAGTGCATAGCATTATATTCAAGATAGATCCAATTGTGAATGCATATGGTATATTCCATGTGTTCATATTCTTCACAAGAACTAGTACACTAGGCTTATGAGAGATAGATCCAATTATGGGATAAGTAGATAACATTATACTGAAGATAGATCCAATTGAAAATGCATATGGCATCCATCCATGTGTTCATGTTCTTCACAAGAACTGGGACACTATGCTTCTGAGAGACTAACTCCATGGAACATGGACAAGTTTTCTCTCATTGTGTCTTGCATGCTAATACCTTTCAGCATCTTTCCAATGTATGTGCTCTTTCCTAGGTTGAGAATCTTTCTAGATATATATGTATAGATTTGAATTCCTATCACATAGCATGATTCACCTAAACCCTTTAGAGAAGGTACTTTCCTTGTCAAGTTTTAACATTTGTAGTATAAGGATGTTATTCCTCATCATCATGTAGAATATAAATATGATCCCACTAAATATTTTCTAATCACATATTCCATCTTCATTCTAACTCAAGTCAAACTCTTTGATTGTCTTTTCAAATAGAAGATTTCCACTTTGAGATGCTTGCTTCAATCCAAAGATTGACCTTTGTAGATTATAGACTTTATTTGCATTGATGGATTTATAAAACCCTTAGGTTGTGTCATGTACACATCCTCATAATTTCTCCAGTTAAGGAATGTGGTTTTAACATCCATACGTCAAATCTCACTAGTCATAACAAGCCATGACAGTAAGCATGATCCTAATGGATTTAACCATGGTAACTAGTGAAAGACTTCATCATGTTTAACACCTTGAACTTGTTTGAAACTCTTTGCAACCAATATACCCTTCCATGTAGCTCTTCTTTCTGAAGACCTAATTGCTCCCTATGGGCTTTACCCCTTCAGCTAGATCCACCAAGGTCATACCTTGATGGTGTACATGGAGTCCATCTTGGATATCATGGCCTCAAGCCATTTCTCTGACTCTGGTCCCTCAATAGCAACTACGTAGATTGTTGACACATCATCTATGATCAACTCACCACCTTTTGAGTCATAAGATATCATAACATTTCAAGCTCAAGGTGTGTTCTAATAGAACTACGGGTCTTGTATGTTACATAAGGAACTTGAGATTCCACAACAACTTGTCATTCTCTATGTTCATACATTACCTCTTTAGGTTCAATGTTTTCTTATTTGTCTCAAACATTTCAAGTTCTACTTTTTCTCCTACTGATTCCTCTAGAATTAAATTCCCTTTAGGAATTAAGCCATCCTGGAAACAAGCCCTTTGTTGTTGGATCGGGATAAAAGCAGTATTCAATAACATTTATGTGATTTATGAACAAATTAATCTTTTAAGAAACTATTTTCTTATATAAGCTTTCAATCCTAATCACTATAAAATATATATTGGGAGACCTTCCATGCCATATCTCATATGGTGTCTTTTGAACCATTTTATATGGTACATTGTTTAGTATTAAGCATGTTCCCAAAAGAAATTTGAGAATTAGCTAGATTCGTTGACAATCACATCATGACTAACAGGGTGTGATTCCTTCTTTCTGATGCACTCTTACGATACACTATCGTTGTGTTTCAGATGGAGTCATCATGATACATTATCATTATCTCCAGATGGTGCTCAAATTCTTGGCTTAAAATATCTTAACATAGATCATATCGAGGTATCTTAATAATTTTACCAAGCTAGTCACATACTTCGTTCATAATCTCCTTGAACACTTCAAGAGATCTTATGCTTGTATTTCATTAAATGCAAACTTCCATATCTACTGATAGAAGTGGTAAATATAATGAGGTACTTGTAAATACCTTTAGCATTTATTCTAAAAGGTCTATATACATATGTATGTATGAGCCCTAATAGAATAGTCACTCTCCCACTACATCTAGTGAAGATGATTTTGTCATATTTCCCAATAAATAAGACTTGCATGTCTCTATTGGTTCAATAACTAAAAGAGTCTAGATAACCATCATATGGATTCTAAAAATACATTTCTCATGTGTGTGCTCTAGATGACAATGCTATAGGTATTCATTATTTGAGTCGTCAAGTCATTCAATATATCTGTCATACACATTTTTTTATCTTTAGAACTATCAAGTATAGTTTGTGAGACATAAGACATTTCCATGAAACATAAATTCTTATTCATACAATATACATGATTTTTGCATCAATGGTGGGTACATAATATCAATTCACTAATTCTATTATGTGCCCATGAATGACAACTTCCAACTGTGGTGGCAGCAACTCTTGCTTTGCATACTTCTAGCTTACTTCTCATTGGATCCTAGAGTAGATATCTCTGTCTCTTTCTTCTTCCTTTGTTCCTTTAAGTAAAATTACATATACCTTCTCAATTACCCTACTCCTTGTCTTGAGTGTAGAAGACTTGGACTTTATCTCAGCCTCAAGACTCTTATTGACCATGCCTTTTCCCTTGGACTCACTTCTTCTAATCACCATCACAAATTTTTCCTTCATTCATGCTTTGGCATCAACATTCCAAGTACTTCTGACATCAGTTTAGCCAAGTTACTCAAGTGATAGCACTCGATAAATTTGCTATATGATTAAGGAAACACTTGTAGAATCATATCTATAGACAACTCTTGACCTAAAAGAAATCCCAGTTCCTCCACATGCCCAATCATATTGAGCACATGGGGCTCTGTTGGATCTCCCTCTGTCATTTTGCACTCAAACAACCCTTTGGAGACATTACACCTTACTTTCTTTACAGGATTCTCAAGATGTTTTACCATCTTAGAATGTTCATGTTTTTCATGTTGTTCAGGAAACTCATAGTTCATACATCATAGCATAAGGTCTTTGATGTCTGCAACATCATTCGCATGCTTCAAGTAAGCATCCATTTCAGCCATAGGTGCATTAGGAGGGGGTTCCTCTAGCTCTAGTCTTTTAAGGAGATAGAGCTTTCAGTCATTGAGAATACTTCTCAAATTCCTTAACCAGATGTGGAAGCAAATCCCATTTAGTTTGTCATGTTTAAGGATTGATCACAATGATAACGTTTTTGTGTTTTTTAACAAAAAATATTGCAACTTCTCAAAACATTTTGATTTGTTTGATTATATAAGTTAACAATATTAATTAGGCCTTTAATTAATTATCATTCCCACTATTTTGTTCAAATTTATAACCCTCATGTATCAAATTGGAAGATTTCAGCATACAATCTTCTAGTGAGCCAAGATCCAAAACAATTCAACTATTACCTGGCCAACCCCAGCTCCTATTAAATTATTAAGGTAGGAAAATTTTGCCAATTGCATCATATGCAATTCATGGATAGATGATATGCACAACTCCTTGACATAGTCATTTGCATGCCTCTAGTGCTTAATCCTATCAAGTACACTCAATTAAGCCTAGCCCAAAAGCCAACACGATACAATATGCACCTCTTGCTTGGGAAAAACCTACATATCTACCATCACACTTCCACGTGATGGACGGTGCACCATGCTTGGGTTTAACCTACGCTTGGTTGATCAAGATTTTCATGTGTGTTTCTTATGGAAATCATCTAAGACTCAATATTATATTGAAGGATTTTATATATAAATACATATATATATCCAATCACCACATACTTATAGTACTTATCATATACATGATATAACCACAATGAGAACATGCAATAAATAAAACACACAAGTGATGGTTATGACCATACTATTGTAATTCCTTGGATCCAAAAGGAATTACTACCACCTAGGGTCCACATCATATGCAACTTGTTTTTGATGAAGATATGTTCTTGAACCAGTCTAGGTTGATCGGTTCAACTCTTGAATCGGTCGGCTCACCTCTTGGTCACTCAGATGGGCTCATGAAACGGTTGTCTGGTCTTAGGTTGAACTGATGTTTGGACTCCTCCAGCCAGTCAGTTGGGCCACCAATTAATCGGTTCATCCTCCTATCATCTCCTCCTCGGTCCTCCAGTTGATAGTTCATCTCACGAACCAATCGGTTCATATGGTGCATAACGTCTTCTCATGATGAATCATAAATTAACACTATCCTATTTCCTATTATATTGTAAAAGGAAAAACCTCAAGTTACAATCGAGGGGATATAGAAACAAGAGCATTAATTTATATTTGGTAAGGAGAGAGAGGCTTAGAATGCAAACTAAGATATAAATAGGAATAAACAATAATAACCATGCACACAAAGATCAAGGGTTACTAGCCATAACCATACTTCATATCCACCATCAAAACTAACTTTTAGGGCGAAACACGTGTAAATTTCATATATATATATATACATGTGTAAATATCATATATGTATATATACATATATATAGAGTCAAGCTAGAATACACTCGAGTGTATCCGGAGCTGAATACACTCAAGTAATTTTCCATGATTCAATATATTTTAAAAAAAATCTAATATGTTGATCTTCTTAAACATCATGTGAATAGCTCATACACAAAATTTGGGCCCATTTGGACATTTACAGGTCATGTTATGAAGACAACAAAAATTATGCATTTCAAATTAGTTTCGTGCGTCGATTTTGTTGCCCTCAGATGAGTGACTTATACTCATCCAAATGAGCTCAAAATTTGTATGTACCCTAATTATAGTATAACAATGAAGATCAATGGTCTACATTTGACAAAAAAAATAGTCTTGATATAAAAACACCACTTGAGTGTAGTGTGCGATCTGTACACTCGAGTGTATTCTATCCTGACTCATATATATATACATATATATACATATATACATATATATATGTGTAATTGTTCCACTTATATATATATTGGGTACACACATTGTGTAACCCTATGGTTTCTCATTTTTCTTTTCTCATACATCAAAAAACAAATCAAACAGCAGGATAAGGGAAATGATGGGCAAGCCATGTACGGAGGATTGGTGTTCAAATTCTCTTCTCATTGGATCCAATTGGAATTGTAGTTCTCTTTGTTGTTTGTGCCAAGTGAGGGAGTTCTTTCATAACTCTACCAATAATTAGAGTGCAGGCAAGTTGACTCACAAGTATTTACAACTCATAAGTCAGTGTGTATAACCATTTCCCCTAACCATGAAAGAAAATGTCTGATGTTGGCATCAGTAGGTGCAAAAACAAAATTATAGAAACTTCAACGGAAATTTTGAGGGATGTGTTCTTGGTGTTTCGACACCAAAACAAACAAATTAATATATATAGTGCCACTAGATCAATTTATTGGCATAAATCTACTTATTTATGCAACAACATTTATATCGAATGGGGGGTCTTCTCATGTGTAAGAAGAAGTTTAATGTTTTGATGGGAATTCGGATGCCAGACTCGATGGTTATTTGAATGATATATATATATATATATATATATATATATGTATATATGTATGTATATATATATCTGTGTGTGTATATATATGTATGTATGTATATATATATGTATATATATGTATATATATGTATGTATATATATATATATGTGTATGTATATATATATGTATGTATATATATGTATATATATGTATATATATGTATGTATATATATATGTATGTATATATATGTATGTATATATATGTATATATGGGCCCATCTTTAATACCCACGCAGGTAGCTATCCGCCCCCCATTTCGGTTACTTTTTTTCAAGTTGGTTACTTTTGACATGTACATGGTTACTTTACCTTACAAATCGTTGAGTTTCATGCATAGATAGTTACATTTTTAACAACAGATTTCAAAACACAGTCACATATATATATGTTGTGTATTTTGTACGGGGTTACTTTTTTAGTCGTATCGTTACTTTTTTATCAACATAGTTACTTTTTTGGATAGAAGAATTACTTTTCTGGTTAGAACAATTACTTTTTTGGCTGCCGGGTAGCAAAATCCAGGCTACCCGCACGGGTATTAAATAAATGGCCTATATATATATATATATATATATAGAGAGAGAGAGAGAGAGAGAGAGTTAGGCTAGAATACACTCAAGTGTACAGATCGCACAAATACACTCAAGTGTGTTTGCATATCAAGACTATTTTTTGTAAAATGTAAACCATTGATCTTCACTGTCATACTATAACTAGGCTACATACAAATTTTGAGCCCATTTGGATGAGTATAAGTCACTCATCCAAGGGCAAAAAAATTGACGCACGAAACTAATTTGAAATGCATAATTTTTTCATTCTTTATAACATCACCTATAAATGTCCAAATGTGCTCAAATTTTGTGTATGAGCTATTCACAAGATGTTTAAAAAGATCAATGGATTAGATTTTTGAAAAAAATATTGCATCATGAAAAACTACTTGAGTGTATCTATTTCGAATACACTCGAGTGTATTCTAGCCTGACTCTCTCTCTCTCTATATATATATATATATATATATTTATTTATTTATTTATATATATATATGGAGTCAGGCTAGAATACACTTGAGTGTATTCAGAGCAGAATACACTCAAGTAGTTTTTCATGATGCAATATTTTTTTTTCAAAAATCTAATCCGTTGATCTTCTTAATCATCTTATGAATAACTCATATAAAAAAATTAAGCACATTTGGATATTCATAGATCATGTTATAAAGACCATAAAAATTATGCATTTCAAATTAGTTTTGTGTGTCGATTTTGTTGCCCTCGGATGAGTGACTTACACTCATCCAAATGGGCTCAAAATTTGTATATAACCTAATTATAGTATGACAATGAAGATTAATAGTTTAAATATTGCAAAAAATAGTCTTGATATACAAACACACTTGAGTGTATCTATGTTATTTGTACACTCGAGTGTCTTGTAGCCCGACTCTCTCTCTCTCTCTCTCTCTCTCTCTCTATATATATATATATATATATATACATACATGTATATATATATATACATACATGTATATATATACACACATACACACACACACACACACACATATATATATATATATAAGTTTGTGAATTGTATGTTGTAGTTAATCAGATATGCACATTAGCCAATTCAATATTTACATCGTATGCAATAAAAATAAATTTGATCATATTAATTTGAATCTAGATATACCGTAAATTGATGTGGCTCTAATACCATTGGAGGGAAATCAGGCGACAGATAAGGTAGCAGAAACAAAAATTTAAAGCATGATTCACTTTTGATAGTAAGATCGCATCAACAACAATGTATATAGGATGGAAAGGTTGCAAGGTTATACCTACTCCTGGAGAAATTCTAGCGACATTACCCTTGTAGTAGCATCATCCTTCTTCTTCAGGCAGTAGCTCACAGCTTCTTCAGTAGTTGCACTCAAATAGTCATTTCCACCGGCCTTGTAGTGCAACATGACAGACAGTGGTTGACAGTGTCTTCTTAGTGACAGACAACGACCTCTCACCTCTAGAGTAGTCCGCACGAACAATAGGGAGCTCCATGTTTTTCTACCAGAGCCAACGAGAAGAAGTTGTCCCTCTCAAATGTCAACCTGCTAGAGTTGATACACTCTCCCACAATTGTCTCCCTCTTTCTATACCTTCCTTTATCGGGTAGGACTTGCTTGGGATCTCTATTGATTACTACAACCAAAGATGATAATAATTGTCAAAGAAACTATTGTGTCTTGAGAAGTCCCCAGTACCCCTCTATTTATATGAGAGGCTAGGGTCAGGGTTCCCACTTTATGCATGAGTTGAAAATATTGTATTTACAAATTTTCTAGAATCTACACACGGTGAACCGGTCAGTTCACATACCCAAATGGTTGATTCGTGCAGTTTCCTATTCTAAATCATGTTTGTATTCAATGTACGATTAATGCACAATATGATGTCAACACCAATCCTTGATCTAATCGAATTGATCATTGAACTGGGTGGTTGGGACCTATGAACCAATTGTTTCACTATGTGAACCGGGCGGTTGGGACCTATGAACCAATTGGTTCACTATGTGAACCGATTGGTTCACACCCTGGTTCAGCCATTGATCAGTCAATGTTAATTCCAATTGACCTGACACTCCAATCGATCAGTTCAACACTTGAATCGGTCAGTTCAGAGTCTAGTTAGTCAATTTTGAACCTCAATTGTTTAATTGAACACCTAAACCCCTCTAGTAATCAATCTAAACTTCATTAATGAATATACTCATTTAATCCAAGTGTATCATGTGAGTGTGATCCTATAGGTCCAGAATTACGTTGGCAGTGAATGTCAATAACTAATTATGACATCACAAGTAATGAGAGGTATCTAGAAACACATCACTGCTACCCAAGTAATTCAGAAAGTTGGAGGACAACTTCAACCTACAATTTGTGATTAGTGTTATCGTGATCATATAGTGCCTTTGTCTCTAATATCCGGATTGAAATCAAGGCATAGAATCATCATCCTCTCAACATTCAATCCATGTTCCTTGAACTAGAGTAGACTATTTGAGATGTACATGATCTCACATATCAGATATTGGGTCACATGGGTATGGCCATACATTTCTCATTTTTGCTTATCAAGAGGCCTTGGATATCAATCTCTTGTAGGAGGGACAAAACCCATCTACATCACTCACATTCTATCCCCATTTTTCACAGTGCACCCGAACACCACCTTTATGACAACCCTTATTCAGGTTCACAGTGGATGATGTCAAAGTACATGAATGACATGTGATGAATGTAGTGACTTTAGGTCTAAGAACCACTATCACTATGAGATCTGATTTTGACTACCATTCTATGGTCTCCATGTACTCTAACGGTGGGTCTGTCTGATATAACATTCTCTAACATGTACCTATGTGTTTGACTTGATATCACATGTCATGAGTAATGAGACTCTATCATCAGTCAAAACACACTCTAGTCTTATGTATTACTATTTTCTATTTTTCTTCCATAGTAATATCTGACTAGGGACATAACAAGAATGTATATATATTCTTAACATTTGTATGATCTCATTGTTCGAGTAACGTACTCAAAAACATACATCATCAAGTAACATCATTCTTTAGACATCTATTATCATTGTGCCATCTCATGTTGAGACCAACATAATAGATGGAATTACCTTTATTATTATCAAATCAGGTACTTAATGCCACATTCCGATCATCATATGATTGGCTCTCCAGGTATACATACCAACACATTCAACAAGAAGTTTAACCTCACAACTCCTACAATGATGGTTTGGTATTGTGTGTCATCCAAAATGTTGATTCTAGGGCAGATTCAATCCTAAATTGGATGGAGCCCACATCATCCACGACATCTACGACTGGAGCAACATGCGCTGAAGGATACAGATGTATATATTCATCTTCATCACAAACATTCTAGTCTTGTCAAACGCTACTACTGTTGATCAAATTTTCACAATGAGAAAACCCATGGCAGAAAGCGATGTAATGGAGCTAAAATCTCCCATTCTTTTGAAAAAATATAAAATCTAATTAAACACTTGATCGCATACCCCCATGCACCCTGAAACTGAAAGGTCAAAGTAGAACTTAGGGCTTAGGAAAAAAGGAGCATGACCGTTATCATGAGGACCCAATGGTTTATGAACTTAAAGATGACCAATTAATATCAGTCAAACCAAAATCAAATGCATTTCAAAATGTTCATGATTGCATCTCAAGCTAGGAGAACTCTCAATATCAAAAACAAGGATGGAAATACCAATGAGTCCCTAGTGGCAACTCATATCTGATCCTAAAAATCAACATCCTGATATCTATACCCAGGGAGATGCCATAACATTTACATATGTCAAGGTTAATTGAAAAGTGAAGGACCATTGGGAGAGGGACAAAAGTTGAAACTCCTAGAAACTACTCTCGCCTCCAACATCTAGAACCTTAGCCCAACTGGGTAGGGACTCACTACTAGCATACTCATTACATGACATGGTTTTATCTCTTAGTGTGACACTTAGTTCTAGTATATATTGTTCCATCTTCCCCCCTAGGATGAGGGCCCTCCTCATAACAGAATGGACCCTGGACATTTAGAAGAAGGAAGCATATATCAATAGAATAGGATGAGAGACAGCTCAAAGTGCTTAGACTTTCAATCTTCCAAATTCATGTAAGGAGATGGATGAGAAGGAGGTGACCCCCAACATATGAAATCCTATATATTCCCTAGAGTCTTGAAATAAATAAAAAGGAGTTCTAGATTTTCCCGATCAGATGGTTTGTTAGAAAGTATCTCACAACCATATGAACCTCAAGGACTCGGGTCCAATGCATGTTTCTAAAACATCATGGAGGGAGTACCCCGAGCTGGTGCCACATTTCATGAATCACAACTTTTTATTCTAGAAATAAAAACATTACAAAACTCTGGCTTCTCATGCCAATAAACAACAAAAATGAACAAAAAGAAAAAGAAACATCATCATGGTTCTAAAAAAGAATCACAAGTCACTACCGCTACAAGAACTAATGCAAGCCCCGGTAGGTACTCACGAGAGATGTCACGGCCCAATGGGAAGGAGTCTCGGGTCAACCTCTTCAGATGAAACAACATCTTTACCACCTTCTCATGAACTTTTTGAGAATCTAGCATCGGCTTCTTGAAAAATAGAGGAAAAGAATCAACTTGATAAAAACACTCTCGATGATTGAACTGACACAACACTGACATTGGGTAGTATGAAATGCAACCCTCTAGACTAGGCAAGATGATAAGGCACTGAAAAGTAGGCATGGCCATGCCACAGACCGAATTATCAAGGTAGAACTCCGTCCAACCCCAATGAATTTCTATAGCCTTCAAACCAGCAAGCCAATGGGCAGGGTCTTCACATAGTTGAAAAGGCTCACCCACCTGAATGTGCTTTGAAAAAAATTCTTTTCCACACCATAATGAGGTTTTGAAGACTCTGTCAATTTGGCAAGACCGATGCATAAATCTACAAAACATGGAAGGGACCCCTTATCTTTATAGATAGTTGTGCTTCATCCAAGAAATTATATAGCTCAGCCAGCACCAAAGGGGTGACAGCTTCATTTATTCACAAAGCAGCTATGTCTCCAAAAGCATTATTTGTCACTTGTCTGACAGTCTCTCCAAAGAAGAGCTCTACCATGATGATCAAAGTATACACCCATAGGTGAGACATATAAGAAGAAACAACATCATGATGCACCTCACTTTAAAATGACTCCCATAGGGAGCCCATGTGAGTGAAGCTACTATCAACAATAGAGCCACTGTGATTTCTTCACATTGAGAATATGCCCTAGCTCGGAAGCCCAAATTGATTTCCTCGATACCATGAGTCATTAATCATGTAGAGGAAGTTGGGTGATCTTAGCCACATCCTCCAAGGTGGGGTTTAGAATGAGATCACCAAAATGGAAGGTATGGTTCAAAGGATCCCATAAATGGATCGTTGTAATATCAACTTATTGGCTACATGGATGTACACCAGATGACAAAGTTGATGGGTCATGCCAAGGCTTGTTAGCTTGACTTATTCAGTCTCGAAAAGATCAATGATATAATAGCATGCCAAAGACAAGTTGATGAGAGGACATAATAAAAGCAAGATCTCCCAGACTTCCTTTTATCCCATAGTTATGTTGAAAAGATGAGGGGTACAACTCTATTTATAGGAAAAACTCACCTCTAGAAATGGGGAATCTATGTCCTTTTCCCTAATAAGATTGTACTACATCCACAATTGATGTCGATTTGCATCTCGATATTGGCAGGACCCCAAGTCCAGACCGATGAATCACTTTGATCCACCATCTCATATCAACACACAGATGAAGACAATCCACTAATCAACCAGGCATCTTCCAAATATCAAACTTAGAAATTCAATTTTGAATCAAAGATCGTAAAACATCATAACCATTTCTGAACTCAAACTCAAATATTTAGTTAAATTTTAAAAGAGTTTACAAATATCGACACAATTAATAGATGAATTTATCTTACAGAAAAGAAAAATACATCATGAAATAAAAATCTTAAAGGCAAGAAGCTACTTCCTCAACTTCTTCTTCAACCACCCATCTAAATGCTTAGCTAGAGGCTGATGGTCAGAATCAATTAAAGAAGACCCAGAAGAATGATGCTCACTGCTTGTGTCCATGTGAATACCACTTGTGACTAGAGGAGCTCCCTGAAGTTACCTCAATAATCGAGGTAGCATCTCTATGCCTAGAGAACCATGTCCCTACACCAGTTGAAGGCGGATCTGCACTCTGAGCAGGGATGTCTAAAGAAAAAAAACCCTACACCAGAAGATCCTCCAAAGTGTTGATTATGTGTATAGATCGGTGGGACACTCAAGTCTAAGAGTCCACCCATCCACCCACAACATCCAAATCCTCATTTGTATCTACAAAGGATGAGGTCTGGCCAAAGTCATATGAGAACTGACGTGAGCCTCCATGCCAAAATCTCAATGGTGCCACAAACTATGGAAGTCATCAAAGCCCCAAGTATCAACTAGTAGAGAAGGTGGAGCCTCATGAAAAGAAACTACCTCAGGAAAAAAACCTACCTCGGGTTAGGAGGGGTGGACAAAAAAAACTCATACCCCTGATCATCATGCTACTCAGTGGAATCATGGTCAATCACCTAGAGGAAAATGCATGCCAAAGATACTGCAAAAAGGCACAAAAGCAACATCAAGCTCAGATGCTCACCCCAGGAGGATGTCAAAGACAATCATACCTCTCTAGAAAATAGAATTGCCTGGTCATGTGTGAAGTGCCACTCTAGGTACTCGTCATATGTCACCTACCCAGACATCAACTCTCTAGCAACCTGACAGATCATGAGTCCAAAAGGAACCAACATAGGCAAAGGGTCAAGAGGGATGTGTCATTCACCAGTCCACTAACAAGCACCACACTCACCCATATATAGCATGCTCCTAGATAAAGACTCAAACTAGATTTGGAAAGCATCCAGAGGCAATGCCTAAAAGTAGGTTGCATAATGTCTGGTTGCCTCACATACTAAAACTTGGAGAAGATCTTGAATCAGAATTAGGAAAAATAAATGAATTGGAGTCAGTTAAAGTACAAATGCATGATTTATTGTAGTGATTAAATTACTACACATACCTCAACAACAGTCATCGTCTCTGGTTCACCTCTCTACTGCTCATATGTCACCCTACTAGCACAACCAACCAAATGGAGACATGTAGGAAGGGAATCATACAAATAACCTTCTGGGCCACTCAAAGTGACAGGCCTATGCAGGAAAAAGTGCTCATAACCCACGTCTCTCAAAAGAAGCGTCATAGCAAATCATCTATTGTAATTGTTTCAAAACATAAAATGCAAACAAAGACGGTAGAAGCTTACTGCAATCAAAGCTACAAAGACTCCACATATTTTTGTAGCCCAGACAATCTCTCCTTTGAAGTTACCCACAAAACATCTCCACAAATACGTCAACATATGGGTGCATGTTGCCACCATAATCGAAGGAAGGAACAACATCTTGATCCAATAGAAAGGAGAACCAACAGATATATTTATTCCTCGAGTATTTGTTAAATAAGCAACCAATGATTAGAATGAATAGGAAAATGTAGAGCCGTAGGGTTGCATACAGTGGATCATTGGTTCCACACCACTTTCCCTAATGGAAGAAGGTGGACCGAAGCCATGTAAACCTGACTTGATACTTCAAGGACATCTCAATATCTTTAGGGTTCACTCCTAGAATCCCAGTCAGGTGGTAGAGACCCCACTCTGGTCGGTCAGGCAGAGAACTAATGGGAGTCCCACCAAACTCGAATCCAATAATCCTAACAAATTCACTTAGAGTAATGGACAACTCACCAAAGGTGAAATGAAAGGCATATTCTCTTAATGAAATTTCTCAACTAGAGGAAGGAGATAGGGTCTTTCTATGGTCCAACACTGACTAATACTACCAAAGTCAGTCCTCTCCAACAAGTCCACCTCCTCAATTACTAGGCTCTCATACAAGTACCCCAGATCATTCCAATGGGTCCTCCAGTAAACATTCGACAATCTGATGCCATAAAATAATAATGTGGGAAACAAAGTCAAAATCATCGATGCATGGCAAAAAAGCCCAATTCAAGATTAAAAAAAAGTAGAAAGAAAATAAAATAGATAAAAGTATCCAATTTATACCTCATAGCACACTAGATAGTCTTAGTGATGTAGATACATCCACAACATACTTGGATGGTGGAAAATCTCTCAGTAAGGAGCAATTCCCCCTTGATCCTTCTCGCATCACCATGATGCCTACTCAAGGAAGACTTCCGTTAGAATAATTAAAGAGAAGATACCAATGTTATCCAAATAGAAGATACATATTGTGAATATGCCTAGGCATGTGCACGCCATCTTATTCATCAAAAAGAGGGTCCACCTCATGCCAGTCGTGACCAACCATATACACAATAATGATGACAATGTCAAAAGTTTTCCACAACATCTGAAATCAACTCGATTGAACAAAGGACGACCAAGAAAATGACAACAAAGAAATTGGTCAGTTCGCAAAATAGAACACACATGCAGGTCATCTTCAACCTCCATACCATGAAGAACGTCGGCAAGTAAAAAACCAGATATTTCCATCAAGTGCTAAATGGTCAAACTAAACTAAAAAAGTGAAAGTTATACCTTCCCCAAAATTGAGATAGCCAAAAATTATTGTGGGACACCACTGGAGAAGATCATTAGAGGAATCCCACTACCATGGCACCGCTCCAAGAAATCACCTACCCAACGTTGCCTGGACTTGGTGGATCACTACAATCCGCCAGACCTCCTCATCTTTCCACTGATCGTTGTCGTCACTACGAAACTCCATGAGCTAATTGTCGTCGTTGTTGCTTGTACGAGTGATGAGGAAACGGGAATAGTGCTCGATCCTCCTCTTATTACCCCTCTTTCAAAGACATAAAACTAATGCAAAATTTGCAAATAGGTCCCTAAATTTTTGACAGAAATTCTGAAATCCTAAATAATTTAGAGAAAATATTGAAATTTTGGTAAAAAACAGAAAATGTCAAATCTTGACTCCAAAACTAAAAGATATCTATTCTCTCAAAATGGTCACCTAATCAACATATGTTCATTCAGGGTACTGGAATATGACCCTAAACCAATCAAACTACCTTCTCATTTCTAAATCTTTCAGGGTCCTAGACTATGACTAAAATAATCCAAATGAATTTTCAACATACAATATTTCAAGGTCCTAGATCACGACCTTAAACAAAACCACACCATGCCTCTTTTGCCAAATCTTTTCAGGGTCATGGACTGTGACCCATAAATTGAGTCAACATAAAGCTTTATTTTCCAACCTATTTGGGACCTACACTAACACCCAAACTAGAGAACGAGCCTTGTCCTAAATAGGCTCCCAGACCCTCTTTTCATGTGGGGTCTCCACTCATGACCAATGATCAGAATGTAGATTTCCTCTTAGTGCAAAACCTTGTGACTAATCTCAGATCACGACTAGGGTTATTAGCTTTTCTTTCACACACATATCTTTTGAAAATCTTGGATCATGAGTTGACACAGATTGTCAACATCACCTCATAACCATGAGTTATGGCACAAATATCATTTCCTGAAGATTAAGAACACAAATGTTGAGGAGCATCGACACTCTAGGGGATGGGAGATGATCCAGTTGAGGAACACATCATGTAGGCTACCTTTTACTGGATAATAATCTGAACATCCAATATCAATTCAATTTTAGATAACTAAATCACACAGACAACTAACTCTTACAATCAATATTTAGAAAGGTCACCTTAAATCTGAAAGCTTGTATATAAAAATCACCAAACCTTGACAATCTACCCCACTAGGAAAAATCTCCAGATTGCACCTCTTAAGAGTTCCAGTCCTGACTCTAAACTGGCCCACTCTAAAAAAACTACAAACGTGTAGGAAATTGGATGAGTACTCTTTTTCTCTAAGATCTATTTTCAGGCATAGCAGTTGCCACTATTTTTCAACAATCACAGACACCTGATCTTAATATCTCTGATAAACTACAAACTACATTTGTTTTTCCATTCACTTTTTTTCACTAAGGCACAAATTAGTGGGAGAATCAGACTCTAATTTCTAGAATTAAAGAATGATGAGATACAAAATCTCTTCTAGATCATCAGAACTTCAAGGAAACAAATGAGGAACTAGATATAGGAAACTATCTAGGTAATAGGTTTCCCTTACTATGAAGAAATAATTTATTTCCAATCTTTTCCTCACTAATTCAACTTTAGAGGAAGAGACACCACACTCAATTTCCACCCTCCATAAGGTTTGTTAGAATATCCATGATGATTCTAACCTTTTTGGCCTTTTGTGATAAAAAAATGCAGGTCAGACTTGCTCAAGCTTGTGGTCCACTCTTATCTTGGAACCTTGCCTTGAGAGGAGCAAACTGTTGACACCCCATTTTTTCTCACTCGATAGAAATTCATGTTTAATGTCAAATATCTATCTAATGATGGAATATGTTTCACATACTACCCAATTTCCACATTTATCCACCATTTTCAACATTTTTTTTGCCTATTTAATACATCCATTTTTGCCCACTTTCACCCAATTTGGGCTCTTCTACAAAGAAAGCTTTTTTCAGACTAAAAGTGAAATTTTACCTTCAATTCTACCTTAAATAGTCTATCTTCCCACAAATTGTCTAGTCAAATTATCACGGACTAAATATTCCCTTTTCGATTGCCTTTTTAAGAAAATCTGAGAGATAACTCTAACTTATCTTTTTGTGCAAGTTTTATCTATTTTTTGCCAGAACATTCCTGAAATTATTGGAAAAATGAAAAAATAAATCCTTTTTTCAGCTAAAGGACACCAAGTGAGATCACATCAGTTTGTGGATGCCACATGGGTGGATTTCCTTGATCTGCATGCTAAGGGTAGTGCATCAATGTGATCTGTCGCCTCTTTTAGAAGATTATGTCTAGAATCTAGAACCTAATCCCAGACTATAAATGGACTCCCATACCCAATGTATTCATGGCCCCTTTTGTCTCTCTTGGATCTAGAGTATTTGTTATCATATTGCATGTGATTAGAGGATCCTTCATCTAACACCACCTACTCTCCTAGACCTATAAAACGGTAAACTTCTCTAACTATTTCACCTAACTATTGAATCTGCTATTTGTTTCTACTTGATCTATAACTCTTGTACCTAACCTGGTCTACTGTTGCATCTGATTTGTTTCTCCTATAACTGATTTGTTGCTCTTATAGTTTTTGCCTTTTTACTATTCGTGAAAGAATCAGATCTAGTATTCTACACATACTTCTTCTAGTCATCCTATGACATCCAACGCATCAGTATTGGTCACCAATGATGGATATCCACCGTGGGAGTCTTGAGGTGATTAAGACCATAACACGCCCAAAAGTTATGATTTTTATGGTAACAAAAGGAAAGACACAAACATCTCAAACCCTAAAATCCCGACCACAATAATTATCACTTTTTTATCTTATTTTGTTTTCTTTAATCAAATAAGTCCTAAATTGCTCAATCTTTTGTTACATCATCATTCTTGATATCAATTTACTGGGTGATATGGGGGGGTTGTTAATTGTTCCCGCTCAAAACTGGATTTCTAGATCTGGTCTCTAGTTTCATTGTTATTTCCTATTTTTTTATCCAGCAAGGATTATTGCTCTGAATCCTCCATGGCTTCATTGACTCACCCTTTTCCTCATTTTTCGCACAAAATGTGATGGCCACTTAGAGTAAGTTTTCTTTTTATGTCATGTTTCACTATAAAAAAAAGGATGGAGCTTTATTCCCCAAATATTCTCTTTTTCCCCTTTTTTATGCAAGGTGTGACAATTTGGGTTTTTTTCTTATCTACCCAACTTGGATGACAACTCAACTTTTCATCGTGGACTCCCAATGCTTTATTATGTTTCTCCTCATTTCTTCAAATAAAATGTGATAATGACTCCAAACACCTGTCTTTATTTTCCATGTGATCTTCAAACTAAGTGACAACCAAAAGGGTAGGAATCACATCATATCTTTTTTGGGGTTGGGTGTGACACTGATGTTACACATTATGTGTATTGTATGTTTAGTAGGATACAAGGAGGTATACATGATCCATATAATTATAATAATCACTCACCAAGCCCCTTCTTAGTTATCCCAGGGAGTTATGGTTTCACTATTAGGTATATTGAAATTTTAGTATGTTATATTATGGAGAAATATGTTACCTAAAGATGAACATGAGTACTTAATGAATGAAGATAACCAAATATGATATTGAACATAACAATGCATTAAGGCAAGGAAATGATGCATACCTCATGTACAGGATATAAGAATAAAGGCATGATGCATATACATAACCTGAATGCATGTTCATGCTTAATGACTTTTGAGATATAAATGTTAAATAAGTAAGTTAATGATAGTGTAAGCTATAATGCAAACATAATAGGTATGATGGAGGTTATTTGGTTTTTATTAAGTCTTTGGCATAGTATCAATGGTTATGGCTATGTCAGATGCCTTGTGGAAATGTTCTTTGGTTTGAGGAAGTATCACAAAGATGGGAGTGATATCTCAACCCTAGGGATTAGAATAATTCCCACATGATGGGAGGAGACCCCAATACTATGTCCTAAGAATATGTATCCAGTTTAGGGGAAGTCCTACTAGGATGGGAGTAAGACCCCATAACTAATTTGTTATTGGATTAGAGGGAAACCCATAGAAAAGGGAGTGAGACCTCAACCCTACATTAGGGAAAGTGCCATTAGTTTAGGACAGAGACCCCATTCCCATATGGATTTAGGAAAGTCCCAATGAGTTACAAGTGAGACAACTTCTCATAAATATTAGGGGAAGTCCCATGGAGATGGGACCAAGACCCCAATTCTATGATATGTGTGATATATAGGAGGTACCACATAGGAATGATTTATGTATATATGATGTGAGATGGTGAAAATAAAGTATATATAAGGAAGGTGCCTAAAATTATATGATGATTAGAGACAATCATGAATTGGTTTGTGTGATTGTGCCTTTTATATTTACATATCTTGTTCTAGAGGTATCCTTTTATGCTTATGCACCTACGCAGTGGTCCATGTAATATTAATAAACATCTCTTGTTTGTGTTTGTCTTCTGGGTGGAAAGTGCCCACTCGTTGAGACATAAACATCTCATAAAGTATGTTACCAATTTTTTTTATGTATCAGAGTTGTCTAATAGATGTGTGGAATTTTTGGAGATTTTGTGGTGGATGTGGTGAGTTTGTGTTGTTCATTAGAGTCCCCACGGACTCACTCCTACTTTAATTTGGTTAGGGGATGTTGTACCACCTATTTTTCCACATGGTCCTTCTTGTATACCCTTATATGGATGGCATACCTAGTAATCATGTTGTAATCATAAAAGAATCATGTTATATTGTTATATATATATATATATATATATATATATATATTGCACCAAAATATATATATGTGTGTATATATTTGTGTATATACATATATATCTATATGTATATATCTATGAAACATAC
Source organism: Alisma plantago-aquatica (assembly GCA_963693085.1). Lineage (NCBI taxonomy): Eukaryota > Viridiplantae > Streptophyta > Magnoliopsida > Alismatales > Alismataceae > Alisma > Alisma plantago-aquatica. Next base: position 1,245,211,535 of record OY856409.1, read on the forward strand.
CTTCATGTGATGCCTTATGATATAATATATGATCTTGTGCCTCGAGAAGATACATGTGCATATGTGGAAATCTTGTTAAGCTTGATGCCAACCTTGTAGCATGTGGAGGATCTTGTGATTTATGTTATGTTGAGACTTTAATATGGGTTTTTTGTTTATTATTACACTGAATTTTGATAATGTCATCAAGCTTGAATTGATCTTACTTAAATTTTGTTAGTGAGTGTTTATATACCTCTTTAGCCTTACCATTCAGGTTAATAAGGTAAATCTGGGTGGAATACGCTACAACAGTTAAATCATGTTAAAATCTAAATTAATTTAGAAACTAAGATACTCCACATCTAGCATCTAAAATACGTTCTAAACAAATTATTCTAAATTTGAAACAAGATTAAATAATATAGTAAAATGGTATTAAATTATTGTCCATTTATTAATTAAAAATCATTTCATATTTCATTACACTCTTACTAGTTTTGGATAGAAATTCACTTCTTTTTATTCAATCAATACATAGTTGTTAGTTTTATCTCATCATGTTTGGATTTTCTCTAGAATCTTGGTCCTCGCTCTAATTATGTACTTTATAGAAACCAAAATTTCTTATCTCAGTTGATTAAAAGATGAAAAAAGAGGAGGGCATGAATTCAAAATGTGTAGTGATGGTCCTCCACTATAGAAGTATATCAGAGAAGAAGGAACAACTAGACGAACTAACTTGGGTTTCAAATTGAATTCCAATTCTAACCTCAGACCCATGGTATTCCTCAAATACTATTCAAGTCACCCCTACATGGTCATACCAAGTAAAACTAAGATTGAGGAATGATTAGGACATATTCAATACTTGGATGAATTTTTTCCATTAAAACTTATCCTAGTTTAACATGCACATTTATCCTCTAACTTTAGCTATTGTTTTTAGTAGGAAGAAATTAGCTCAAATTCCTTACAAGATAAATGACCTTTGCAATTCGTTCAATCTATCTAGAAATCTAGATATTAGTATTTCTTTAGTCACTCGGGTTCTGGGGACGTATATTGTTATAAAAAAATTAATTGATGTTTTAACTCCATCATGGTACATAAATTTTTAGCGTGTTTAGTTTTCAATGTTTAATGAATTGATGTTAAAAATTGTCTAGATATCATATAATAAGATGTTATTTGAATGAGATAATTCTGCTAGTGATCCTATTGATTGCTTGGTTAGTTGTGTTAAATTGAGAGTTTGGTTTTAATGCCTAATATTGTACATTGAGTAGGGTTATGGGGTTAGGGATCTATACGAGAAGTGGGAACCACTACTAGAGAGGATTTGTATATTGATTAAGGAGAAGAGAAGAGAATAAATTTCTCTAAGCAAGTTATCATTCTAGTGAACCTTAATTTTATGAATTCAATTATATTACTTACACGTGGACACCTTTTACACATGGTTTTCACTAGTACACTACAAGATTTGATTAGATTTGTAATATCAAGTCAATTTAATTGTAGGGTTTAGTAGATACATAGAATGATAAACCAACAAGACCATATTTTTGGCACAGTGATACGAAGTCTCAATCCCTAATTATAGTTTTGTGTGTGCACTTCACACAACATGTATGTATTATGTGATTGGTGGGTACATCCTCAAAGATTCAAAACATAATGACATTCTCTTTCTTATCTTGGAATTTCAACTAAGAGAAGAATGTGTGTGATCTCTCTTAATATATAAAATAGAATATCACCCAACATAGTACTTAAGTGATGGTGACTAAGAAACATGGTAGTTTTTCCTATAGATAAGCCACATTCTAAGTTTATATTTCTTATTTGGACATGGGATTGGAGAATCCAAAATCTTAAAGGAAAATAAATAATAAGACTCAAAGTATTTAACCTTACTTTCCAAGAATGAAGAAATAGCAATTTGATCGCTCTTTCTCATGGGTCAAAAGTGTAAACACTTTTTTCCTATTCAAAGATGTCAGACTTTAAATTTATACCCGACTATAAGAGGCATCCACAACTCAATATGGCGTTTGTTGTGGTAGTGTGGGGTCGAAAATAGGGACAAGGAGAATAGTAGAATAAAAATGAAGCGGTCATCTAATTGAATCAAATAAGTGAATTTGATGTCCCAGTTAAGGAATTAGTTTATCTAATAAAGAAATAAATCTAAGTTATGGGATTTAAAGAAAATAAATAAAGATAAATTGTGAAATAATAATAAAAGGGACTTGGATCGGGTTTCACCAATCAGACCAACCACAACCATGTAAAACCTTCACTCCTAATTTATTTTTATTCTTAACATGTTTTTCAAACAGCCATATAAGATATCTACTCCCTCCTTATCTCAAGATCTGAGTAGATTTCTATCTAAAGGCATCTCTCTCTCGATATAATAACCACCAGACCAAGAAAAATAGTATGACTCTTGTTATAGTAACTCCTCATTCTTGTGTCTCATTTCTAACCTATACTCCAGATCTTATTGAGATCATTCTCTCAAATAATATTCATATCAAACATCAAAATAGGGTAGATAATCATCGAGCGACGCGGTAAAACAAGAGTATAGAAGCAAAACTTGTAAAATAATAATCTATTAAATAAAATAATGAACAATTATATGGTTGAGAGGGCCTGACAGCTACTCCCAACCCAAGTAATGGAGTTAGCCACGCAGGGCACAAGAAAGAGATAGATTATAGCTTGAAAAAATCATGATTATGAAAATAAGGGAAAGAGGTTGATCGATTGATCTATCTACCAACCTTTCAGTTTGATCAACAAGAGGTCTATGGATAGTTGTCGATTGCCAGCATTCAATGGCCTCACTCCTTCTTCTGATCCAGACTCGATGCAAGCAGGTATGTCGACCTATTGATGGAAGTGGATTAAGCTGTCAAATAAGAGGTCGATATAACAAGATTGGTCTCCTTGGCCTTTGAGTTTGGTGGCAGCATTTCAAATTGTTGACTCTGAGATTCCCAAGATTTTTGAAGTGACACCTTGGGTTCCTATTTATAGGATTTGACTTGTGCCTTGTCGATCTCTGATTGGTCCACATGGCATTGACCTTTTGTCTTCCTTTCTATTGATCTTGATGGTTGATGAAGTGACTACTCGACAAGTCATCATCGATCTTTGAGGGTGTCAATATTTGTGGGATCAATAGGAAAATTTTCGATAGGAAGATCGACATTTGGTCTCTCAATGAAGGCATCAAGGGTTGCCTCATCGATGGGGTTATTCATGATTTGTTTGATGGATAGGAAACAATGGGGATCTATCAGCATGAATGCCGAAGAGCTAAATTGTTGACAAGAGCTCATTAAGGTACTATCAAGTCTTGCTTGATGAGTTTGTTGACCCTCCTACTCGATGTGGCGGAGATCAATGCGTCTGTCGATGAGAGTTTGACATAACACTATTTATTCTTTTGAACTTTTGACCTGATTGGTCAATGGTTTGTCAAGACTCCATCGATCTTCAAGTGATCTATTTAGGATGTTGATGGTTACCCATTGATCATGCTATTTTCACTAAATTCCTTCAAATATCAAAAAAATCTTAGTTAAAACTTGGTATTTGATAAACTGGGAAAAATGAACAAATATAAACATCTAAACACTAATTCTAATTATTTTAATTATGAACAAGACAATGAAGAGTACATCAAAACTGATGTTATCAACTCCCCCAGACTTAGAATTTATCTTATTCTCAAGCTAATGGAATTATTATATAATCAACCAAACAAGTGGGATCTAGAATTTATTGAAATATAACTTTATACCAACCTCTTATCAAAATCATTCACTTTTCCATAAAATTACATAATTCTTCAAGTACGTCACTAGCCAAAAGATTCTTTCTTTGGTTGTTTCTTAATTTTTTTGGTGTCATAATCTTATCTCCACATATATTTTGCATTTCAAAATAGCTTTCGCTCTTGTTAGAATGTTGTAAGTGGAAGAGATAGGTAGGCAAAAATCTTATGGATGTCCCTTCCATCTTTTTGGGTCATTCAAATACAGGTTCATTAAAGGGCGAGTGATCCCTGTGTTCCAAACCAGTTGGTTTTAGAGTAGTGATTGCACATACTAAATATCATCACCTCAGATTGCAATACCTTTAATGACACCATTGGAATAAGGGTTTGTATTTTATCCTAGAGACTAACAAAATTGACATATATGTGTTCATGAGCACAGTAATATGTTGTTTTGATAGCTCTTCAACAATATAACACAACTATCTATTTCTTTTCACTCCTCACTCATTATGGGATTTAGCAAAATAAACAAAATGAGAAATGAGGTACCTCTTTCTTCTTTTATAAGAATATATGCTTTTCACATAATATGTTTTTTGTATTACCTAAATATTTTTGGCCAAAATCTTTTGATGACATCTTGAGGTTAAATTCAAAACAAAGGAAGAAGTGACCTTTTTTTAAGAGGAAAACATAAAAGCAACATCAGTAAGAAAAACATGGTTCTTTGTTATCATGTGATTGATTTACAAAAAGGTATAGTTTGAAAGAAAACTAGATTCTTTATAGAGGGAGTTTTCCATCGTCTGCATTTTCACATCTTTATACAAGAAAATTGTTAAAACTTTTGGTGGAAATAAGAAAAATTATGAAAAAAAATGCTAAAAATAAGAAAATGAAGTTTGTTTTGATATTTTGGATACCTATCTCACTGGATTGCGCCCCCTCCCAACTTACAACACACTATCCTCAAAATGTGAAAAAGAAAGAAGAAAAATGTAAATAGTTGAGATGTTTAGTGGAGGTCGATTATAGCCCATGGAGATTCAAGAAATATCATGGCATAGTTGTAGTGAAGACAATGATAATTATCATTGTGAGCTTCTTATAATATGGCGTGGAGCACTCCAATGGTGTACATCCAATGCATGATTTAGAAACAACAATCATTGGAGAGATGATATTGAGAGCAATAATGATAGAATCATGGCAGCTTTCATTTCTTTAGCACCTGAGAAGTATAATCATAGTCTTGCTGATAGACCATTGGAATAAGTGCCTTGGCACAAACATCAGCAATGTATTCATGCTCACTTTGAATTATAACAGAATAGTCGGGGCCTTCAATGTTGAATGCAGTGTCAGAGTTGTTTTAAAATATTACTTCCTACTCATGAGTAAAAATAACAAAGAAATCCTAATTACCATAATGGATCAAGGGCAAGAAAATATATCAAGGAATTGATGTTTGTAGATGTTGGATGATTAACTCTTTTTCACCATAATAAGATCCCTTACATAAATCTTCTTCAAGATCTAGACCATCCATATAGACACCATCGATATTTTGGATGAGGAGAATGTGATAGGCACCATGACGCCATGAGATAAATATCCCCTGGTCTGAGAGTTTCAAGAAGGTAATATCTCATAACTAGTAGGTTGTCTTTACTAAAGACAACAAATTCGTCTCCATCATAGAAACGCTTCATTAGCGTCACAAGATACGTGTATGAAAGTTCACAGCAGGTGATTCTATCAAGATTGTCAAAATTAGGCTTAATTGATGTTACATGGTCATATATTGGAAATGGTTCAGGATCATCTAGAAAATTGAGTATGTTGGAAGTCTTTTAGCCTTAGTAGTAGTTGTTACAAATGTAGGAGGGTTGGAGGTCATTGGTGATTATAGGTCGAGGAATCCTTGGGTAAAGATCTTGTAGATTATCTGGAAGCTTTATATCTTGAAAGAAACATCATTTGTGTATGACTTCCATGGTGTAGCATCTACAAAGAGGAGTAAACACATTAAGATCCAAGCCAAAAATAGAAATTTGGCAATTGAGGGCCTCCATAACTCAGAGAATTATAAAAGCATTGTCACCTTTATCTTGGTTCTATTGGTGGACAAGACGCTCGATCACATAATTGGTCCAATTTAGAAAATATTAAGGGACCTTATGCATGCCATGTTGAATCCGGATAGGGATACAAGGAAGCTTATCTGCAGTAGGGTCTTCAAAATATATATCTATATTTTTAAGGTCGTCCTTACAAGTATTGAGCAGAGTAATTTTAGCATTTTCCCATATCAGTTATGCATAACAACCATAAGCCTATGAAGTGAAAAGGTACAAGGATAACTCTTGTTTTCTTCAACTTGAGTATATCAAGAAGTGTCAAGATAGAAGGATTGTCCAGACAATTTTTGAATATGCAGTCTGCAAGGGAGGGTGTTGCGTTGAAATATGGCCACTCCTTATCACTGGGCATGACATCCTCTATAATAGTTGATTCCAAGATAGTAAACATCTATTTAGTAACTCCAGTAGGACTACAAAAAAATATCTAAAAAATCATAAGTGACAAAGGGAGATAGAGCCATTGTTTTAAATAACATGACTCTCGTCACGATGATCATCGTGTGTTATACTAAAATCCACAAATTGGCATTCCTTTCAAGAAATCAGAATCAAGTCCACTCATCTTGGAAGGAAACTATAGTGGAAGAGGTAGTGGTGGCTCAGGAAAAATTGGGTCATGTAACCACAGAAGTGTTGTTGAAAGAATGGTGGAAAGATCACCATCATCTTCACCGGAAGAGGCATTCTCATTATCAGAAGGATTGTCAGCATCATCTTCTAGATCTTAGTGAGTGGTATACACTCTGATAGAGATATCTTCTTTTGAGGAATGGAGACCTTGAAGAGATCAAATAGGGCTAGTGTTAAGTAGTGCCTCATCAGGTCCTCTTCGAAAGAATCTGGAGGTGATCTTTGAGTGACAGATAGTATGTTGTCAGATGGGTGAACATGAATGTCTTCAAATGGACTTACATAGGTTTGTGTTAGGGAAAAGGGAATGCCACATGGTTGATGTAGTGTAAAACATGTATGGTTGTCGGATTGCAGAAGTTGAGTTGTGCCATTCTTAGAGAAAAGAATTTCAAAAACATGTGAGATAAACTTCATTAATGACTTGGTAAAATGTTCCAGAGTAGTTGTGGGTGTCTTCACCCATAGTATTCAGAATATACGATTTGTTGTGGGAAGAGTGAGATGATGGGTAGGAGGTTGCTTCAGTAGAACATGCATTGAACTTGCAATGCCATCGTCATTGTACTACATGTTGTTCTGGTTTGCGTTGATGTGCTTCATATTGAGTCTCAAAATGTAGCAAAATTTATGTTGAACAGTTAGGATTCATCAACCTTGTGTTCAAGGGCAACTATCTTCCATAGAAGGTTGTTCAACTTGTGTAATTTTTGGCAAAAGGAATGAGCTTGCTTGGATATGTCATTGGCGCGATCCCGCTAGTGGCTTGCAACGAGTGCAATCCACGAGGTCGGGAGGCACGGGATGAGATGGGATCTTTAGCTTTCAAAATTTGTAAGGTCCCGGGCTAACTACCTACTTCTACTAAGACAATATACCCGCAAGCGCACGGGGTCTTGTCGTAGTACAGGTAAGGCGGTAAGTACGGGGTCGAACCTCGGAGATAGAGGGGGCACTAGAGTTAGAGAGGGTGAGCTATGTTCCTAGTGCGGAGAGTAGGATTTTTAGGGTTTGAAGGTTTGTTTGGTTGATTAAGCTAAACGAGCAAATAAGAAACGCAAGATGAAACTAAGTTATCAAACAACTAAATTAGCAAATTAAGTTAACAAACTATCTAAACAAGAGCAAGAGCGAACTATGCTAGACTAAACAAGCAACTGGAAATTAAGAAACTACACTAAGCACTAATAAGAGCAAAGGCCTAGATTAACACTAGCGAGCAAAACTAGGCAAAAGACTACACTAACTAAAGCAATTGAACTAAGCTAGCATTAACAAGCAAAGAAGGTAATTGGGGTTTTAAACAATTAGATGAGGGAGGTGGGCCGTTTGGGAATGTGACCTTAACATTAGTTGGGGGAAATCACCATAATAAGCAATTAGCATATCTCATTCTAGATTACCAAACCAAACAACGAGGTAGGTGCTATGAGAATTTACCCTAAGCTACTAATTGGAGAACTAGGGCTAGGTGTAATTCTCATAGGACATACCAAGTCTAGGTCTCTAGGATAAGTGGTATTAGTCAATTGAGGACCAAGGGTGAGGATGGGAGTAGAGATGAGGATATTTGACCTCATGCCACTAGCCACCTCAGCCTTTAGGAAATCCTACGCAATTGAGCTAATCACACTTATACTAGTCACTTAGAACTCACATTTGTATGTAGGAAGGAGGTGATTATGTAGGAAGATAGGGGGCTAGCTAGGGATCCGAATTAGGGACCTAGGAGCCAATCCTATGATAGCTACATAGAGACCAAAACATCCTAGGGACAAATGTTTTCAAACACCACAAGGCAAGCAATTAATGTAATTAAACAACAACCACAAGCACAAGTAATGGGAAATGAGATAAAAGCAAAGGCAATCATCATAGAAATGAAATATGTTCATTACAAATTATATTCCCCCAACATGGTATCAAAGTCACATTTTTGTCCCAAACAGCCCACCCAAGGGAGCTTAGCTACACATAATCAAACTAGGAACAAAAGAAAGGGGTAGAAGAAGGGAAAACGCCATGAAGCTCGATGTAGTTGACTCCTTCTTCACCTCCAAGCAGCTGCGGCCGTCCTCACTCCTCCAATGATGCAAAGGTGCATGAAAATGGTGGGGATTATGGATAGAAACCTAGAGAAACTAGGTTTCTATGGTGGAAATGAGTGGAAAGTGGATGGAAATGGGGTAGATTGCCAGGAAATGGATGGAATGGAGCAATGGAAGCAAAAAAGTTGCTAGGGTGCGGCTAGGGGTGCTCTAGAGGTGCCTTTTTTTTTAGCCCTAGAAGCATCTATTGCTTATATAGGAGCTAGGGTTAAGTGGGGGTAGAATGGGAAAATCAGTGGAAAAATGTATAGGGTAGGTGGTCACCACGGTCGTGGTGAGTGTGCCACGGCCGTGGTGGGGGTAGTGGTGGACGACCGTGGGGTGGTGAACACGGTCGTGGGGTGAAGGTGGTGGTGAGAAAACAAAGTAGGGTGGTGGCCACGGCCGTGGCGGGGTGCCACGGTCGTGGTGGGTTGGGTGCACCACGGCCGTGTTGGGTAACACGGCCGTTTTGGAGGAGTCAGGCTGACCGTGGGGAGGGACCACGGGCGTTTTGCTCGTCATTGGCCACGGTCGTGGCCGGGTGGCCACGGTCGTGGGCGAACTCTAAATTCTCCTGTTGCGACCTGTTGAGCTTTGGCAATAAAGCCACGACCGTGGCCTTGGGACCACGGCCGTGTTCTCTTCTCTTGACCACGACCGTGCTGATGGCCACGGTCGTGTTGCCTTCATTGGCCACGGTCGTGGCTGGGTGGCCACGGTCGTGGGCGAACTATGGATTCTCATGTTGCATCATGTTGGATTTGCACAATAAAGCCACGACCGTGGCCTTGGGGCCACGACCGTGGTGAGGCTCGACTTCTTTAATTCTCTTCTAACTTTGTCAATTTCGGATGTCTTTGCTCGGGGATGAGTCTTGGCTACTGGAGATAGGTTAAGGGAGACTTTGGGGCCTTATTTGGGTCCCTCTCTCCCCCTCGTCCATCTAAGCAAGGTCCAAGTACCTGAAAAATAGTGCAAAGAACATCCATAAGCGTATTTGCCATGATAATCATATTGGGGGAAATAACATGTAAATCTAATGCATTTGAATGTAATAAAGGCACAAAATGACATGAGATACAGCCCTAGAATAGGGTTGGATCACCACCCCAAACTTGAAACATACTTGTCCTCAAGTATGCTCCAACTCAATCTCTTTTCTCTTTTTCTCAAACAAAAGATATGACAAAAACAACATGATGGGTGAAAAATGATAAATGGGATCAACGGTGACTAGGTACATGCAAATCACTTCCCTCCTCTTCTACTTTCACAAACCAACTATGAAGGGAGCACTGAGCACAAGAACTTCACATATAATGCATGGATTGCACAAGTTATTAATAGCTCATCCATAAGGTTCCGGGTAGACCGTTTCATGATGATGTTAATCGCTGATGACTAGGAGTGTCGTTTCACCTTCATGCCTTCAACCTTATGCTTCAAGTTATGCCAACTGACCCACATGGCTGCGGAAAAGGGATAAAGTGAGCTAGGTTTGAAGTTTCCTAGCTCAATGGGTGTAAAAGAAGAAGAAAGGGTTGCGGTAAGCTTTGGAGCGCTTTTACACACTCTTCTTTTCTTTATTTGAATGCTCTTAAACAGGAGCATCCTTTTATTTTCTTTTTTTTTTTTTTTTCTTTGCCCTTGGTGTAGGTAGGGCACAGGGTGGATAGAGTGAAGGGGGAGATAGAGATGTGGTCACCCCAAACTTTTGGAGGTGGCCACGGCTAATGTGTGCACTTTTGGCATCCTTTTATGAGGCGGAGAGGTATGAAGATGATGAAAGAGTGGTCGGGTCAAAAAGGGGGGTCACTTGGCATAATCTTCCACATAAGGTCTCCTGCATGAAAACTAGTCCGACACTTCACCATAGATATCACATCACATGAATGAACCAAATGAAATCCATATATCAATCAAGTAACTCCACAAACATTAAACGTTCTATGCTTGCTCGGATCATAATTCAAACAAACCAACACATTCCCAAGGGAGGTGACGAGCATGTAAGAAGTCACTCGTTGATACCACATAGCATTTTATCATAGCATATTATCTTGTTTTTTTGTCAAAGATAAGCAATTTCATTCAAAATGGTGAAGATTGAGTCAAAACACGCTTTTTGGACAAGGACTATCAAATCTGGGCAAAAATGGCCAAAAATGTGTCACATTGTACTAAACCACATTCAAACACAATTTTAGGTAAAAAGCAAGTAAATCCTAGCTAAAGCATACAAAAATTAGCAAAAATCTACATGAGATGCAATGCATGATATGGGAAAGCAAGGCAAGTAAAATTTTGAAAAATTACTCAAAAATGCATGAAATTAAACTACATGACAGGCAACACAGCAATGAACAAAACAAAAACAGCAATCTAAAACAAAATAGCCAGGTGAAACAAAATGACAGAATGAGGGAAAGGGTGGTGCATACCGCCCTACCCACCCCAAACTTTAGAATCGTGCTGTCCTCAGCATGAAACTACAGCTTAGGGTAGATAGGGGAAGACTCAAGGCTGTGGTGGCTGGTCCGGCATTTGAGGAGGATCTGGAGGAGGAGCTGAGTCTGGTGCCGAGCTGGAAGGAGGATGCTGATAGTAGTGCCCCCAGTAGTCATCCTGGGGTGGAGGATATGCCTGTGGATGTCCAGCTATACCACCCCAAAAGTCTGCACCCCATTCGGGGTTTCGTGCTGCTTGGGCATGCTGGTATTGGTACAAGTGGTTGATCTGGTAGTGCATCTGCTGTTGATCTTGCCACATGTACTGCTGGACAAGCTGCATGTCACCTTGAGTCTTTTGGATGTTCTCGAGGTGTGCCTGGATGGTGGCCATGTCGTAGGCGTTCCCCGCGGGTGGCTGCAGCTGGGATGTTCCCTCATCCCTCCTTCTTGTTCTTCGGGGCTGCCGTTCTTCTTCTGCTTCATGCTCCTGCCCTTGCACATTAGATTCAGCAACATCTTCATGTGCGGCAGTGGCTTCCCTTACATAAGTCTCTCTCGGGTGGTCTAGCTGCCATGCCCTCAAATTCTCCCTCATCCTGTTGCCAGGTCCAAATGTGGATAATAGAGGCTTTGCATGATATGGCAGCTCAAGCTCAAAATCCTGCACACTAGTGGCCAAATAGATCATTCTTTTGTTCTTTATCTTTATTGTGTGCGAACGCGTCAGATAATTGAGGTCAACGAACTCTGCCCCAATCGCGCCTTGTGCCTCCGAGAGATCGTATCCCAGCGCTAGTGCAATCGAAGTCACAAATCCACCCATAACAAAAGGCTTTGAACTCTTATAAGGTATGGATTTCATATGATCTATCAAAAGGACTCCGAGGTCGACATATCTCTTGTATTGCATACTGATCAAGACAAGCATATCCTTTTGAGAAATGCTGCCCTGGTTGTCGTATCTGCCCACAATCGTATTTGCTAGGACCTTTTGCACGTAGCGCATCTGCGGGTTACTGATAGCTGCAGTCTTTGATCTACCCGCGTTGTAGTCCTCCCTGCCCGTGTAGGCCTGCCAATAATACCCATAGTCAAAACTGACCTCTCTTTCTAATAGGCCGTCGTCAAATTTGATAGCTTCTTCAGGACTCGGGGCGAAGATGGCATTCAACTCAGTGGAAGTCAGGGTGTGCATGTTGCCCATTATGGCAAATCTGAGTGCATCACAACCCCTCACTTTTGTCTTCTCCAGAGTGGCAAAGAATTCTTGTGTTATAGCAGGATATGTAGGTTGGGGTGTGAAAAGAATGTTCCACAACCCAATCTTCTTTAAGTTCTTTTCCACTGCCTCCTTGATTCCAAGTTCTTCAATTGTCTTCTCGCAGCCGTACCTGGAGGCGACGACTCGCCTTGTCAAGCACTCGGGGTAAATAAGAGGAGTTTTCTTTTGCCTGTGTCCTCTACCATAGGACACTCCCTCCTGTGCTTTTCCCAGGGTCTTCTCTCTGTCCACCTCCAAGTGTGCCAGAATATCATCCTCTTCGGACAAGAGTTCCATCTCTTCCTCCTCGCTATCGTGCTCTTCCTCCATTGCATAAGATTGCGACCCCGAACTGGTATCAAAATTGTACCAGTGGGCCGACTGCTCCTCGTTATGTTGCAATTGCCGTGAGTGTTGCGGCTGCACCTCACGTCTCACCGCCGCGCTGGATGTTGAGTGGCGGGGTGGTGCGGGCTTTGGAGGCAATCTGGATGAGGACGGCGCTGCTTTGGATCGCTGGTTTCTTTTTGCGGCTGCCGGCTCGATCTCCACAGCTCCAGAGGGTCACGATAGCACAAACTCTCACCGAAGTCTTCATTGGCCAGCTCGTCTCTCTCCTCCTTGGTGAACATGAAGAAGTCAAACTTTTTCCTCTTGTAAGTAACTGTCAGCGTGCCCTTGCGGATGTTGATTTCTGCGCATGCGGAGGATAGGAAGGGCCTACCTAATATAAGGTACTCTTCTCCATCAATCGGTGAGGTATCCACTATCAAGAAATCGGTCACATAGGAAATGTTCACCCTTTCATCCATCGACACTATTGTGTTCTGCATGATTCCCAAGGGTCTCCGCTTGGTTCCGTCACCCAAGATAATGGCACACTCCACTGGTTTCATTTTGTTTAGGCCAAGCCGTAGGTACATGCTCCATGGCATGAGGCTTGTCCCTGCACCTAAGTCGATGAGAGCGTGCTGGACGGGTTGTGTGCCAATGAAGCAAGAAATCAGAGGTACTCCCGGATCACCTCTCTTTTCTGGGAAGCCATTGTCATAGATGAAGTTCACAGATTTTGAGGCAACAATCTCCTCGGTCGGCAGTAGCACTAACCTTTTTCTTCCCATGCATATGTCCTTCATCAATGATAAGAGTGATGTAATTCTCATTGTTCCCCGCTTCAAGTTTCCTAGGAGCTTCATGCCATTTCTGTCCCTTTTTTGGAGAGTCCAACCTTCATGGGATTGCTTTCCGTCTTCCTCAACTATCTCCACTGTACTTGCTGGGACTTGCGGAGGGGTGATGGTGACGCTCGTCTCATGTAAAGGTCTTGGCTCCCATAAGGATATGGCTTCAAGCGCCGCTATGTCCATGGTGTGTGAAACAGTAGACGTGACACTGTCACCAACCGCTGGCTGAGCTATACCTATTGCAATTTTTGTATCTCCTAGTATGGGTGGAACCAATGAGAGTGCCTCCACATTCGCGTCGGGTGCAGTAGCGATCCGGGTGCAGTTAGCATTCCTTAGTGGTGCTTGGGCGGCCATTTCTTCAGAGTGTCTTTTATCTTTGATAGATCCCTCAAGTATCGGGACTTTGCTTCCAACCTCTTTCACTTTCTTTTCCCTTTTTCCAAAACCTTGAGCAGTTTCTTCACCCCACATGATAGTGATCATACTCACTTGCTCATGTGAAGAAGGGGGAGCTTGTGAGGATGGAGGTGGTGGCGGTCTTTGTTGGGGAGGATTAGGATTTTGGAGTATGCAAGTTGGTTGTGGTGGAGGTGGAGGTTGGTAAGTATGTGGAGGTGGTGGTGGGTATTGGTAGTTTGGCGGGGGTTGGTGAGATGGCGGAGCATATGGGTGTGGTGGTCCTTGATATTGTGGAAGTGAGGTTGCTTGGCCACGTGGTGGAATGTATGCGGCTTGGGTGGTGTTCACATAACTACCATCGCTGTTAGGATTGGTTATAGGTTGAGATGGTAGTCTCCCCTCTTCACGACGAGCAAGTGAAATAGAAATTTGATCGAGCCTTTGCTCAAGACGGCTGATGTTTTGTCCTTGAGAAGACACCTCTCTCTTCACCTCATCTAGATTCCTCAATCTTCCAAGTACTTCCTCTTCGAACTTTGAATAGTAGCGTGGCTTCTGCTGTCCCTGCCCTTGTCCATCTTCATTATGTTGTTTCCACGAGAAATTTGGATGGTTCCTCCACTCGGGAGTGTAGGATTGGGACATCGGGCCCTGGTTGTTGCGGCCACCAAAGGAATGTAAGGCGTTAACTTCCTCATCGACAGTCTCCACGGCCATTGCGGGTTGACTAGAAGAGCCACCCACTTGATTCTTCATCATTTGCATCATATCTGCCATCATTTTCATCATGTCGGGGTTGGCGGTGTTGCGTGCGGGAGCCACGGAGGAGGGTGGGGAGGTGTAGTCCCGGCCGCAATGCCCCCCTTTTGTGGAAGCTCGGTGGCGAGAGTTCTCGGCTAGATGCTCGAACAGTGGCCATGAGTCCTCGGGTGGCTTGGCCATGAACGTGCCCCCACAAGAAGAATCGACGTTGTTTTGACTCTGCTCCTCGAGCCCAGTGTAAAAGGCCTGCACTAGCTGCCAGAGAGGGACCTCATGATGAGGGCAGTCGCGAAGTAGCTTCTGGAACCGCTCCCATGCCTCATGGAAGGGTTCGTTCTCTTTTTGGGCGAACGACGTGATGCACCTCCTCATGTAGGACAGCTTGGCTATGGGAAAGAACTTCTTGAGAAACTCGTTCTTCACCTCATTCCAAGTGACGAGCTCTGGCCTCGAGACGTACCATTCCTTGGCTTTCTCCTTGAGGGAGAAAGGGAAGAGAGTCCTCCGGATTGAGTCGTCGGTGGCAGCAGGAGTGCGGAAGGTAGAGCATGTCTCCAAGAATGCATCTATATGGTGATAGGGGTTCTCGTTCTCCATACCATAGTACGTGGGGAGAAGTCCCAAGAGTGCCGGTGGGATGGAAAACTGCTGCCCGGGCATCTGATCAACTAGCGTGGCGATGGGGGAATTGTAGTTCCCCGGTGTGAAATATTCATGAAGAGGGCGGTGCGGCGGTGGAACATCTGGTGGTGGTTCGTTGTCGGCCATCTCGGTCCTTCGGTGTAGATTGCGGCGCGCTTGACGTCTCCTTCTCCCAATCTCGGGGTCGTAAACCACCAAGTCGGTGCAAGTCGAACGCGTGCTGCGCATGCGCAGCTGTCACCTGCGCAAAGCACAAACAAACAACAAGGAACCAAGTTAGCACACCAATATGCAAAAGTAAGACAAAGAATAAACAATAGCAATGGTGAGGGCACAAGGAAAGGCTAAGCTACACTATCTAACTAGGCCGAGCGCCTCTATCCCCGGCAACGGCGCCAGAAAGCTTGGCGCGATCCCGCTAGTGGCTTGCAACGAGTGCAATCCACGAGGTCGGGAGGCACGGGATGAGATGGGATCTTTAGCTTTCAAAATTTGTAAGGTCCCGGGCTAACTACCTACTTCTACTAAGACAATATACCCGCAAGCGCACGGGGTCTTGTCGTAGTACAGGTAAGGCGGTAAGTACGGGGTCGAACCTCGGAGATAGAGGGGGCACTAGAGTTAGAGAGGGTGAGCTATGTTCCTAGTGCGGAGAGTAGGGTTTTTAGGGTTTGAAGGTTTGTTTGGTTGATTAAGCTAAACGAGCAAATAAGAAACGCAAGATGAAACTAAGTTATCAAACAACTAAATTAGCAAATTAAGTTAACAAACTATCTAAACAAGAGCAAGAGCGAACTATGCTAGACTAAACAAGCAACTGGAAATTAAGAAACTACACTAAGCACTAATAAGAGCAAAGGCCTAGATTAACACTAGCGAGCAAAACTAGGCAAAAGACTACACTAACTAAAGCAATTGAACTAAGCTAGCATTAACAAGCAAAGCAGGTAATTGGGGTTTTAAACAATTAGATGAGGGAGGTGGGCCGTTTGGGAATGTGACCTTAACATTAGTTGGGGGAAATCACCATA
Source organism: Alisma plantago-aquatica (assembly GCA_963693085.1). Classification (NCBI taxonomy): domain Eukaryota; kingdom Viridiplantae; phylum Streptophyta; class Magnoliopsida; order Alismatales; family Alismataceae; genus Alisma; species Alisma plantago-aquatica. Next base: position 1,245,227,909 of record OY856409.1, read on the forward strand.
ATAAGCAATTAGCATATCTCATTCTAGATTACCAAACCAAACAACGAGGTAGGTGCTATGAGAATTTACCCTAAGCTACTAATTGGAGAACTAGGGCTAGGTGTAATTCTCATAGGACATACCAAGTCTAGGTCTCTAGGATAAGTGGTATTAGTCAATTGAGGACCAAGGGTGAGGATGGGAGTAGAGATGAGGATATTTGACCTCATGCCACTAGCCACCTCAGCCTTTAGGAAATCCTACGCAATTGAGCTAATCACACTTATACTAGTCACTTAGAACTCACATTTGTATGTAGGAAGGAGGTGATTATGTAGGAAGATAGGGGGCTAGCTAGGGATCCGAATTAGGGACCTAGGATCCAATCCTATGATAGCTACATAGAGACCAAAACATCCTAGGGACAAATGTTTTCAAACACCACAAGGCAAGCAATTAATGTAATTAAACAACAACCACAAGCACAAGTAATGGGAAATGAGATAAAAGCAAAGGCAATCATCATAGAAATGAAATATGTTCATTACAAATTATATTCCCCCAACATGGTATCAAAGTCACATTTTTGTCCCAAACAGCCCACCCAAGGGAGCTTAGCTACACATAATCAAACTAGGAACAAAAGAAAGGGGTAGAAGAAGGGAAAACGCCATGAAGCTCGATGTAGTTGACTCCTTCTTCACCTCCAAGCAGCTGCGGCCGTCCTCACTCCTCCAATGATGCAAAGGTGCATGAAAATGGTGGGGATTATGGATAGAAACCTAGAGAAACTAGGTTTCTATGGTGGAAATGAGTGGAAAGTGGATGGAAATGGGGTAGATTGCCAGGAAATGGATGGAATGGAGCAATGGAAGCAAAAAAGTTGCTAGGGTGCGGCTAGGGGTGCTCTAGAGGTGCCTTTTTTTTTAGCCCTAGAAGCATCTATTGCTTATATAGGAGCTAGGGTTAAGTGGGGGTAGAATGGGAAAATCAGTGGAAAAATGTATAGGGTAGGTGGTCACCACGGTCGTGGTGAGTGTGCCACGGCCGTGGTGGGGGTAGTGGTGGACGACCGTGGGGTGGTGAACACGGTCGTGGGGTGAAGGTGGTGGTGAGAAAACAAAGTAGGGTGGTGGCCACGGCCATGGCGGGGTGCCACGGTCGTGGTGGGTTGGGTGCACCACGGCCGTGTTGGGTAACACGGCCGTTTTGGAGGAGTCAGGCTGACCGTGGGGAGGGACCACGGGCGTTTTGCTCGTCATTGGCCACGGTCGTGGCCGGGTGGCCACGGTCGTGGGCGAACTCTAAATTCTCCTGTTGCGACCTGTTGAGCTTTGGCAATAAAGCCACGACCGTGGCCTTGGGACCACGGCCGTGTTCTCTTCTCTTGACCACGACCGTGCTGATGGCCACGGTCGTGTTGCCTTCATTGGCCACGGTCGTGGCTGGGTGGCCACGGTCGTGGGCGAACTATGGATTCTCCTGTTGCATCATGTTGGATTTGCACAATAAAGCCACGACCGTGGCCTTGGGGCCACGACCGTGGTGAGGCTCGACTTCTTTAATTCTCTTCTAACTTTGTCAATTTCGGATGTCTTTGCTCGGAGATGAGTCTTGGCTACTGGAGATAGGTTAAGGGAGACTTTGGGGCCTTATTTGGGTCCCTCTCTCCCCCTCGTCCATCTAAGCAAGGTCCAAGTACCTGAAAAATAGTGCAAAGAACATCCATAAGCGTATTTGCCATGATAATCATATTGGGGGAAATAACATGTAAATCTAATGCATTTGAATGTAATAAAGGCACAAAATGACATGAGATACAGCCCTAGAATAGGGTTGGATCAGTCATGCACATCTTTCATGAGATTAGGAATAGCAGACATGTTTACAGCAGTTACCTTACAAATCATGTCGAAGTTGTGATAAAAAATTCCACCCAAAGTGTCAAAATATTCTATGTCTGAAGATGATAAAGAATGATGCTCTGGTTGAGGGGGCTCGTGAGAAGTAGAAGGTGGGCAGCATAGTGACGGTGACTAGGCAAACTATTTGGAACATCATGTACCTCCTATTGTGGCAGAGAAGGTTTGCTTGTAGAAGTAGCACGTACAAAAGTTTTTGGGATGGAGGTGGGATCTTTGAGGTGGCTGGAGGATCCCATCGTATAGATGGTGATGGTGTAAAAGGTTTTGGAACATCTACTGGGATCACCAGAACAATCAGAGCATCTCTGGGTGATGACTATAGATCTTCAAAATTGTCATAAAATGTTGCCTCTTGCTCCTTTTCCTCTAAGAATTTTAGTAGAGGCTTCTTGGAAGTTGTTGTCTCAAGAGGCTTCAAGAAGACTCTGCTAAATGACACGCCTTGCTATTGTGGTGAGATAAATTTTGTCTTGCAGAAGTTGATGATGAGCTTAATGACTTTATTTTTGGAGAATAGCAGTTTCTCCTTATCATAATCTGCAAGCTCGAGTTAAGGAATGTAGATGTCAGTTCTTGTGAACCAATAATGACTTCTATCATTATGGAGGACAAAGATGCCATAGGATGTCAGATATAGGGTCATGATGAAACTATCTCCTTACATTTCCTTAAAAATTTTAGAAGCAGTCGGGTGTCTATAAGCTTCATAAATAAGTCTGATCAGATCACCCATATAGTACTCTTTTTGTAAAGAGGAAGAATATATGGCCAACCATCTATCAGTTAACAGATGTCCAATGTTGATAGGTCAACTTTCCATGATAAGAGAAAGTATATAGATCTCCTCATGATAATTGTTGTCTATCTCATACTTTGTAAAGAAAATGTTGGTGACAATTTTATGCATGATCCTCCATAGGCTAGAGTGAAATATAGATGTCTTGGATTGCACAGATTGATACTGATGTTGGCATGTTAATTTATCCTAGGATGTGGAAGCATTAAATCTAGAATCTTCCTTATCGAGTATCCCAAAGAAAGCTTTGATGGATTCTTCATGTGAACCACAAAAAATCTTGTTCATGCTTATCTCAATGAGGACATGATCAACGTTATTGATGCAAACTTTCAACTGCCTATGTCCATTTGTGGAATCTTCATCTCATTTGATTGAGACCTCTTAGATAGAAGACATGAACTCCATAGTCTCCTCCACATAGGCCTTTGGATTTGCTAGACAGACATGAGCAAGATTGTAGTTCCTGAGTAATTGAGAAACTTGTACACAAATGCCAATTTCTTCGAGAACAGTCATTGAGATGAAGTGAATGGGCTTGAAAGTTAGCTTTTTCATTGCCTTGAATGCCTCAAGATGGTCGTTGTTGTGAGGCCAAAATGTCCCATGGTATGGGGCTTCAGACTAGGAGCCCAGAGGTGCATCAGTGGTAGATTCAACAACTCTCTCCTTCTTGTTATCTTCAACTAAAGAAGTGGCCAAAAGTTGGAATTTATTACCCCTCTTAGTGGTATTGGTAGCAGCGATCTCTACATTTATGTGTGGTCCATTGATGTTCATAAAAGTCAAACACTTAGTGAGAATTATTTGAAAAGGCAGAGTAGGAGAAGAAGTCTATCGACCACTTCTTGTCGATGGGGTCATCGACCATCAAAAAGAAATATGTCGATAGGTTCCAAAAGGTTGACATGTCTGTCATTCAAATAGGGTCAAGACAGTTGTCAACTTGACATGTTCGATAAAGGTTTTATATATGTTGATGGAAAATCTGGTTGAAAAGAGTGTCGGCATGTATGTGAATGTTATTGATCACCAAGGTCAACAAGTATCAAACAACATCGATAGGCTAGGGCAAAAAGTAACATCACTTTGCTTTGGTTATGATGTGGTAAGAATTTATTACCTTGGGTTGCATACTTATAGATGAGGGTTGGAAGGTTGTGAATCTTAGTCGGGTAAATGGGTATAGGATCCAAACTGTTGAGCATCTTATAAACAAAGCATGTCGACAACTATGTGAAGAAAGGTCGACAAGTATGTCGAGTATTGTGGGTCGACAGGCTTATCGATCAAACTTTTGAACAAACTTTTGACATCTTGTTGATAGCTAAGTACATGGTGAATACATCGATGGGTGAGATCAGTAGATCAAGCTTCTCCATTGTCAATGAATAAAAAAAAAGATTTGACATCCTGGAAACGATCATGGATGTCGCTGACTATGTCGACAGTGGGGTCGACAGGATGATCAAACGCTTTAAATGATGTTGAGAAAAGTAGATCAGCATTTAGGTCGATGGATCATTGTGAAGTGATTATCTACCAATCATCATTTGGAAATCAGTGGTCCATCTAATTTGATGGAACACATTTACAAGGATAAGTGTTTTGAAGGAAAAATAAAAATGACAAAGAAATTTCAATAAACATAAAAGAAAGAGTGAATGAATAAAGGAGAGATGCTTGGGTTGTCTCCCAAGTAGTGCTTGTTTATAGTCGTGTATCTTGACTCTTAGAGTCTTTATTCAGCTTCTAGTGCATCAGGAAGGTCCCTGACTATCTTTCTGGTGATAACTACATCTTTATAGTATCGCTTCAGGCGGTGGTCGTTGACTGAAAATGTGCCAGACTTCACACTATGAATGTCCATCATAACAGAAGGATAAATAGTTATCACCGTAAATGGCCCAGACTAATGAGAATGTATTTTCCCAGGAAATAGACAAAGTGTAGTGTTGAACAAAATAACTTTGTCTACTTCAGAAATATACTTCCATTTGATGTGAGAAACATGCCAAATTTTGGTGTGTTCTTTGTAAATCTTGGTGTTCTCCTAAGCATGTACATGAAGTTCTTCCATATCCTATAGTTGCAAAAAACATTTCTCTCTTGTGAGGTCAGTGTCCTTATTGAGATCTTTGATCATCTAATAAGCCTTGTGTTCTAACTTCATAGGAAGATGACATGACTTATCGTATATGAGATAATAAGGGGTAGTTCTGGTCAGAGTTTTATAAGAAATTCAATACACCCACAGAGCGTCGTCGAGTTTCGAGGACCAATCCTTCCTAGATTTTCCTACAGTCTTGTCCAGAATTTGTTTGATCTTCCTATAAGAAACGTCTACTTGGCCTACAGTCTGAGGATGGTATGGGGTAGAGATCTTATGTTTTATTCCATACCACTTCTAAAGACCTTCAAACTATTTTTCAATAGAATGTGAACCTCCATCACTAATGACTATTCTGAGAACTCTAAATCATGGGAAGATGATTTTGTGAACAGTTGCATTATTGTTTATGAATCACAAATGGGTGATGGTATGGCTTCCACCCATTCAGAAACATAATCAACTACTACTAGTATGTTTTGTTTCCAAAATATGGTGGGAAAGGTCCCACAAAGTATATCCCCCAAACGTCAAAAAATTCAACATCTATCCTTTTAGATAGGGGCATTTTACTCCTTTTCTGATGTTTTTGATTCATTGACATGTGTCATATTGCTTGATATAGGTCTAAGAATCCTTAAAGATAGTTGGCCAATAGAAACTAATGTAGTCTTCTCAACACCTAAATGTCCACTATAAAGAGTGGCATGACATTTCTCTGTAATAAAATAAGATTTGTCATGATCGACACAACTTCGATAGATGTTATCAACACATTTATTGAACAGAAGTTGGTCATCCTAATAGTGATTCTTTAGGTCTAAAAAGAACTTTTTTTCTAGTTGTATGTCATCTCAGGCGGCAGTTGTTGGCATGCAGGGTAATTACAGAAATCGGCATACCATGGTGTTACGTGGTCGTGAGTGTAGAAAACTAATAAAGATTCATCTTGATAAGATTCATTGATGGGGAGAGGATTGTCTTCTTCAACCCGTATACGAGAAAGGTGATCTGCAACCACATTCTCAGATCCCTTGTAGTCAATGATTTCTTGATCAAACTCTTGTAGAAGGAGGGACCACCACAGAAAGTGAGGCTTAGTGTCCTTCTTCTACATGAGATCTTTTATTGCTCCATAGTCTGTATAGATTTTCATATTTCCTCCTAATAAATATGATCTGAATTTATCAAAAATGTAAATGATTCCCAACATTTCTTTCTCTATTTTAATGTAGTTGATTTGTGCATCATCCAGAGTTTTGATGGTGTAATAGATGACATGGTGCTTCTTGACCTTCTTCTGGACATGGAATGCTCCAACAACATAGTCACTAGTTTCACACATTAACTTGGAAGGGAGCTTTCAATCTGGTGTTTCCATAATTGGTACGGGAGTTAGGGCATTCTTGAGGGCATGAAAAGAGTTAAGACAAACTTGTCAAAAAATGAACGGTGTGTCCTTCACAAGAAGTTTAGACATTTTTTTGAAATTTTAGAAAGGTCTTTAATGAAACATTGGTAGTATCATGCATGTCCCAAGAAGCTACATGTGGAAGAAACTAACAAAGACATGGGAAGATTGGAAATAGCTTGTATTTTGATCTTTTCTACCTCAATGTCTGTCTCAGATACTTTGTGTCCAAGAACGATCCCTTCCCGGACCATAAAATGGCACTTCTCCAAATTGAGAACAAGATGCTTTTCTCGCACCATTGGAGAACAAGATAGAGGTTCTTCAGATAGTCTTCAAATGACAACCCATGGACTAAAAAGTCACCCATAAAGACCTCCATGATATCTTCTATAAAATTAAAAAATATAGTCATCATACACCTTTGAAAGGGGGCTGGGGTATTGCAGAGGCCAAAGGGTATAAGACAGAATGCATATGTCCCATAAAGACAAGTGATTGTGGTCTTTACTTGATCGTATGGATGAATGGGTACCTGATAGAAACTATAATGCCCATCTAGGTAGAATAAGTGAGAATGATGTGCTAGTCTTTCAAGGACTTTGTCAATAAATGAGAGTGGAAATGATCCTTGCATTTTGATGCATTCAATAGTCTATAGTCGATGCACATATGCCAACCGATCAATGTGTGAGTCACTAGTTCTTTTCCATCACCATCCTATACCATTGTCATTCCTCCTTTCTTAGGGATGACATATACTGGACTTACCCAGTTTATGTCACTAATGGTGTAGATGATTCCAGCATCATATAGCTTGATGACTACCTTGTGCACCACCTCGTGCATTTTTTCATTCAATTTCCTTTGACCTTGTACATGTGGTTTCACACCTTCTTCAAGGTTAATTAGATACATGCATACAGTTGGGATAAGACCCTTGATTTCATGTATACAGTAACCAAGGGCCTTCCTTTGAATCTTGAGTTAAAACAAGAGTTGTTGTTGTTCATAAGATAGTTGTGTGTTGATTATCGCTGGATTTTTCTTCTCATTGTTGAGAAACTTATACTTCAAACCTTCAGGGAGTGGTTTGAGCTCTGGTCAAGGCCTTGGGGCAGAAGTGTCTTTCGACTCTCACTGTAGAGAAAGATACTTTGTTATTTCAATGGATCCTTGAGATTCTTCTTCTTTGGTAGCTTTTAAGTAAGATAATATTTCTTCAACTTCAGGGTATGTAATCCCCAAACCAGGATTAATCAACGCCCGCATTGAAGGGTCTATAGTTGCATTGTGTTCTTGAATTTCTACACACAACTGACTACAACAGTCGATAAAATAGCTTGTCTCCAGCGGTGAAGGGCCCTTTATATGATTGAGCACATTAAAGTCAATGGATCGTTGCCAACTCTTATAGTGATTATCCCATCTGTGAAATATATTAATGCACGGGCTATGGAAAGAAAATATCACCCGAAGATCATTGGGCACATAGGATCTTCAACCACGTTGATTATGAAAATATCACAAGGAATAAAGAAATTTCCAATCATGATTGGGACGTCCTATACTACTCCAATTGAATTAGTAAAGGAATTATCGGCCAACTGAATTCTCATGGTTGAACAAACAATATCTGTTAGGCCTAACCTAGTGGCAAAGTTATGTGGCATGAGACTTATGTTGGCACCCAGATTTGCAAGGTCATATCTAACTAAAGTATCTCCAATGAGAAAAGGGATGGTGAAAGATCCAAGATCCTTCTGCTTCGTTGACATGGTGGATTGACAGAAAGAAAATATCACTAAAAGATCATTGGGCACATAGGATCTTCAACCACGTTGATTATGAAAATATCACAAGGAATAAAGAAATTTCCAATCCTAATTGGGACGTCCTCTACTACTCCAACTGGATTAGTAAAGGAATTATCGGCCAACTAAATTCTCATGGTTGAACAAACAATATCTGTTAGGCCTAACCTAGTGGCAAAGTTATGTGGCATGAGACTTATGTTGGCACCCAGATTTGCAAGGCCATATCTAACTAAAATATCTCCAATGAGCAAAGGGATGGTGAAAGATCCAGGATCCTTCTGCTTCGTTGGCATGGTGTATTGACAAAAGGCGATGTCATTCTTGCAAGGTGCATTGTTTCTATCTCGCCTCTCTTTTTCTTCTTTGTAATAAGATCTTTTAGGAACTTGGCATATGTAGACATCTCGTCAATGGCATCGACAAGAGGGATGTCTAAGTTGATTTTCTTGACTGTGTCTAAGAATTTGGTGTATCTTTTCTTAAGTTGAGCCTTGATGAAGCGATGAGGAAAGTGTTATATCCTCAATTTTGGGGAAATTGAATAATATAAAGATAATGTATGATTTGATAAATAATATTCCCCAATAGTATTATTGGTGGAATAATAACAATATTAAATATCTTTGGAGTATGGGTGCTTGTGGCACAAGTTAAATAAATAAAAGGAAGTTGTACATGAATTAATAATAATGGCATTTTATTATGATAAATAAAATAATTGTCAAGTTGCCAAAAGAAATAAGATTTATGATATTTTAGATATTTAAAAGAATAATTGTCTAATCCACTTTGGCAACATTCGCTTTAAGGCATCCAATGGTCTTTTTGGCAATATGACTTTTGGTATGTACAAATAATAAAGATTTTGGTATGTACAAATAATAAAGAAAAGAAAGAATTCTAGGAATATACTGAGAGAGAGGGAGAAATGCTCTAAAAAACGTGCCATGCATGTATATGTAATATTTTATGGCTTTTGTGTGTGATAACCAAGTAAAAGACATGTAAATTCTTACATTGGGAATTCATCGAGTACTTCCCTTTCGATAATCATACATCATTTCCACGAGCGTTGTCATCACTATGAGAGGAAAAGAAAAGACATGGAGTTTGTTTAATGGGTCTTGCGAGCAACATGGTAAGACCCTTTTTCCATGGTAACTAATAAATTAATAAGATAAGGAAAAGAGGAAGAAATACACTTAATATTATTGCCTTGAAGTACCTTGCCAAAACCGTATTGGTACTAACCTTTTATATGTGAAAACCCCAATTAATCCGAACGAAAAGGCAACAATAGGATTTGAACGAGGAAGTAATTAATGGAGAATAATCCCAAAGGAACGAGACTAGTATATATATGGGATGAGACCTCTCGCACGGGATGCACTCAGTGGCAGAACCAGAAAATTACACTAAGGGGGGCTGAAATCATATATGTGTACATTTTAGCACAGAGGGGGGTTGAGCCAAAAATGTTGTCCCCGTTGAGAATGGAACATGCATCATTTGCTTTAAAAACTAAACTATATACCACTCCAGCTAGTCCTATTCTTTGAAATTTATATGTAGTTAATGTATTTATTTATACTTTAAGCTATACTTAATACTAAAAAGATAACTATTTGTATTAGTTTTTTGGGGGGAGGGGGGGCTAAAGCCCCGACAGCCTCCCCCCTAGTTCCGCCCCTGGATGCACTCTTCCATCCCTTTTCATCATCATCCTCCTCCCACTAGGGTTTCATGTAGGTAGCATGTAGGGGATTACTATAGCCCAGCCTCGCCTCCACCCCAAGGCATGGTACTCGCTCCCACGAGGAAGCCTAGGGGTGAGCATCAGTCCAGAATCGGATCGGATCGGACTGAAGACCGACTTAGTAAGAATTTATGGACGGTAGACCAGACCGTTTTGAGGTACGATCAGACCAGACCGTTTGGACCGTAATTATCCTTTTTATTTTTTTTACAACTTATTTAATTATAAAAAGTAGTTAATATTAGTTATTTATAACAAGTATATAACATTAATAGAAAATATTTACGCTACTAGTACTTATATGTATACTTTATTTGTACTTGTTACATGATATACCGACAAATATACATGTATTTTACATAAAAGTCAGTCTACAGTCCGGTCCACGGTAGGACTGTTTTTTGACCGGACCGAAAACCAAATTCACCAAAATTTACGGATCGCAGACCGGACCGAACTCATTATGGACCGGACTGGACCGAACTAAACCAATCCGGTTTTGCAGTCTAGACCATTATTTGCTCACCCCTAAAGAAGCCAGGAATTGTGGGTGACGCCACACTAGTGTCAGCCCTGGGCTGCGCTAGGAGGGGCGGCGGTATGCGGAAGGGTCAGGCGCAGAGCCACGCGTACACACACGGTCGAGCGTAGCGGGCAGGATGAGGCCGTGGCGCCTCACATACAGGGTTGTAGAGCCGACAGAGACGATCGATCGGCCAGCGTGAAGAGAATGCAGGCGCGACCATGTCTGCAGCGGCCTGCATGTGAGAGAGAATAAAAGGAGGTCGGGTTAGCAGGATGGCAACAACACAGTAGGTCGATCGGACCCCGGGCGTCGTGGGTGTCGTGCAGAAACCCCGACTCTCCATCTTGGGCAGAGGGTGAGACTGATCGCCCATCCAGATCAGATGGATGCGTCGCGACCCGCGGGGAGGAACTCGGAGCTGGGGTGGTGACAGAATCATCACAGCGGTATCTGTTGGAATCGTAGCCGACCTAACGACAGCGGGAGTAGGAACCCAGCTGGCAGTTGGCCTGCCACTCTACGGCATGCATAGCGTGAGACAGAAACTCACCCTCGCGTGAGGAGGAGGGTAAGGAGCAATTCGGGGGGAATATTTGCCTGGACCGGCCGGCCCATAGTGAAAGAACCGCGTCCTCAGTAGGCCACATGGCGTGGGGCTTATAATGCCATCGGCCAATGACCAGTTGCAACATGGCATGATGTTTAAGGTATATTTACATGTTTTGATTAATTCATACAAAATGCTACAATCGTATAAAAATAGAAAAATTTTATATCAAAATGATCGGGAGAACGAGAGGAACACAAAAAAAAATATAATTGAGATTTAATTAGGCTTTTTGTTCCAAAAAATAGAGTAACATATGATAAAGTGGTGATTAGCACATGGAAACCCTAGCTTTGGGTACTAATATGTTGAAAATATTAAAAAGCCTTTCTTTTATGCTATAATCTGATTTGTTGAGCATAATGATAATAAAGGTAATGATGGTAATAATGATAAGGTAATTAGGGTTCTTAAGTTATTAAAGTGAAAATCATGGGAATTAGGGTTTCGAGACATAATCTTAATGATAACTCGATATCATGGAAATATAAACCCTAGATTACGGTCGAGTAGGGTTTTATTTAGTTAAATTGTATGGTGACACTTTAGGATTGTATAAAATTACAGATCATGTTGGTTGATTGGATGTACGCTTGCTTGCTAACTATACTTGATGATTTAGATTGCATAAAGTACACCTGAAATATTTTGCATGGCAAAGGTATGTGGCTACGCCTAAGAATATTCGTTGTAGTTTCACGTGGTTTCTCAAAGATTTCTTCGCATGGTTTGAAGACATATGCTTTCTTTTTAATTTCTTTCCATGTAAACTTTAAAGTGACTATGAATATCACATTATATATGAACATGACTAGCCCAAATCTAGGCCACCTCTGGATCTAAGGAAAGACCATCCACCTGGAGAGGGGAAAGCATATTTTGGTACCAGCTAGAATAGGGGGTACATGATGAAGTCACCCACCTAGATAGGGGATACATGATAAAGTCATCTGCCTGGATAGGGGAAGATAGTAAATACTACAGTATGAGGCCCTGAGGGGTTATGACAGAGGGTGGAGAAACCTAGATTGGGTAGTCATGGTGAACATGTTAAATTTGGTTTGTTAAACTTTAATTTTCGAATTATGTTGTTATCATTAGTTGTGAACTTTTGTTTCCCCCACATACTGGTATGACTTGTCATGCTGACCGTGTTTTGTTTCACGACGTTTTAGGTTTATGATGATATACATGATAAGGGACATGAAGATGGAGATGGAACCATGTGAAGACATTAATCTGAGTAAGGAGGATTTATATAGACACTTTTTCTGTATGTACAGTTCTGGTAATGAAATTTCATATAAAATCATTTTGTAAATAATATTTGTGAATTAATCAAATTATTTTTTATTATTTATTATTTGCTAAATCTAGATCCTTGGGAAAATTTGTAGGTAATGGCTCTCAACTTGAAGGTCTTTCCTTAATTGGGGGACGCATAAAGTGAGGTCGTTACAGAAAAGGTGCTTTAGAAGGAATTTCAGGCATTCTAAGGATAGAATAGGATTAGATGTCCCTCATGATTTCTTTGTGATTGGAACTTCTCCTTTGTTGGTGCTATCTTCTTCAATAGGTGTCACTTCTGGTTGTGGTATAGAAGAGGTGTATCCAAAGCGGAGTGTATCCATCCTGGGAATTTCATTTTTTAGATTTTGTTTGATACTTGAAGGCAATAGTTTATTTGGTTGCCCAATAGATGCAAAAATGGAGTCTAGTTGTTGATCAGTCATCTGGTTATGTTGTTGCAGTTCACTTATTTGAGTTTTCACATTGCCCAATTGTGTTTGCATGTCTGTCACCAGATTATTAATGTTTCTCAACATACATTCTCCTAGTTTTTTAATCAAGAAATACAGCTCAATTATGGATCTCTGATGTTGATGAAATAAGCTCTCCCTTTATTGTCTAGTGAGGTTTCCTTGTTGTTGTTGAGGTCTATTGTGTTGGATCCTGGCGGGGTTCCTTTCCCCATAGCTTGCCCCCTACCAATGGCTTGAGATGTTTGATTTAACTGGAAGGAATATTTTGCAGCAGAGGTATTCCCATAGGAAAATCCAGGATGATCATGTCGCTTCTAATTCACCTAGGACACATTTTCTATTGGAATAGCCTGAATATCTTCTGCTTCATGAGTGTAAATACAGTGATATATTCCATGATCACCCTCTCCATATGTAACACATTTTACTGATGCCTCTGTGAAATATCTTGAGTTGGCTTCTTTCAGGTTCTAGATGTCAGTTGCCATCTTGGCTTACAAGTAACTTTGACATTGAGGAACTATTGACAGCTGATATAATTGTTGTAGAACTCCTATCATAATCTCATCCTGTTTGAAGTGCCACCATATTATTGATGATCTCCTTAGTGGTTTCAGCATCATGCTTCATAAAGTCGCTCCCAGCCGCTGCACTTAGTGATGTCCTTTCTATGGTGGTGAGACCTTCATAGAAAGTGGTAATGATAAATCCTTTGTCATAGTCGTGATGTGGGCAATCTCTTATATATTTTTGATAGCTTTTCCAAGCTTCATATACACTTTCATATGGTTTTTTCTTGAATCATGTGATTTTTTGCTTGCACCTGACGGTCTTCTCAATACGGGAAAATTTTCTCACAAACGCTTCAGATGATTGTTGCCAAGATGTGATTCCTTGTGGGAAAGGTACCACTATAGAGCTTTTTCTTTTAGAGAGAAATGAAACCCCTTCATATAAATGACGTCTTAAGGGACCATGTTCATTTAGGGGTTTCATAGAGATTTTTTAAAGCATTGATGTGATGATATGGATTTTCTTTGACATAATTTCCTCCAAAAGCCTGGTGTAGAATGAGGTTGGTGCAAGAAGGCTTTAACTCAAAATTCGCCACTAGTATGCGAGTTAGGACGATGGGTACCATGTTGTCATTTACTCGACCAGTGGACAATGATCAGAGTGAGGGTCTATTTTTAGGGGCATTGCCAGTAGGTGGTGGTTGTGCAGCCATTAGATCATCGTAGAGAAAATCTACCTCTAGAAATCCAGCAAGGAACTCCAGTTTTGAGAGGAAATTAAAGATTGCTACATAAATTCAAGATATCAAACAGATCGGAATCCAAGACTGGAAACATTAATGATACTTCTGCATATAGATAAATTAATGTAAAAGAGATGCTAATAAACTTTTTGCAAAATTTAAAAGCAATGACTAGTGCTAAGTAGACCACAAGTTCTTAGAGGTTATCTGTTGATTTATCGTCGGCAAAGGTACCACAAGTTGATCAGTCTTTTTCATGGATCAAGATTGTAAACAGTTTTATCCTATTCAAAGATATCAAACTTTAAATTTATACCTGACTATAAGAGATGGCTGCAACTCAATACGGAGTCTTTTGTAGTAGTGTGGGGTCTAGCACAGGGACAATGAGAATAACAAAATAAAAATGAAATAATCTAAGCTTAGTCTTGTTGAATCAAATAAGTGAATTTGATGTCCCAATTAAGGAATGAGTTTATCTAATCAAGAAATAAATTTAAGTTATGGAATTTAAAGAAAATAAATAAAGATAAATTGTGAAACAGTACTAAAAGGGACTTGGATCGAGTTTCACCAATCAAACCAACCATAACCATGTAAAACATTCACTCCAAATTTATATATATTCTTAACTTGTTTCAGAAAAGATATATACTCCTTCCTTCTCTCAAGATTCGGGTAGATTTCTATCCAAAGGCATCTCTCTCTCGAGATATTAACCAAAAGACTAAGAAAATCGTATGACTCTTGTTATAGTAACTCCTCACTCTATCGTCTTATTTCTAACTTATACTCCAGATCTTATTGAAGTCATTCTCTCGAATAATATTCACATCAAACTTCCAAAGAGGGTAGCTAATCATCAAGTGATGCAGTAAAATAAGAATATACAGAACTTGTAAGAACGTGTGCCATAAAATAGAAGAATGAATAATTATATAGTTGGGAGGGCCTAATAGCTACTCCCAACCCGGGTTATGGAGTTATCCACGCATGACACAAGAAAGAGACATGTTTTATCTTGAACAAATCATGATAAAGAAAAGAAGGGAAAGAGGTCAATGGCTAGCTATCGACAGCCAGCAGTTGATGGCTCTACTTGTTCTTCAAATACAGATTTGATGTAAGCAGGTCTGACTATAACATCCCTGACCAAGGTTATGGCTTACCCCTAGAAGTTTTGATTTAGTAAGTTATTTACAAACTTGTTTTAATATTTTTAAAAGTAATTAAAACTCTTGTTGAGTTTAATTATCAAGTTTGAGCTTATTTGCAAATTGTTTGTGCATTATATGATAGTTTGGGTATAAAGTGCAATTTACCCAAAATGTAGGGTTGATATGCAAATTATCACCTCTAGAGTGTCCCTACTCCCTCCTAGTATCATTTATAGGAGATAGAAAGAAGGAGACACCATATATGAATCAATTATGAGTGATGGTACTCTTGGTGATGAAAAGACCAAGAAAGGGGTTAAATGTGAAACTCTAACTTCAGTTGTATCAATTGAAAAGCTTATATATGAGTGTCTATCATCCAAGGAGCCATGGGGGGAGTCTCATATCGGTTTGTGGACTCTTTTCAAAGGCCATGATGGGCAAAGCACCTCAAGGAGGTCAAGGGTATCAGTTTACAACTTCCTTAGAAAAGTTGTTGGGTTGTGAATAAAGTGGTGATTTAGTTGATATATCTTATCCAAAGAGATAAGTAATGGACGAAATTTCACCTCTATATTATCCTCAAGTGTTTTTCATATCAAGATAAATGTAAATGCATGCATTTACACGTGTCAACCATGCATGGACACGTGTCACCTAGTAGCTTAAATTGATGACACCTCATATACACACTTTTTTATGAACCTCAAGTATATATACCCTTCCTTACATCCACCAGTGAAATTTTTCAAATCTTACCACCCTCTTTCCCTAAGTTATTGTGCATAGGGTCTTGTTATTGTGCAAGGGTGAAGTGGTATCGTGCATAGGGCCTTGGTATCATCCATAGCAAGTTGATATCGGCTTGGCAAGGTGATATCGGCCTAGCAAGGTGATATCGGCCATAGTGGAGTGATTTTGGCCACTAGTGAAGTGGATATCGGCCACAAGTGAGGGCATATCGTGCATGAGTAGTTAGGTATCGTGCAAGGTACTAAGGATGAATAAGGAGCTCAAGTCTTAACCCTAAGGTGAGGCCATGATCATCTTCAACCTTGGATTGAAGCATGAATCTAGGGTTATGATCTTCCTTTCTTTTCTTCTTCACCAAAGGCTTATCCATAGTGATTCTTTGCGTATACAGGAGTTGTGAAGTCAATCTTCAACCTTAGGAATGTGAATCTTTGTATTTTGGAGCTTTGAAGTTGTTCTTGAGGTGGGTTATATAACTTAAACCCACTTATATTATTATGCACCTTCAATTTTGTCATACTTGTTGATCTACTTGCAATTTCTATTTCTCTTGAATAATTGATGATCCTTGGAGTTCTAAAAGCTTCATGGGACTGTTGTCCATGACTTAGAATAGTATGAACAAAATTCTAGAGGTTGATGGTGATGACATCATCAAGGGTAAAGTGATATCAGGTTGAAGCACACACACACCTATTTGCCTGATATGGTGTGAAGCACACACACACCTCTTTGCCTGATATGGTGTGAAGCACACTGTAACGAAAGTCATCAAACCGACAAACACATCGTTACTAATTAAGCAGAATAAATATAAACAGCGGATTAACAAAAATCACTAAAATTTAAAACCATTTTGCAAGGAGATCCTTGTATAAAAAACTTTTACTGAAGGATCCAAAACTCATACATATCATGATTTAAATTGTACAACATTGTTTCATCTCATCTTGAGGACAACATATAACATTTGCTCTATCAAAACACATACTGGAGCAACATAAAACCTTGAGGCATTCAAGTTAAAATCTCAGATCATTCATGAAACCAGTACGAACCAACTCCAAGGACCTGAGAGTGCAGAGACGACACATAGGACTTCTATATACAAGACATGACAGACAGTACACTCAACCTGGGCTATCACTGTTGTTGTTCTTTCTCTACAGTACGATATTAACCCCCCTTGTGTACGTCCACCTAAAAAAATGTGGATCCCACAGGGTGAGACAATTGTCCCAGTGAGAGATATAACTCTTCGCCAACAATGCTATTATCACAGGTAAATAGTATTAAACTGAGTAGAGGATAAGTAGTTTAGAACATTCTCATCTTTTAAAGCATTGCAACTATCTATGATAGAGCAGTAAATCATCTATTCACTTTATAAGGAATATTAAGAACATGTATATTATTTACCCATCATACTATATCAACATCTCAAGTTTATCCTGAGATACTCATTATCATGGTATGTCATCCATGAATCATTCTCATTTATGTCTATTGACCTTAGCCAATCTATTAGCCAGATATTGAATTGTACTAGTCATGTGAGTATACATCATCATATTCTGTCCAGGCATTGGACTATGCCAATCCTGTGCAACCATTGTAGGCATTGAACTATGCCAATCTTGTGCAAACATTCTAGGTATTGGGTTATTACCAATCTTGTGCAATTATTCCAGGTATTGGGTTATTACCAATCCGGTGACATTATTCCCGGCATTGGGTTATTACCAATCATGTGCAATTATTCCAGATATTGGGTTATGACCAATACTGTGCAATTATTCTAGTTATTGGGTTATTACCAATCATGGGCAATTATTCCAGGTATTGGGTTATGACCAATCATGTGCAATTATTCTAGGTATTGGGTTATTACCAATCCTGTGCAATTATTCCAGGTATTGGGTTATGACCAATCCTATGCAATTATTCCAGGTATTGGGTTATTACCAATCATGTGCAATTATTCTGGGTATTGGGTTATGACCAATCCTGTGACATTATTCCAGGCATTGGGTTATTACCAATCTTGTGCAATTATTCCAGGTATTGGGTTATGACCAATCCTCTGCAATTATTCTAGGTATTGGGTTATGACCAATCATGTGCAATTATTCCAGGCATTGGACTATGTCAATCATGTGCATCTATTCCATGCATTGGACTATGTCAATCATGTGCATCATCACTGAATACCACATCACCTTTACTAGGTATTAAACCTTGGCCAAGCCATCATACTTATTCACATCCTTTATGTAGTTCAAGTATTCCTCTTATCTTCTTTAAGCTTATTCAAAACACTATAGCCCTTATTTGGCTATAAGTATAAAGCATGTATGATCAAGATTTCATTATTATTATTGTATCCATTAGTTATTATTATTATGTTACTAAGTTTCCATTTCCTTGTTTATTTTGAACATTATCATTTCTTACATGAGACGTTTATAAACATATTGTTACCTCTCACTAGGCAACAACTACTCTCATGGCTCATAAGGCCCATTACACATCTTGTCACCTCTCACTAGGCAACAACTAACTACATGGCTCACAAGGCCCATTAAACATCTTGTTGCCTCTCACTAGGCAACAACTAACCACATGGTTCACAAGGTCATTAAACATCTTATCACCTTTCACTAGGCAACAACTATTAGGGTTAGGGTTTCCCTTTATAGCCGAATAGGGTTTCAATTCATATGATCAATCCAAACCCTAATTCATTGCTAAACACATCTATGAACATACATTAATATCATAAGTATTCAAGCATACTTATTTATTCTCATCATTTATCATTAAATGACTATCAACACAAAGTATGAGTTTCTCTCTTATCCTTACTAGGATATTGATTACATCATACTTTATTAACTTGGCTTAACCCTTTCTCAAGGTATATTAGCCTACACTTATCAAAGTGCATTAAAATCATTACATCTGAATGTAACCATTGACATGACCCACTTCATGTGTTACTTATCCAAATAAATTGGATTTAAGGTGCATCAACCTTGAATTATTGGATGTGATACTTTTCATGCATTGATGTATCATTTCCCTTATCACTTTTAACTTACTTAAGTTCATCAACTTATCTTATATTAGGTTATTTCCCATCCTAATACTTTATCCACTAACTTATTGCATTTATTATGTAGTTTATTGGTCATAAGTCACATATTTGAATTGTCTAACCATCATCAATTGATATGGACTTATCTCAGGTTGAAGCATTGTTGATATAAAGTTATCCATTATCAATCACTTTAGGTGTTTCACTTATCAACGTATTAGCCACACCCTTACTTGGTATTATATTCATCACTCCTAAGAGTGGTTTGCCCTCACCTTTACAAAGTGTATCAGGTTGGAGGTGTACATATATTCACCATATTAGGTTGTAGGTGTATAGACACCACCATATCGGGCTAGAGGTGTATGAACACCATCCATATCGAGTTGGAGGTGTTTTTATGAGTGACCCATGTCGTACATGAGGTATTAAAACATCACCATGTTGGGCTAGAGGTGCATTCAATCACCATATCGGGTGGCTCACCATATAGGGTTGTGTATCGGGCTACCATATCGTGCAATAGCACTTGCTATTCTTTACTCATATCGAGTCACCCAAATTAGGGTTTCATATCAACTTATAACTAATCATTTAACCTTGTATCGTGCATGGAGTCTATAATTGACTCCCTATCATGCAAGCATCTTTTGCAAGCATATCGTGCATACCATATCGTGCAAGCCATACCCATATCGGGTTAGAGCTACTTGTGTATCTACTTGAACCCGATATCATTTTTTTTCAAAATGATACATCTTCTTCAAGCTCTAGACCTCCATTCTAATAGTTATAGTTCATGGAAATAGGTCTAAGAAACTACTATAACTCATAATTTCATCAACTATTTCAGGAATTTTGGGGATTAAAAGTAATTCATTAAGTATAGCAATCTAGGTGATGAATAATAACATGGTTGAGTTCAAGTTATATAAGCTGCCTTAAGAAAAACTTCAAAGCTCCAAGATCCAAATCTCCACGTTCCTAAGGTTGAAGATGACTTATCAAAATTCCAAGGCTTGTTTGAAAATCCTTCATAAACAAGGAATCACCATGGTAAAGCAATTAATGAAGAAGAAAAGAAAGGAAGATCAAAACCCTAAAATCATGCTTCAATCCAAGGTTGAAGATGATCATGGCCTCACCTTAGGGTTAAGTATTGAGCTCCTTCTTTTCTAGCACCTTTGCACGATACCCTTGTGCTCTTGCACAATATTCCACCCCTCTTGCATGATATGACACTCAACACTTCACTCTATGGCCGATATCACCCTATATGGCCAATATCACCTACTTGGCTGATATGCTTTTTCTATGGGCGATATCCAAGGACCTATGCACGATACCACATCACTCCTGCATGATACAAGAGATCTATGTACGATACCTTAGGGTAGGAGGGTGGTAAGGGTCGCAAAATTGCACTAAGGGATGAAACAAGGGGTATATATACTTGTTGCTCATGAAGGAAGGTAAAAATGAGGTGTCATCAATTTGAGCTAGTAGGTGCCATGTGTCCATGTATGATTGACAGGTGTACATGCATGCATCAACATTTATATTGACATGAAAAACAGTTGAGGATCATTTAGGGATAAGGATTCATCCATTACATATCCTTTTGAATAAGATATATCAATTAATTCATCACTTTATTCACAACCCGTCACAACTTTACTAAGGAAGTTGTAACCCGACACACCTCCTTGAGGTGCTTTGCACGACATGGCCTTTTCCAAGAGTCCACAAAATGATATGGGACTCCTCCTATGGCTCCTTGGCCGATAGGCACTCATATATAAGCTTTTCAACTTGATACAACTCAAGTTAGGGTTTCATATACAACCCCTTTCTTGGTCATTTCATCACCAAGAGTACCATTACTCATAATTGATTCAAACATGGTGTATCCTTCTTTATCTATCCTTTAAATGATACATAGAGGAATTAGAGACACTCTAGAGGTGGTAATTTTCATATCAACCCTACATTTTGGGTAAATTATAATTTGTACCAAAATTGGTGCACAAGGTAACATTATTCAAACATGTTCAAACTTGGAATTTAGGATTTGCACAAGCCACCACTTAGCATCATTCTCTCTCTTATGATGCTAAAACACTTAAGGCATGTTCAACATGTGACAATTTACAATATAACCCTCATCTTGGGTAAATTGCATTTTGGTCCAAAACATGAGAACATTGCTCAAATGTTATTCAAACAGGACCAAATTTGGAACATAAGTGTGTCACATGATAACAAAACACCTTATAGGATTATATGCAAGTTCTAAGCAAATTTATTATCCAAAACAAATAGGGTTACCTCATAACTCAGGTCAGGGTCATTATAAGTTATAAACCCCAAATAAGGATTTCGTCCCCAAAATCCCAAGTAAAGGGAGACAGATATAATTCATTCATCATCATAAAGCCTCCACATAACATATTAATGATATGGATATTCCATAGAACTTTGAACAACACAAAGTCATTTCATATAGGGTTATCATAGAATCTGTCATACAGGACACATACTCCACTGTCCTTTTCATTATTGACTATAGAGTCAACTCTGTGTCGGGTGACATTTTTTCTTAGTCGGAGAATCATTATATATACCTTATTTAACTCAGGTGTCAAACCTCACTAATTTGTCACCTACTTGGAACTATAGGTCTTATCATACATTTTTATCTTTGATAAGCTTTTTCTCAAATGATTCTACCTTTATTCCTTCAATTAATATATCTTTATCAAAGTTATGTTTATGCAGAGTATAAACCCCTACCATATAATTTTCCTACTAGAATTGTCACAAGGTTGCCCCTTCTAGGTAACCAAACATTACTCCTTGTCAGGAATCATGTTCTCATTTTTCTCATATCATTGAAAGTTCTTGGGTACTAGGATTCTTTACCTTGGTATCCATTATTTGTGCTAAAAACACATCACATCATCATCATTTCCATCCTCTATTGTTATTTACCAAGACCAAACGTATTACTTATCACATATGCTTGTCTTAGAACTAAAATCCAAGACTAGCTGATACCTTCTAAGTATCCATCCATAGAACACTTCTAACTCATGCACATCAAGTGTCATAAGACTTATTTGATTTTCATGTTTCGGAAGAGAAAGAGTACAAGGAAACATAGTCCTTTTTATCACCCTACCATTATTCAGGGTTGTTTATTGAAGAAAATAGATTATCACCTTCTTTGAGTATTACATGAACTTTCAATTATTCATGTGTCATTCAATCTTATTTCCTCTTAAGTTCCTTGCCTTCGGCATAGGAATTATAGAGATGATTACATGTCACCACCTCTCAGTATTATCATCATCATGATTACTAGATCTGGGTATTCCAACCCTTAGTTCATCACTGAACGTTGTTACCTCTCATCGGGTAACTGTTACCTCTAGGTCCTCAGACCAAGGTATACATTATACTAAACATCTTCTTTTATTTATAAGTTGATCTACGATAAACTCAGATTTCTCCATATATCAATTAGGATGTGGTAGAAATATCCATGCCACATATTTGACTTCATTATGTTCTTTAGATTGTCTCAAAATGACTACTTGATCAGAGTAATCAAAAAGATAATAATCTAAGAGTATCATACTTACCTTATCTTCAAATAGATGAATACCTGGCCAGGGTATTCAAGAACTAAAATTAGGTAGTATGCATTTGTTTTATATTATGTTTCTTACTCTTATCATCTCTTTTGATTTTACTACTTAGTATCTCTAACTTTCTCTTGGTGTTTATTTTATATCTCTTCCCTCTCTACATGAAGAGAGAAATTTCAAAACATTCAAGGGAATATTGGACTGAATATAAGTTCTCATCCTTCTTATCTCTTTCTCATGTCCTCATAGGATTAATTAAAGGAAACTCAGCAACAACTACCTTTCTTATAATTAGTAGGCAGAGAGTAGAAAAGGAAAGATGATTCAGAATTTAAAAAAAATCTATCTTGACATGTTACCTTTTACGAGTTATCTAGTGTCTTATCTGACCCAATACATGGAGTCAGTTGTCATCTACTACTGCCTTTGTTCTCTACTACCAGAAGTAGATGGACCAAACTATAACACTTGTCTTCATCCTCGGCCTTCTGCTTCACCAAACTGGGGTCCTTGTGGGTTTTGCAGATTATGCCTTGACTGTTGGGTCACCACATTATTTCTTCTTGGACACTGCTGCCTAAAATGTCCTATCTATCCACATTTATGGCAAGTTCATCCCTCACTTGATGACCATTGCATTGGTGTACTATATTGTGGTTGAACCGGTGTTACCGAAAACTTTGGTTGTTTAGTACCACCAATCCACTATTCATGTGACTGTGTAGACCTCTTTTTGAGGTTTGACTCATGTTTCTTTGTCACAGACCTTTCTATCCTCCAAATTGACTCCACAAATGTGGCAAATTTCTCTCTACTTCCTAACGCAACTGCCAAGATAGACACCTTAGCATTCAATCCTTTCACAAAATTTTGAATCTTCTCCTGCTCAATAGTAGCCATCTGAGGACAAAATTGCAAAAGTTCCATAAACCTAGAATCATATTCATTTATTGACATGGTTCCCTACCGAACCTTCTCAAACTGTGATATATTTTCATCTAAGTATGTTCTTGGAAAATACGTATTGACGAATTCTTGATGAAATTCCTCCAAACCAACCTCTTCATCATTCCTTTTTACTTCTTCTATGGCCCACCAATGGCCAGCACTACCCTTCAAAAGGTATACAGCATGTTTGACTTTGTCAACATCTGGAATACTAAGGATCTTAAAAGCCTTTTCTAACTCAGTGAGCCATAGATCAGTATCTACTGGGTCAGTTGTCCCAGCATATTCTATAGCTCCTATACGACGTAGTCGTTCAAAAGTCTTACCAGACCCATGTCCCTCATTAGGAGTTGGTGCCCTAGGTGCTGGTGCTGGCATCCGGTCTACCATATGCCTCATTGTGGTCATGAATTCCCTAAATAGAGCATGAATGGTTGGGTTTTCTATCATAGATTCATTAAAACGGGGATTCTCAGGCACTGATTCCTCTCTTGCCTAATCCCTTACACCTCCTACTGGTGCAACAATATTGCTTTCAGTGACGTGGTCCTCGTGTTCTCCAGACATCTTTAAGTTATCTCCCTTCTTCTGCATAAGCAAAAGTCACTATAAGATATATTGCGGTACACTTAGAACAGACTCGACACCTTAGTCCTATGTCTCTATAGACTCAGCGAACCTTAAACTCTAATACCAAACTTGTAACGACACTCATCAAATCGAAAAACACATCGTTACTAATTAAGAAGAATAAACATAAACAGCGGATTAACAAAAATCACTAAAATTTAAAACCATTTTGCAAGGAGATCCTCGTACATAATACTTTTACTGAAGGATCCAAAACTCATACATATCATGATTTACATTGTACAATATTATTTCATCTCATCTCGAGGACAACATATAACATTTGCTCTATCAAAACACTTACTGGAGCAACATAAAACCTTGAGGCATTCAAGCCAAAATCTCAGATCATTCATGAAACCAGTACGAACCAACTCCAAGGACCTAAGAGTACAGAGACGACACATAGGACTTATATTTATAAGACATGATAGATAATACACTCAACCTGAGCTGTAAGTGTTGTCCCTGTTGATGTTGTTCTTTCTCTGCAGTACGGTCTCAATCCCCCTCATGCACGTCCACCTAAAAAAATGTGGATCCCACGGGTGAGACAATTGTCCCGGCGAGAGATATAACTCTCTGCCAACAATGTTATTATCACAGGTAAATAGTATCAAACTGAGCAGAGGATCAACAGTTTAGAACATTCTCATCTTTTAAAGCATTTCAACTATCTATGATAGAGCAGTAAATCATCTATTCACTTTATAAGGAATATGAAGAACATGTATATCATTTACCCATCATACTATATCAACATCTCAAGCTTATCCTGATATACTCATTATCATGGTATGTCATCCATGAATCATTCTCATTTCTATCTGTTGACCTTAGCCAATCTGTTAGCCAGATATTGAATTGTACCAGTCATGTGAGTATACATCATCATATTTTGTCCTGGCATTGGACTACGCCAATCTTGTGCAACCATTCTAGGCATTGGACTACGCCAATCCTGTGCAACCATTCTAGGCATTGGACTATGTTGTGCAATTATTCCAGGATTGGGTTATGACCAATCCTGTGCTATTATTCTAGGTATTGGGTTATTACCAATCCTGTGTAATTATTCCAGGTATTGGGTTATTACCAATCCTGTGTAATTATTCCAGGTATTGGGTTATTATCAATCCTGTGCAATTATTCCAGGTATTGGGTTATGACCAATCATGTGCAATTATTCCAGTTATTGGGCTATTACCAATCATGTGCAATTATTCCAGGTATTGGGCTATTACCAATCATGTGCAATTATTCCAGGTATTGGGTTATGACCAATCCTGTGACATTATTCTAGGCATTCGGTTATCACCAATCCTGTGCAATTATTCCAGGTATTGGGTTATGACCAATCTTGTGCAATTATTCTAGGTATGGGGTTATGACCAATCCTGTGCAATTATTCCAGGCATTGGACTATGTCAATCATATGCATCTTTTCCAGGCATTGGACAATGCCAATCCTGTGCATCATCACTGAATACCACATCACCTTTACTAGGTATTAAACCTTGGCCAAGACATCATACTTATTCACATCCTTTATGTAATTCAAGTATTCCTCTTATCTCCTTTAAGCTTATTCAAAACACTATAGCCCTTATTTGGCTATAAGTATAAAGCATGTATGATCAAGATGTCATTATTATTATTGTATCCATTAGTTATTATTATTATTATGTTACTAAGTTTCCATTTCCTTGTTTGTTTTGAACATTATCATTTCTTACATGAGACGTTTATAAACATCTTGTTACCTCTCACTAGGAAACAACTACTCTCATGGCTCACAAGGCCCATTACACATCTTGTCATCTCTCACTAGGCAAAAACTAACCACATGGCTCACAAGGCCCATTAACCATCTTGTCACCTCTCACTAGGCAACAACTAACCACATGGCTCACAAGGCCATTAAACATCTTGTCACCTCTCACTAGGCAACAACTATTAGGGTTAGGGTTTCCCTTTATAGCTGAATAGGGTTTCAAGTTCATATAATCAATCCAAATCCTAATTCATTGCTCCACACATCTAGGAGTATACATTAATATCATAAGTATTCAATCATATTTATTCTCATCATTTATCATTAAATGATTGTCAATACAAAGTATGAGTTTCTCTCTTATCCTTACTAGGATATTGATTACATCATACTTTATTAACTTGGCTTAAGCCTTTCTCAAGGTATATTAGCCTACACTTATCAAAGTGCATTAAACTCATTACATCTCAATGTAACCATTGACATGACCCACTACATGTGTTGCTTATCCAAATAAATTGGATTTAAGGTGCATCAACCTTGAAGTGCTGGATGTGATACTTTTCATGCATGGATGTAGCATTTCCCTTATCACTCTTAACTTACTTAAGTTCATCAATGTATCTTGTATTAGGGTATTTCCCATCCTAATAATGTATCCACTAATTTATCACATTTATCATGTAGTGTATTGGTCATAAGTCACATATTTGAATTGTCCAACCATCATCAATTGATATGGACTTATCTCATGTTGAAGCATTGTTAATATAAAGTTATCCATTATCAATCACTTTAGGTGTTTCACTTATCAAGGTATTAGCCACACCCTTACTTGGTATTATATTTGTTATGACCCACTCCACGATTAACTAATAAGTACCGTGATTAGCGTGAAGCACCTTGATTAGTGCTAAGTATTTTGTATAATACCATGGTTAATCAAGGTAAGCTATGGTGTGAATCAATGGTTGAGATTGACTCATCTCATGTAATTAATGATAATCACAGTGTTAATTGTTAAGTTAAATAAGTACCCAAGAAGCGATTAGTATTTTGATTATCTGAGATAAGCTAATTAGGATGATTTCTTGCTTGGAGGGTGTAGAGGATCTCGTGTGTGAAATGTTGCAAGAAGAATCGTCCAAATTGGACCTACGAGGCAAAAGTTATGTCTTTACAAGACCTTGGGGTTGAATATGCAATTTTACCTATTTAATTGGCTATTAATTTTGCTTTTCCCTTATTTCCCTTTACTGTTTCTCGTTTATCCTCTCTTCTTCTTCACGCGATTAACAGAGCAGGGAACCGCGATAAGCGGCGCCCAAATTATCCAGGCTGACCGAACAGCAGAGCGGAGGGGCGATTTTGGGGCGATTTGAGCTCCAAAACTCTGACAGCTACGCCCACCCTTCTCCATCTCCTCCCCTTCCTTTCTTCACCTTGCCTGCGCCCTAGAGCGGCACCCCAACCTGCTACGTTGCAGCACGCCCAGCAGGTCGGTCGGCTGCAACTGAGGGAAGGGAGGGCGATCTTGGGCGCGATTCCTGGAGCCCTAGCTCCGATCCAGCTGCGCCCCTACCTCCGTCCTCCTTCCACCTCCTTACTTCCTCCTCCCTTGTCCCATCTCCGCGGAGCCCCAACCAGTCGGGCGACACCCCCAAGAAGGGCGGCTGGCCTGCAGCAGAAGCCACACGGGGCAGCGCCCCATCTAGCAAGCAGCAGCTATTTTTTTAGCAGCGACCTGGGCCGTTTGGGCATGAGCAGCCGCATCCAGCAACGCCGGCGGCGCCCTCAAGCAAGAGGCTGCCCGACTGCAGTAGAAGAGAAGAGCAGGGGTAATTTTTGGTTCCTAGCCTCAAACCAGCGTGCCCACCCTCCGTTCTCCTCCCTCCACTCTTCCGGCCAATAGCTACCTGCGGCCCTAGCAGCCTGGACGGCTGGCCAGCAGCAAGTTGCGCTTGGCAGCAACCTGGGGGGGGTCACCTTGGTGCGCCAGCAGCAGGGAAATCTCTCTTGAGCTCCGATTCTGAGGACCCAGTAAGATTTGTAGCTTTCCGCCATGATTTAGCCCCTAGTTGAGCTTGTTTTCAATCTGTACGTGAGTGTGTTGCTGCTTGATTGCAGCAGGTCCGAAGCAGGAGTATTAGGCGTGAAGAATAGTACCAAATCAACTACTTTCAGTTCATCCTCGAGGTTCGTGCAAGAATCCACAACCCCCTAGCCGCGAACAACACACAAACGAGCTCGTCTCCAATTAGCAGACTTGTTTTAGAATTGAACCGAGGTTGAAGACGACTGATGTATACCCAGAAATTGGTCCCTGGACGTGTTCCTGGACGGATCCGGACGAACCCGGACAGTTCGAAATGCGGTGAGTAGTAGTTCATTTAGAAATCAATATTTAACTCAAATTAATTGTTTAATTGCTTCTGTATCAATTGATATAACTTCTAAACAGTATAGTTCATACAATAGAGTATGTTAGATTCATTAGAATTGAACTACGTGATATGCTTAATGAAAATGATGAAATTTCCTATATTATTGTTGCAATGTATTTACTGACTTCAAATATAGTTGTTTAGCATTGAAACTGGGTAAATGATTCTGAATCATGTTTGACTATGATAATTATATATATGTGCTTTTGTGATGTTTAGATTGTGCAAAATGCATGAAATGTGATATTCCTATTTAAATGTTTATTTGTTAATCAAGTATAGACTTAGGTGCCCTAACACCGTAGAACCCCTAAGAGGTATCTGCAACTTAGGGGTGAAACTCGTGTTGCAACATCATCCGTGCTTGTGTCACGGACAAACGAGGAAAGAGAGGCAGTGTCCAACAACAATCGTGCTTGTGTCACGATGGCACTGGGAAAAAGAAAACACGGTTATCTAACACCATTCGTGCTTGTGTCACGAAGGTAACCATGTGAGACTCTCCACCTGTGTGCTCAGGTTAGAGGAGGAGTCTAGAGTACTAGAATACTGCAGAGAGGCCCCTGAGTGCCTAGGACCTGCGGTGAGGCCCTTGAGTGCCTGAGAGTACAGTGAGGCCCTTGAGTGCCTGAGGCCCTTGAGTGCCTGAGAGTCCTGTGCAGACCAGGACAGCAGTTAGACTTAGCATTTCCCGGGTGTGTCGCTAAGTCTTGTACGGTGGGACCGTAGCATGAACTTGCTGCGGATCTTTATATGCAGAGTACACTGCATATATTTAGGGCATAAAAATAATAAAATGAATAAATAATCATGTAGGATCACAGTAAATTTATATACCTGCTTATCTACCTGAGATACCTGTTGATGTATAGAAATGTGATTATTATCTGTAAATCTGTTATGTTATTAGATATGCCTTGCTTAGTTCTGCATTTATGTTTAATTTCGATTTATAAACCTGATGAGTTGTTTAGTGATAGCTAAGTGAAATGCTATTCACTGAGCGAGTAGGCTCATACCTCTACTCAAAACATTTTCAGGTTAGCATCAGCAACAGGAATCAGTACGCCTAGTTAATAGAAGGTACATAGTTAGTAATTAGAGGTCTCTTAGTCCTTTCCCCTCGATCTTTGGGACAAGGTGTGTGAGAGAGAGAGAGAATGTGTATAAGATGTAAATTAACTGTTATGCTTTGTTTTATGTCAAACAATGTAATATGTTGTAGTCTCTGTTTATTTTACTAGTCAGTTTAATAAAGATGCTTCCGCAGTTTGTTTAGTTTCAATTTACAGCATAAATCTGATTATTCTATTAATCTCTTTAAAATGTTTTTTGAAAAAAAGTGAAGAGTGGTTGGCTTATGTGTAAATCCCATCCTGTCGCGTCCTAATCTCGTGGTTTGTGGTTAATGCGAGATTGGGGCGTGACAATATTCATCACTCCTAAGAGTGTTTTTCCCTCACCTTTACAAAGTGTCTTAGGTTAGAGGTGTGCATATATTCACCATATTAGGTTGTAGGTGTATAGACACCACCATATCGGGCTAAAGGTGTATGTACACCATCCATATCGAGTTGGAGGTGTTTGTATGTGTGACCCATGTCGTGCATGAGGTATTAAACCATCACCATGTCGGGCTAGAGGTGCATTCAATCACCATATCGGGTGGCTCACCATCTAGGGTTTTGTATCAGGCTACCATATCGTACAATAGTACTTGCTATTCTTTACTCATATCGAGTCACCCAAATTAGGGTTTCATATCAACTTATAAGTATTCATTTAACCTTGTATCGTGCATGGAGTCTATACTTGACTCCTTATCGTGCAAGGATATCATGCAATCATCTTGTGCAAGCATATTGTGCAGACCATATCGTGCAAGCCATACCCATATTGGGTTAGAGCTACTTGTGTATCTACTTAAACCTGATATCATTTTTTTTCAAAGTGATACATCTTCTTAAAGCTCTAGACCTCCATTATAATAGTTATAGTTCATGGCAACAGGTCTAAGAAACTACTAGAACTCATAATTTCATCAACTATTTCAGGAAATTTTGGGATTAAAAGTAATTCATTAAGTATAGCAATTTAGGTGATGAATAATAACATGGTTGAGTTCAAGTTATATAACCTTTCTTAAGAACTACTTCAAAGCTACAAACTCCAAATCTCCACGTTCCTAAGGTTGAATATGACTTATCAATAGTCCAAGGCTCGTTCAAAACTCCTTAATAAACAAGGAATCACCATGGATAAGCAATTGGTGAAGAAGAAAAGAAAGGAAGATCAAAACCCTAAAATCATGCTTCAATCTAAGGTTGAAGATGATCATGGCCTCACCTTAGGGTTAAGTATTGAGATCCTTCTTTCTCTAGCACCTTTTCACGATACCCTTGTGCTCTTTCATGATATGCCACCCCTCTTGCACGATATGACACTCGACACTTCACTCTTTGGCTGATATCACCCTATATGGCCAATATCACCTACTTGGCCGATATGCTTTTGCTATGGGCGATATCCAAGGACCTATATACGATACCACATCACTCATACACGATACAAGAGATCTATGCACGATACCTTAGGGAAGGAGGGTGGTAAGGGTCACCAAATTGCACTAAGTGATGAAACTAGGGGTATATATACTTGTTGCTCATGAAGGAAGGTAAAAATGAGGTGTCATCAATTTGAGCTAGTAGGTGCCACGTGTCCATGTATGGATGACACGTGCACATGCATGCATCAACATTTATCTTGACATTCAAAATGGTTGAGGATCATTTAGGGATAAGGATTCATCCATTACATATCCTTTTGAATAAGATATATCAATTAATTCATCACTTTATTCACAACATGTCACAACTTTACTAAGGAAGTTGTAACCCAACACACCTCACCTCCTTGAGGTGCTTTGCACGACATGGCCTTTGCAAAGAGTCCAAAAACCGATATGGGACTCCTCCTATGGCTCCTTGGCCGATAGGCACTCATATATAAGCTTTTCAACTTGATACAACTCAAGTTAGGGTTTCATATACAACCCCTTTCTTGATCATTTCATCACCAAGAGTACCATTACTCATAATTGATTCAAACATGGTGTATCCTTCTTTCTCTCTCCTTTAAATGATACATAGAGGAAGTAGGGACACTGTAGAGATGGTAATTTTCATATCAACCCTACATTTTGGGTAAATTACAATTTGTACCAAAATTGGTGCACAAGGTACTAACATTATTCAAACATGTTCAAACTTGAAATTTAGGCTTTCCACAAGCCACCACTTAGCATCATTCTCTCTCTTATGATGCTAAAACACTTAAGGCATGTTCAACATGTGACAATTTGCAATATAACCCCTCATCTTGGGTAAATTGCATTTTGGTCCAAAACATGAGAACATTGCTCAAACATTATTCAAATAGGGTTGGAATAAGAATCTTGGAGATGGCGGGAGCGTTAAAAAAAGCAGAAAGGGTGAACGGAGGGGCGACAGTGGGGAGATCCTCGGAAGGTCCATGGCGACGGCCTCAGAATCCCCCCCGACGGGTCCTCGTTCCAAAACTATCAAGGAGAATGTTGGCGTCACTGGATCTGAGCGGGCTTGGACGGAGTTGTTCGCTGATCTGAAGCAAAGGGAGAACACTGCACTGAAGTATACCTAGCTGGAGGTTGTGGACGGGGAGCTGAGGTATAGGCAGGAGAAGGCGATTGATATTGCAAAGAAATAGAGCAATTCGGTAGCTGGATACATCGTCGGCTTGAAGCCTCACTGGCCGACCCTGGTGCGGCACTTTGAGACGGTATGGAAACCTAAAGCCCCTTTCGAGATTATTCCAAGAAATAAAAGCTTCTTCATAGTCAAATTAAAGGAAGAGGAGGATCTAAAAACAGCTGTTGAGGGTGGGCCGTGGTTTGTAGGAGGTAAGTCGTTGCTTCTGAAGAAATGGGAGTTAGGAGAGCCCCTAGAGAAGCAGAAGCTGACGGAGATTCCGCTGTGGATCAGGTTCCCTAACCTACCTCTGGAATTCTGGGACGGTGAGATGCTAGGGTTACTGGGAAGCTTCATAGGAAGGCCTCTTTGTTCTGATTTTGCTACCAAAGCTATGGCTAGATTGGATTTTGCCCAAATTCAGGTCGTCGTTTCTAATGGTTGTTCATTCCCTAAGTAGATTGTCTTGCGCATCGATCAAGGGCATCGGGATGTCGTTGAAGTGCTATATGAATGGATCCCGGAAATCTGCACGAAATGCAACTATTTCGGTCATGAGTCAGGATCGTGTTTGGATTTGTCTACTAGAAAGGAGTGGATTCCCAAGAAGCAGGTGCCTTCTGTTCCTGAGTCTGTACAGGATGTCTCTACGGGAGGCGTGGATGTTTCTATTGACAAGGCTGTTCAGGGAGATAAGGCTTGCACTGATATAGCTGATAATAGTCTGGAAGATTCGAATGTGCAAGTGAATCAAAGTGTTGGTAATGGGGATAGCTGTCGTATAGTCCAAGCTGAGAATAAAGGGGAAAGACGAATCCCTATTCCTAAGAGAAACATATCCCTTATGGTGAAGGAATCCTCAGTGGGTTCTGGAGGTAGTGTCCCAAGCAGAAAGGACTCTGGAGGAGCCTTCAGTCAAGGTAGTCGAATCCCGATGGTGAACAATAATGGTTCTAACAGCTATTCTATACCCGCGGAAATGGGTGGTGTTCTTGATAGTAAACTAAACCTCAAAAAACAACTGAAGGATAAATAGGGGTTTCTTACTGTGACAGGGAAAAATAGAAATCAGCAGAAGAGAAGCAACAAAAGTGTATCGTTTGCTAAAGAGATTGTAAGTGATGTATCTGTGAATATGTTCGACCTACTGGGGGATGAAGTCGAAGAAGGGCAGGTGACTGAGGCTGGTAGGATACCAGTCAAAGATCATTTTAATGGGTGACAATCTTGGTGTTTTTGCCTGGAATGTCTGTGGTTTGAATGCACCAGGACACCAGGGGAAACTGAAGGAAATCATCAATCTTTACCAGCTTCCTATCAATATTCTTATTGAGACTAAAGTGAGGTATAAAAAGATTGTAAAGGTGATCGATAGAATCTGGAATAACAAGCAATGGTGTTCTAATCACATGGCTCACCCTTTGGGGAGGATTGTTATTCTTTGGGACCAGGATTGGGTGAAGATCTTGAAAGTGAAGGAAACTTATCAGCTTATTCACTATTGTGTCGAATATAAAGATTGTATCTTCTGTCTTACTGCTGTGTATGGTCAGAATGAAGAAATGAAAAGAATTAATCTTTGGAATGATATTAAAAGTATTCATAGTGGTATGATTGATCCTTGGATCTTGATTGGAGATTTTAATTCTATCAGGTTCACCAATGAAAGGAAAGGCAAAGGTTTCTACTCTGTTAGAGCTATGAATGATTTCAATGATATCTTTGTCCATACTGACTTGATGGAAATGGAGCTTAAAGGGGCTTTCTATACCTGGGATAATAGACAAAAAGGAGAAAACCTTATTCTTTCTAAGATTGATAGGGTGTTGTTTAATGGTGAGTTTAACAATGTTTTTAAAGACAAGTGGGGAGACATTCAAAGTACTATCTATAGTGATCATAGGAAGGTGGTTGTTAGACTTGGCAAAAATCTTAAAAAAAGAAGGGGTTATTTCAAATTCATTAATGCCTGGACTGAACACCCTGATTTCAAAGTTGTTGTTAAAGAGGCCTGGAATATTAAAGTGGATGGTTGCCCTATGTTCAGAATTATGAAAAAAATGAAGAATGTTAAAAGCAAGTTGGTGAAGTGGAACAAAGAGGTGTTTGGTAATATCCCTGATCGTGCCAAAGTTATGAATTTTGAAGCTACTGAAGCAGCTAAGGTTGTAGATATGAATACTGATAATGTGTGGTTGAGGGAGTATGCTAATGAGAAAAGAGAACAAGCCTTGAAGGCTGCTGAATTAGAAGAATCTTTTGCTAAACGAGTGTCCAGGGTAAAGTGGTTAAAACTGGGAGATAAAAATACAAGTTTCTTTTATAATAGTATCAAAACCAGGGCTTCTAGAAATCACATCTGATGTATGAATATAAATGGGGAGATTAGTTATGAGGAGGATGATATCTCTGAGCATATTCATAGCTACTATAATGATATCTTCAATAAGTACTCGGATGATGAAGATACTCCTTGGGATGAGGATTGGAAGCTTCCTTCTATTTTAGCTGACCAGATTGATATGTTGAGGGGTTTTGTTACCAAGGAAGAAGTTGATAGAGTGATTAAGGAGGCTGATGGGGATCGTGCACCTGGCCCTGATAGCTTCAATGGGCATTTTTTCAAAAATACTTGGGATATAATTGGTATTGAGGTTACTTTGGTTGTCCAGAATTTTTTTAGTAGCAACAGAATGTTAAAAGAAATCAACAAAGCTTATATTACCCTCATTCCTAAAGTACAGGAGGCCAGCTGCATAAAGGATTGGCGGCCTATTGCTCTGTGTAACTTCTTGTATAAGATTATTTCTAAAGTCCTTTCTAACATACTCCAGGTTGTGCTTCCCTCTCTTATAAGCCAAAATCAAGTGGCTTTTGTTAAAGGTCGCAATATTGCTGATGCCCTTCTTCTTTCTAATGAGCTTGTTAGTGATTTCAACAGAACTAATGGGGGAGATAAGATGTGTATTAAAGCTGATCTTACTAAGGCCTACGACTCTATAAGGTGGCCTTTTTTTAAAAGTTTTAAAGAAGATGAACTTCCCTTCTTGTTGGATTGAATGGATTCATACTATTATGTCTACGTCTAGTATGCATGTGCTGGTTAATGGGTGCCCTTCTCAGGTGATATCCTTCTAACGGTATCAGGCAAGGTGATCTGCTTGCTCCCTCCTTATTTGTTATCGCCATGGAAGGATTCACTGCCATGATGAACAAAGGTGTGGAGGAAGGGACTATAAATCCGATTAAAGCTGGCAATACTAATATCTCACACATCTTGTTTGCTGATGATGTTATGATTTTTATTAAAGGGGATGAGAAGAATGTTGTTCATGTTAGAAAACTAATTGATTCTTTTGGAAAGGCTTCGGGCCTGGTTATGAATGTTGATAAGAGCAATGTGTTTTGTAGCAGGGGTGTGGATACATACAGAATTTCTTCTATTCTTAGCATTGCAAGGGGGTGCTTTCCTATGAGGTATCTGGGCCTACCTTTGTTCTGTGGCAAGCTTAAAAGTTCATTTTGTTTACCTCTTATTGATAAGATTAGAAGGAAGCTGGAGAACTAGAAGATGAAGTCTCTTTCTTTTGGAGGCAGAGTGGAGCTGGTGATATCCACGCTCAGTGCCCTACACATGTTCTGGTCTTCGAATTTTCCTCTCCCTTTGGACATTATGAAGCAAATTAACACCATTTGTAGGAATTTTGTGTGGGGAGGCCCAAATATGGAAAAGAAGATTCATCTGGTTAAATGGAGCCATGTCTGTAGACCCGAGAAGGAGGGGGGTTTGGGTATTAGAAGAGTGGAAGATACCAACAGAGCTGGTCTGCTGATGAATGCCTGGAATGTGGCTTCCAAAAAGGACACCTTATGGGTAAAGTGGCTCAATGAGAAGTACCTATCTAAGGAATCTTTCTGGTCTTGTGGTCTGAAGAGTAATTGCTCCTGGATGTGGAGGCATATCTTAGAACAAAAAAGCTACTTGCTCCCCTTGATCAATTTTACCATTGGTGATGGTTGCAGTATAAGGATCTGGAAAGATCCCTGGACCCCTGGTAATAAACTCCTCAGTGATTATATTGATAAGAAGAACATCATGAGGATTGGGTTTGGCAACTTTGGGTTGCTCAGTAACATCATTAAAGATGGTCAGTGGTTTGTGCCTGTGAAGAGAAGATTTGATGATCTGAACAAGTTTCTTTCTGATTCGAATATCCAGCTCCATTCCAAAGATAGTCTAACTGTTAAAGGCAAAACATCTATTAGAATTAAAGATGCTTGGGAGATTGTTAGGCAAGTGAATCTTATTCCTTACTGGACTAATTGGCTTTGGAGGTTCAATCATCCTAGAAATATTGTTCTTACTGCTTGGAAGTTGTTCTTGGGTAGGATACCTATTGTGGACTATTTTCAAAGCTGTGGTTTACAGTTGGTCTCAAGATGTACTTTGTGTGAAGAAAGTACTGAATCCAACAAGCATCTCTTTTTTGAGTGTATGTTTGCTAAGGAACTCTGGAAAGAATCTAAGGAGTACTACTGCATTGAAGTGATTCCAAGGAAGCTGGAGGATTGTGTTCTGAACAGCTTAAAGAAGCACCAGCTGGGTACATTAGCGGTTATACATGCTATCTGGCTGGAAAGGAACAACAAGATCTTCAAAGACAGAAATATAGATACCAAAAGTTGTTGTGGTTATGTTAAAGATATAGTTTCTCTGTATAGATAGTTTGTTGTGGCTTCCCATAGTGGATGTATAGGTTTTCTTTTTCCTATATATCCGAACTATGTAACTCATTCTTTTCTCAATAAAGGTGGAAGGGCTTACTGAGCAAAAAAAAGTGATAACAAAACACCTTAGAGGATTATATGA
The DNA here is from genome assembly GCA_963693085.1 of Alisma plantago-aquatica. Lineage (NCBI taxonomy): Eukaryota > Viridiplantae > Streptophyta > Magnoliopsida > Alismatales > Alismataceae > Alisma > Alisma plantago-aquatica. Next base: position 1,245,264,905 of record OY856409.1, read on the forward strand.
AAGTTCTAAGAAACTTTATTATCCAAAACAAATAGGGTTACCTCATAACCCAAGTCAGGGTCATTACACACACACACCTCTTTGCCCAATATGGTGTGAAGCATACATACACCTCTTACCTTACATGGTAAGCAAGCATACACCTCTTACCCGATATGGTAAGCACACATACACCTCTAAGGTAATATGGAAGCAATCATACACCTCATACCTGATATGGTAAGCACACATACACCTCTAAGATAACATGGAAGCAAGAAAACACCTCTTGCCTGATATGGTAAGCACACATACACCTCTAAAGTGATATGGAAGTAAGCATACACCTCTTGCCCAATATGGTTAGCACACATACACCTCTAAAGTGATATGGGTAGCAAGCACACACCTCTTGCCTGATATGGTGGAAGCACCTCAAAACCCATATGAAGGAAAACACCTCAAATGTAAGGTATTTGATGGAGTAAGACTTGAAGTGTCTTATATCAAGTCATACATTAAGAGGTAAGGAATTTAATGAATATTGATTAAGTAGGCCAATGTACCTTGAAGGAAAGGTTGAGCCAACTTAATAAAGTATGAAGTAATCAACATCCTAGTGAGGATGAGAGAGAAACTCGTACTTTTGTGGTAATCATGTAATGAGCATACATTAATACTCCTAATATGTGTAGGGTATGAATTAGGGTTTGATCCATGATAATATGATCTTGAAACCCTAATTGGTTAATAATGGAAAACCTTAACCCTAGGGAAGGGTGATGTTATGTATATGAAATCCTAATCGATAAGAAAAGGGAAACACTAACCCTAATATTGGGATAATGGATTACCCTTGTTTTGCATGGTGTTGATATGTATTTGATATGGTTGTTATCATGAAATACCAATAATGTAGGTATAATGAGATGATGAGCATAGACATGTATGAGCTATGATGTTTTATATGATAAAGATTTAAATGGGCCTTGTGAGCCATGTGAGATGCTTGTGCAACAAGTATCATGTATACCTTGGTCTGAGGACCTAGAGGTAATAGTTACTTGATAAGTGGTAACACTGTTCAGTGATGAACTAAGTGTTTGAATACCCAGATCTAGTAATCATGATGATGATAATGCTAAGGGATGAGAATTCCCAGTAATGAGATAAGGGATTGAGATCATGAATGTCATGTGTTCTAAAGATTAGAAAAGTATTTGATAGATGTATTACACCTTTCTTTGTAGCATTTGTTATAATAATTCATGCTTGAAACTCGGTTAATGCTAAAAGATATTGTAATGCACTTAATTAATCAAGTGGAATCTCAACATTTAGTGTCCTGACCATAGATCCATCAGCATTAGTAGTTGTTGAATGGTGAAACGGGTTTTTCCATGTGATCTCCTAGAGGGCATATTTTTTAATATGTGGGGGCGATTGGGTGCGAATATCCTTACGCCCTAATGAGGGATTGATGTGACATCATCTCCTTCATTATAATTCCGGGATGGATGTATCATAATCTCTTGATGATGATGAATGTTGAGGATGGATAACTAAAATCTCTTCTTAAGAGTTTTCTGGAAATGGATCTCTTTGCAAAAAAATGGATTTAATTTTTAATGATTTTTGTTAATCTGATGCTTATGGTTATTCCACAATTATATCACTAGTGACGGTTTGATTTGATGTCAGATCGTCACACTGGCGATTTGTCGGTAGAAGTGGATTAAGCTGCCAAACAAGAGGTTGATATAACAAGACTGATCGACAGCTCTCGTCCTTGGGCTATTGAACTTGACGGCAGCCTTTCGGCTTTGTTGACTTCGAGATTCCACATATTTTTTGAAGTGACACCCTGCGGGCCTATTTATAGGATTTGACTTGTGCCTTGTTGAACTCTGATTGGTTCATGTGGCATCGACCTTTTGTCTTCCTTTTTGTTGGCCTAGATGGTCGATGAAGTGTGCTCGACAGGTCATCATCAATCTTTGAATGTGCCGATCTTTGTGGGATCAATAGGAAATATGTTAACAGGAAGGTCCGCATCTGGTCTCTCGATGAAGGCATCGAGGGCTGCCTCATTTGACTGGATCGTCGATGATTTTCTCGAGGGATTGGAAACTAAACGTCGATGAGCTGAACTGGGCTTCGCTCAATAAGTTTGACGACCCTCCTACTCAATGTGGTGGTCCTCAATGGATCTTTCGATGAGAGTTTGATAGAACATTGTCGATTCTTTTAAACTGTCGACCCGATTGGTCGATGGTTTTTCGGGACCTCGTCGATCTTCAAGTGATCAATTTACAGTGTTGGTGGTCACCCATCGATCTTTGCTATTTTGGCATTGAATTCCTTCAAATATCAACAAAATTTATTTAAAACGTGATATTTGATAAACTGGGAATACAATGAACCAAAGCTAAACATCTAAACACTTAATTCTAATGATTTTAACTATGAAAAGACTATGAAGAGTGCATCAAAATTTGATGTTATCACAGTGTTACTCTTTGGTGCACATAAGCAATAAAATTGACTATATGGCATTATAGGACGCAAGTTGTGATAGTTTTATGGAAAATCAAGGTATACTTCATAAAAGACGTGGTTGCATAGATATTTGTTGATTCATCTTAAGAGTGTAATATACAAAAATATATAGCATAAAGCAATCATGTAAAACCTCCATGAGTCGATTTGATGTTACATATTAAGATTCCAAATCAAAATTGGGGGTAGACTACATTTAGGGGTAAGTAGAGAATGGGTTTGACATGGTATTAGTGTAATGGAAGTATTTTATTAAATAGAAGGCTACTTGAGGGATGATTGCAAGTGGTGATCCTTTAGCGTCCTAAATGATGAAAGCTATGTCGGAATTCCATTTGTGTCTTACATTAATATCATCCCAAACATAATTTGTGGTTCGTTTTATCAAGTTGTGGTAGATCAAAACTTGGTCAGGTTGTACTTTATTTCAAAGTTGTTGATTTGACTCATTAAAAGAAAACATTAAATGATCGCTTCCCGGTCATCCAAAATAATAACTTGACAATTCCAAGAATGTTGACAGTTCAGATTTGAAGATCATTAAGTCATTCGCATTCTTTGTACCTTCGAAGTCATGCTTGCTATATTTTCCTTCTTGACTTGTCGCTACTGTTCTTGTAAACACATGTTTATCAAAAATTTGCTCATTTGTACCTTCGAAGCCATGTTTGCGATATTAGATTAGATGTCCTTCTTGCATTTGTAAACACAATAATGCCAACCAGAGTACGAACAATGTCTTTTGTTTTTTTAATTTCCCGCTTTTCATGTTATCAAGTGAGTTGGACAATTACCTAGAAATAAAAACAGACTACTAATCAAATTCAAAGAGGGGGCAAACACAAGCAGCTGCCCGAAAAACAAACGCTTAACTTGAGAGTTGGTGGGGTACGCCAGGCCCGAGCAGCAGTGCAACACAAGGGCGACGCGCGAAGTCCCCGGCAGCAAGCTACCGTGTTGGGCCTTCCCCCTAAAAAAACTAATTTAATATCATGTGGGCCGATGGCCCACGTATCAGATATTAAACTGATAAGAACAGATACTACACTTGATCTTAGCCAAAAGGCCGAGAAAGGTATGAGTTGAAAGGCAGGCAGCACATCCCCTTTTATAATCTGGATTGTACCGAGGATCCGGACAGACAGCCGATATGGGACTAAATATTGTAGTCGTTAGCGCTTTCTATCAGTCGAGGACAGGACCTAAATCTGAGAGACTATAACTCAAACCATAAACTTACTAAGATTACTCTGATTTGAAACTATATGAATACCATGTGCTAGGAGAGAGACAGTTTTCTGAAACAAGTATTGAGGGCTAAGTAGAGCTGACATAGACAATTCCTCAACCGCTGATGCTAATGTGCAGATTACGCTCAGTACTATATATGAATTTAATCTTCTGTATGCAACTACAATGATATATAACAGAATTTCCATCATTAACAGAAAAGCTTGGGGTGTTACCAAAAAAAAAAAAACTTGGGACAAATAGCATCCAAGATGGACCACAATCGGCGAGTAGCTGACAAGAGGACTGAGGAAGCGGAAGGCATATGATTCTGACACCACTTGCCGTTAGCTTTTCCTTCTTTCTGCAAGAGGAACCCTGTCTTCTTGCCTATAAAGTCAAACAATTGTAGCTTAGAATCTGATTATCGGCATCTGATCTTCTAGTTAACAATGTTATTATATACACGTTACCGTCCTTCCATGACGTAGCTGATAGCTGAACCTCACACTGCTTGCTCTCGCCACTACATCATACCCATTACTGGAAGTCTGGAAGAATCCGTCCACAGGCTCTGCGGCTCAGGAAAACAAACATCGATCCATTCTTGCACCTCCAATCATCCGCTGCCGTATTGAGTAGTAAACCGATCGATGGAGAAGAAGCCCTCAACAGCGGCTCCTGGTGCTCCTCCCGTAGGCGTCTGTGAGAAGCTCTTCAACGCCCTGCAGATCCACCCAGGCTTCACCACCATCCGCCGCCTCACATACCGCCAACCTGCTGCTGCCTCTGCCGATCCGGCCCCGCTCCGTGTACCCATGGCTCCGCCCATGGCGACGGTCCACAAGCCAAACCCACCACCGGGGCCGCCGCTGCAAAGTGCGCATCCTTCCCCTGCTATTCATCCTCCACACAACACACCTGCGCTTGTCCCGGCTACTAGCACCCTGGGACCCGATAGGAAGGTGCACAAGCCGGCGCCGGCACCCCCACCTGCGGCCTTGATCAAGGAGAAGGGCAGTGGAAAGATGCCGGTGGGTAGGGCGGAGACCTCTGTTGTGAAGACCACGTCAATGCCACCTCAAGCCACACAGGTACAGCCCACACAAGCAGCTGCTGAGGAGACGAAGAACACCGGCCAACCGGCGGAGAAGCCCAAGAGGAACACGAAAAGGTGGAGGCGTGCCTTAACCGCACCATGAACAAGATCAGGGCTCCATCTCACCTGGGGCAGACGACCACCACAGCCAAGTGACAACACAAATATTGAAGAAAAAGTGTATTAGTATCCAGCCCGCGCGTAACGTACCACTTACGGTTGTTCCTTGCCTCTTATTTTTCCTTGTGTGGAGCTTAATCAACGGGGTTAACAGTTGCTGATTGCTAGGCGAATAAGGAAGCAAGCATGCCAACAAGGTTTCCAAAGTAAGCAAGCTTTTCTAACTTTGATTTGTTGGTACTTCAGTGAAAAGCCTTGGAGAGGAGATGGTTGTTTGTTGAAAACTAAAATTGCAGCATGTGCTTTGGGTGCGTGTTGTTATATTGTTATCTATGTGTGTGTTTTTTAAAATAAGCGATGAGGTGCTTTTATGCGTCTTAACACCCTCATGTTTGCAAAATCAGTCAAAAAGAATACAACGCCGCTTAAAAAGAGCGGTCACTCCTCAATTTTAAAAAAAAAAAAGGAAACAAAAAAGTTGTCGAAACTACAAAAAAGTCACGGTAACTATACATCGTGGCCCTATGTAAGAAAACTACCCTATGTAAGAAAACTAAGTATTTGTCCAACTTTTCAATATGTAAGGCATGTATCTCATCTCCAGGATGGAGAAGCCCCTAACTCTCATGGAAAGAAAACTTGGTTCGCTAAACATAAAACCTTCAGCGTTGTCAACGTCCCAAAGCCCAAATTCTCTAGGTACATAATCAATAACTCTATGATGTGTGACCAATAAAGGAAGATTCTTCTACCACTTGTTTGATGAATTTAATGGGAGTACACAGATCGTCATCCCCCAGCCTCTGTCTTTCTTCCTCTGCGAACATGAAAACATCTATCTTCTTCCTATTATATGTGACTATCATAGGACGGGTGCGCACATTGATTTTTGCATCCACTATAGACAGGAAGGGTCTTTCCAAGATGATATATTCATTCCCATCCAAGGGCTCAAAATCTACAACCAGACGATTTGTCGGATAGGCAACACTCATAATATTGTCAATTGACACCATCTGGTTGTGCAAGACGCTAACATGCATTTTCCTAGACCCATCAGCTAGCAACAAAACATAGTTTGTTGGCATCATTCTCTCTATACCCAGCCACACAACCATGTTATAGGATATGATACTCACGCTGGAGCCCAAATATAAAAGTGCACACTCGATGCGCAGACAGTTGATGTAACACTGGATATAGGGTACATGGGTCTCCCCTCTTTTTAGGGAAGTATATGCCCAAAATGAAGTTCACTCGTTCTGTAGCATTGATTTCTTTGGGCACTTTTTTGACCACCCTTCTCTTGGTGGTGAATGCATTTCTAATCAGGGACATGAAGGTTGATAAGTGTGTTCTTCTTTTCTTTGGGACTCTCACCGCGTAATCCTACTTCTTTGGGAGATGGGGATTTTGTAAGTTACCATGAACTGGTTGTAGTGGTGCCCAGAGTGTTACCATCTTAGGAGAATGTGGAGCAGCACTTGCTATCTCATCACAAGATGGGGAGAGAACTGAATTTCTAGTGCCCTTGGTACGTTCATGAAATGATGGGACAACTGGTCTCATGACCTCCACAGAGGGTGAGATGAGTGACTTTGCCTTCTCAAATAGCAGTGAGACATTGGGTGGCATTTTCTCAAGAGTAATGGGGCAGCAAGCACTTGAGTGCACTTGGCATTTTCAAGCAAAAAGGGGACAACCAAATCTTTTATGCTCTCAACATCTCTACAAGACTTTTTCGGCAATGGTTCTTCATCACAAACCTTGGTCACCTTATCCTCTCTTTCCATGAATTCCTCAACAGCCTTCTTCCCCCATATGACAGACATCATGTTCAGGGGAGGGGGGGGGGAGCTCGTGAGGATGATGGTGGTGATGGTGGTGGTCTTTGGGGAGGTGTATTAGGGTTTTAGAGGATGAAAGTTGGTTGTTGTGGAGGTTGTTGTGGAGGTGGTTGTTGTGGTTGTTGTTGAGAGAGTTGATATTAGGGTGGGGGTTGTTGGTTAGAATGTGGTGGAGGTGGAGTGCATTGGTGGTTGTGGAGGTGGAGGAGCATATGGATGAGGAGGTCCTTGGTATTGTTGCAAAGTTGTGACTTGTCCTTGTTGTGGGACATAGGCACCTTGAGGAGTGCTCATGGAACCACCATCACTATTTGGGTTGGACATGGTTTGGGAAGATATTCTTCCATCCTCGAGGGGGGCAAGTGAAGGAGAGATTTGATCTAGCCTTTGCTTGAGGCGGCTAATTGTTTGCCCATGGGAGGACACATCCCTCTTTACTTCATCCAGGTTTCATAGTCTCTCAAGGACTTCTTCTTCAAACCTTGAACTATTTCTTGGTCCTTGGTGTTGCCTTAGTTGCCTTGTCCTTCTTCACCTTTTTGCTTTCAGGAAAAATTGGGGTGATTTCTCCATTCTGGAGTATAGGAGTTAGACATGGACCCTTGGTTGTTGTGGTTCCCGAAAGCATGTAGAGCTTTCACCTCTTCATCAATAGAATCAATGGCCATGGCAGATTGGCTGGTTGAACCCCCAACTTGATTCTTCATTAAATTCATCATGTCAGCTAGGATCTTCATAGTTTGTGGGTTTACCTCATCTCTAACTGGAGCTGGAGGAGGAGGAGGTGCCCAATTTTTGTCACAGTGCATTCCCATGCTTGAATCCCAGTGCCATGAATTTTCAGCTAGGTTCTCAAAGAGTGTCCAAGACTCTTCCGGGGCCTTGGTCATGAAGGTTCCACCACAAGAGGAGTCAATCACCATTTGACCCAATTCAAACAACCCAGTGTAGAAGGATTGCACAAGTTTCCAGATAGGAACCTCGTGTGAGGGCAATCTCTGAGAATCTTATGGAACCTTTCCTCCCAAGTCTCATGGAATGGCTCGTTATCCTTTTGAGTGAATGAGGTAATGTACCTCCTCATTTGTGTCAGCTTTGAGATGGGGTAGAATTTCTTCAAAAACTCATTCTTGAATGCCACTCATGTAAGTAGTCATGGCTTGGACATGTACCATTCCTTTGTTTTCTCCTTGAGTGAAAAGGGGAATAGGGTCCTTCTAATGGAATCATCTGTGGCAACTGGAGTGCAAAAAGTGGAGCACATCTCTAGGAATGCATCAATGTGATGGTACATATTTGCATTTTCAAGCTCGTGGAAGGTAGGGATGAGTCCAAGGAGGGATGTGGAATGGAAAAATGTTGACCCGACATTTTGTCAATAAGGATGGCAATGGGGGAGGTGTAGTTCCCTGGAGTGAAGTACTCATGGGGTTGCTTGGGTGGTTGAGGGATTTGGGCCTCTTCATCTGCCATTTCAACCTCTTGATGTTGTCTATGTTGGTGTTGACGCCTCCTTCTACCTATATCGAGATCAAAGGAAACAAAATAGTGTAAGTCGAGTGTCGCCCAAGCATGCACAATTGTCACCTACACAAGACACAAACAAGCAACAAGAGCTAAGTTAGAAGGCAAGTTTGCAAAAGTAAACAAAGAATAAAGAATAGTAATGGTGAGGGCAGTGGGAAAACATAAGCTACACTAACTAGCTAGGTCGAGCGCCTCTATCCTCGGCAACGATGCCAAAAAAATTGGTGTGTTTTTTCACACACTTGGATCTTTCTATATTTATAAGGACCTATTCTAACACATTCACTTAGACCAATCACACTTCACCCGCAAGCGCACAGGGGCGTGTTATAGTATAGACAAGAGGCGAGATAAGGGTCGATCCGTAGGGAGAGGGGGCACTAGAGCTTAGTTAGCATGAGCTATGTTCCTAAAGCGGAATTAGAGTTTTTAGGGTTTAATCTTAATTTGGGATAATTACACTAAGATACAAGCAATTAAACAAGATATGAAGTAAGACAAGAAAACCCTACTTTAACCCTAAATAAGAAATTCTAATTAACAAAGAAAGCAACTACTTAAGCAAAAGCTCAAGACTGCACTAGACTAACAATTAAGACACTAAAGCAATTAGAGACCTAAATTACAACTAACTAGATTAAGCAAGCACAAAGATGCACTAACTACCCTAGCAAGGATTAATTACCAAGTGAAAGGCAATTCACTAAGGAGCAAGATTGGTTTTAAGAAATGTTAAAGAGAGGTGGGTCATTTGGGGAAATGATACTAAGATATTAGTTAGGGGGAACATATTATGCAAAACCTAACCATCCATTCTATATTGCTAAACCAAAAAATTGATCCAAGGCAATATAATCGCCTTAGACTATTGGTTGGCCATGTATACAGTAGAGTGTGTTAAGGGGAACTACACCCTTGCACACCCTATCTAGCCTTATGAGGCTCGACCAAGGTTAGGTGGGATTTCAATTGGATTTGACCAATCTAGGTTTCTAGGGTAAGATTGCTTAGGGTAATTGGGATCCAAAGGCAGGAATGGGGAGTGGAGGTGAGGGTATTTCACCTCACACTACTCACCATCTAGCTTTTAGTAAACTCCTAGGCAATTACACTAAACAATCCTACACCAGCTACTTACATCTCACACCTAAGAGTAGGAGAAGGGATATATGTGTGGGGAGATGGGGTGCCAGCTAGGGATCCACTATTTGGACCTAGGAGCAAATCCCAAGATAGCCTCACATATGCCATCTTCTTCTAGACTTGGGTGGTTTCAAGCATAAAACCACAAGCAAATTAGATTTTCAATCACTAATCACAAGTAGAATCATGGGAAAAAAGATAGAATTAGAAAACAATCATCACATAATGAAATTTTTATAGAGTTTACAAGATAAATTCCCCCAACATGGTATCAGAGTAACATTTTAAGCCCAAACAGCCCAACACTAGGAGCTTAGCTACTCATAATGAAAAAAAGAGTACAAAGAAGAAGTTGAAGAAGAAAGAGAATCCATGGAGCTCATGGAAGATCTTCTTCTTCTTCACATCCACAAGTAAGAGCACGTTCTTTTCCCTCCTTGGTGGCAAGATGGCATAAAATGGGTGGTGGAAGTAGCCAAAACCCTAGAAAACTAAGGTTTTGAGGTAGTAGAAGGTGGAAATGGAGTAGGTGATGGATGGGATATAGGTGAAAGCTAAGGGAGGTAGGAGTGAAAATTAGGGGGGCTATAATAATGTCTAACCTTCATGCTACATCCACCACCCTAGTAAATATAGGTAGTCGGGAAGCACTAGGGCAAGTGGGGGTATTGTTGGAAAAGCAGTGAAAAAGTTGTTAGGGTTGGGTAGTCACCATAGTCATGGTGGATGGGGGTCATCCCACTTGTGGTGGATGGGCATGGGAGAGGTGGAGAAGGCTAAAATGACAGGTTGAAATGGAGTCTTGGAGGATCAGTGGCCACGATTGTGGTGAGTGGAAGGCAGCATGGGCGTAGAGCAGAGCACGGTTGTTCTAGAGGTAGGCGGCCATAATCGTTCTGCTGAGGTGGTTGTTGTGGAGGCTCGTCTCCATGGTTGTGGAAGCTGCCACGGGTGAGGTGAGCCATCAGTGCCACGGTCGTGGAGGCCACAGTCGTGATGAATCCTTGGTTTCCTTGACATCTTTACTACGATTTTGAGCCATCTTGCCACGGTCGTGTCAGAGTACCACGCCCCGTGGTGAGGGCTCAGTTGCTCATCTTTTCTATTACCTCCTCCAAATGATTATTTTGTCTTGGACCAACTTTTTCCTACTCAAGGGATGCTTTGGGAAGATTTGGGTCCAATCTAGGGTGTAGAAACCTAAGGATCCTCTCCTCTCTTCTTTGAATCTAATGCATGTGCAAATTCCTGAACACACAAAAGGTAGCCATAAGTGCATTTGATATGAAATCACATATTAGAGGAATAACGTATATTCTAACAATGTTTAGATGTGATTAAAGTGCAAAAAAACACAAGATGGAGCCCTAAATAGGGCTACATCAATTACTAACTTGTTGATACATGTTCATATATTGTCCATATTTTTACCATGCCTCTAGATATGTTTTTCTATATGCTTTATGGTGGTGGTTTTTGTTAGTCGAGTTTTTTTTTAAAGAAATTCGAACAACAAGCACCAATGGGAGTTTTCCAACAACTATTATCGGTCGAGAAGTTCAACCTAAAAACTTGATCGACAACGCTATGCACAAAATATACAGATGGCTTTTTGGATGAGAATTTCCCTCTCAATTAGACTTTCTCAACCAATATCCTTATTCTTTAGCACTCCTTTTTGGCACATTTATGTGTGCATATTTCCATGTTTTAGATTGCCTATCTTGCTAAAACTTTATCTTCTTAATTTCTCTAAATAGATATCTTTATATCTTGTAATTACTTGTCTTGAGTTGTTATGTGTGTTTTGATGATGATCTCTTTGGATCTCTTGGTTGTGCCTTAAATTGCTTCCATTGTGCTCTAACTTGATACATCTATATAGTTTTATATCTTGTTTCAATAGAACTATAACATCCCTGACCTGGGTTATGAACTAACCCTAGGTGTTTTGCCTAAATATGTAATTAAATCCTTGTGATTATCTTTGGGCATGTAATTAAGTTTCTGAGGAACATACATTTCCTTTTCTGTCCCTTTTAAACAATATTGAAATGATTGTTTTGTAATACAGGGATCTATGTGAAAATTACCCAGTTAAGGGGTTAACTTGCAAATTGCACATGTTAAGATGTTCCTTTGATGATATGGCATCATATGAGTGAATATGATGAAGTAAGAGGGATTTCCCAAGCTTGAGCACCAAGGTGCAGCTGTGGAAGCAATCCCTGTGCTTGAAACCCTAAATTAGAGTAAAGTGCAATTTACCCAATTTGAGGGGTGCAACTTGTAAAATACACCATCTAGAACATCTTTATGACTCTTGTCATCATTTAGAGAAGAAATGATGAAGAGGTCACTCCTTTTGAATAATCATATAATGAAGAACACCTTTGTGATTGAATAATCAAGGTGTAAGTATAATAGCCCTTTTATGTGTGTACTTTAGTGATGGGTTGATCTTCTTTGCCTTCATTTCTTGACCTTAGAAGGAGTTTGTCCTTAGAAATAAGAGGAAGGGACGTGCAAAGAAGAAAAGAAGGACTTAGATGAGAAATGAGGAAAACATATGTTATTATGTTGAAGTTTCACCTAAGTATATATGTTACTTTCCTCACTTAGCAAGGAAACGATCCTTTTCATTTCTTCACTTTTTCCCTTGCTCAAAACCGACCAAGGCTAAGCTCTGGAGCAGAGAAGGACGACCAGGGGTCCTAGGTAAGTTTGGATCATCCCTTTTTTCTTGAATTCATGGAGGAAACTCGATTTCAAGGGTGAATTCATGGCTAGCTCACTTAGCTTTATCTTTCTAGCCATTCCTTTTCAACTCTCCTTGGAGAATATACCTTGGCCGACCTGTGGAGCTCAAAGACGCCATTAAAGGTTTGGATCTTGGAAGCTTGGAGCTCAAGGAACAATCTTTAGGCGGGTTTTATAACTCTAAACCTTATGCTTTGATTATACATCTCTTTCTATGGATATAGTTGTTAGTTCTTCTTCTTCCCCATCTTTCCTTGCATCCTTGCAAGAAAAACCGCGAAGAACTGCTGTTGTTCTTGAGCTAGAAGATGAGGGCGTTATTTCCTATGCTTATCCACGATTTTCTACTTTATCAAACGACCTCCACCCATTGCTTATGCGGTTTGCACAACCATTTGGTGGGCAAACGGTTTCAGGGTCGCATAGAGGCAAACGGTCTTCAAAGACCATTTGTTCCAGTTGACCAAGTGACGACCGTATGATAATCCTGTTCAAAATTATGTAGGCTAATCACCCACCAAATTTGAGGGATTAACTCCAAAGGAATCGTGAGATATAGGCTAACCAATTAGCAAGTCTAATTGAATTAAGTCCTGATTTTCAACCTGTTTACTTGGACCTTTTTGGGCAAACGGGTTCCAACCCATTTGAAGGAGTTGACCAAGCATTGACCGTTTGGGATTACTGTTCTTAATGACATTGGTTAATGACTCACCAAATTTTATGGATTAATTCCAAACGAGTCATGAGTTGAAGGCCAATCAACTAAGCAATCGATTTAAATTAAATGCTGATTTACCAAATTGAATAACTTGAACTTTTGGCCAAACGGGTCCCAACCCGTTTGAGGGCGTTGACCAAGCGTTGACCGTTTGGGATTACTGTTCATAATATATTGAATTTCATTTCTACCAAGAATCATCATCTAATTCCTAACCAATTAAGAGTTGAAGGTATTTCAACACCTTAACCCTAATCGGGTTGAATGTGCTGACTTGAAAAGTAGTTTGTGTTGAGTTTTGGGTTGAAGGACCCAAACGGGTTCCAAACCGTTTGGGAGTCCTTCCAAACGATCCCACACTCGTTTATTGACACTCCATGATCGTTTGGAGGTCTAGAGTTAAAGGGAATTTGATGAATTGAGGGTCCAATCACAAGATGTTGATAATTGATGAAAAGTGCTGATTTGTAGTCTTTAGGGTTCAACCCTTATCAAATTAACTTAGTTTTTGGTCAAACTTTGGTAAAACGGTCTCAAGGTCGTTTGGAGTTCATCCAAACGATCTCAAGACCGTTTGGGCCAAGTTTGGGCCCAATTGGAGTTCAATTGATAGGTTCAACCTTGTTTTGATTCACATTGTTGATAATTGATAAGTGATCGATTGGAAACCCTAATTGAATTAGATTTAACCCTAATTGGCTTGCAATTGAAGATCAAATTGGTGACCAATTGGTTGAGGCTCATCCTAGTTGACTCAATTTGTAAGTGGTTAATATGGCTTGGGCCAATTGAACGATTCAACATAAGAAACCCTTTTCAATTATGATATTTGTATCAACTTTCATGTCCATGCGGTTTGGACCCAACCCAAACGAGTGCACACTCGTTTAGACCCAAACGAGTCCATACTCGTTTAGACCCAAATGAGTGCACACTCGTTTAATCCCAAACGGGTTCACACACTCGTTTAGGTCTAAACGGGTTGACACTCGTTTAGGTCCAAACGGGTTCACACTCGTTTGGACTCAAACGGGTCCACACTCATTTGGACTCAAATGGGTTCACACCCATTTGGAGGTCAAGAGTGTACACACTCGTTTGGAGGCCAAGTGGGTCCATACCCATTTAAGGAACAAATGGGTTGAAGGTTGAAGGTTCAACCCTAACCCAATTGAAGAATTCCAAGGATGATTATACTTAACCACTTGAAGGCCTAAATGGTTCAATGATGATTTCATTTAATCCATAATGGTAACCTAAGTCATTAAAGGAACTAAGTGACTAATGATGTGAACCATGATGATGATCAATGGGAAATTTACCAAAATGCCCTTGAAAGATTCAAATTGAGTGAAACCTTGTTCTAATCAAACCCTAATCACTCAATAGTGGTGATTTGGTTTATGTTAATCAAAGTGGACTTAACCCAACCTGATCTAGAGTGGTGTTATCACCATATACTAGTATGAGGAGAGAGAAATTATCTTAAGAGAAATAAAGTACCCTTTTATGGTGGAAATTCAAGTAAAGTACCTTCAATACACATGAATGTGCATGATTAGGGTATGATCCACCTATGTGAGATCATGGAAACCCTAATTATGATAAATGATGAATCTTAACCTAAATATGAGAGCATCAATGATGATGTTCCTCATACATGATGATGTTATGAGTTCAATTCACCATAATGTGAATAGTAAACCCTAATTCTAGGGTGATGACATGTAATGGGGATAAGTAAACCCTAATTGATGAGAATCATGGAACTTAGCTCTTATGGCAAGAGTGGAAGGTATAATTCTTGAATTGAATTACTTTTATCAGTTGAATAAACATGCAGGTTATTATATGAGGATGATCATATCCAGGTATGGATGATGATGTTACATTCATTGAAAGCATGTTGTTAGCTTTATGAATAGTAAAATATCTTGATGCCTTGTCAGTGGCATTTATGAGTTTAATGGGCTGTGAGAGCCATAAATACCATCAAGGTCATGCTTTAGAGATGACTTGTGATGAGGATGTTGAGAAATGATAATTGATGTGAGTTAGACTTGTTACATTTAGTATTCTCCCTTCATAGCTGCTATGCTAATGTTATTGTTTGAAGAACAATGTATGATGTTAAAAGAATATTGAATGTACCTAACTAATCAAGTATAACCATACCATGTAGAGCCCTGATCATTGATCCATCATTGTCAGAGATCAAATGATGGTGAAACAGATTTTCCTAAGGGAACTCCTGGATCACATACTTTTGAGTATGTGGGGTATATGGATGTATAGAACCTTACATCCTAGTGTAGGTATTTGATGTAGATGTGTAATCCGTCAATCCTTCACTATAAATCCATACCGCATCAGTGGAAGGTAAACATGAAATCTCCTGATGGCGAAGAAAACACAGATACCGCATCAGTGGAAGGTAAACATGAAATCTCCTGATGGCGAAGAAAACACAGATACCGTATCAGTGGAAGGTAAACACGAAATCTCCTGATGACGAAGAGAGTACAGAACGCCACTGTAACTCTAGAATAGCGAATTACCAGATTACCCTGGTAAGCTATATAGTAGAGAAACAAGATGTCCTGCAAGTAATCCTCTTACTTACTGAGGAAGGTGAAGGTCATGAGAATCCGGCTCTTTCAATGACCTAGTATGATACCGAGGCACGTAACAGTGATCGGTTGGAGTATGAGTGGTATACCTCATCTCCGCAGGGCATAATTTTAATGTTTGAAAAACATAATCTACAGCGTAGTATACCTGTTAGAGGTAACTATGAGCTAATTGATTGATGTTACACTGTATAGTGCATATGATCTTCATGTTTCATAAATGTTGAACTCTTGATTACTATCAAAACTGTTGTTGTTTACTTCAAAGCTTTTAATTGCCTATGTTGTTCTTGATATGTTATAATAAAGCTTCTGGCAGAGAGTTATAACTCTCGCTGGGACAATTATTTAAAATTGTCTCACCCCGTAGACTTCAACTTTTTAGGTGGTCTCCAAGGACGAAGGGACCAATCTCCAGGTGACCAGTATCAGCAGCAGTACCCGGAGCAGCAGTAAATCTCAGGTGGAGATTCAGACTGCTGAGTTATATAGATAGATAGTCAGTCCTATGCGTCCTCTGTACTCTCAGGTCCTTGGGGTCATGGTCTGAGTTTTGATTCATCCCTTGAGATTTTGTAGCATGCTGTGTTTAATTACTCAAGAAGTAATTAACAGAGATGTAAACAGTTTATCTTGAATCTATGAAAGGAGTTTTTATGGTTTCAATGTCTTATCTCAAAAAAGTTTTAATTTCCGCTGATTTTTGGTATTCCGCTGCTAAACGAATCGCTTCCGCTATGTTTACTTCGAAGTTTATGTGTTTATCTCAGACTTTGGAGATCAGAGCCCACAAGAACCTTGGGTTTCTTAGTAGTAATAATCTTTTAGTAATGATGCATATTTGCTAGTGAGTAATATCCTTTCATGCTTCTAAAATTGTATATCTCTTTGTTTGGATATTTCTCTATATATACTCATAGCTTATTCTTTAACTTGTGCAACTTTTTCTATGCTTTAGATCCTACTAGTATTCCTAACTTGTGATATCATCTACTAGTAGTTCATCTACATGTAGTTCTAGTCTTTTTCATCAATTAGTATCTAACACATCAATTGGTATCCAATTATATGCTATGCTTGTATCTTTTTTATACATACTCAAGCTTGTTATTTGACTTGCATATCTACTATCTTGAGTTACTTACTTGCATATACTTATCTTGTTTATTTGCTAGAACTATATATAGGGTTGCTCTAATGCATGTCTTAATTTTCTTTATATACATTTCTTGGGCAAGCCCTTAGTGTTTGCTTTTCTACACCCCCCCTTCTAACAAGTTGTGTTTTAGCTCTTAAACCTCCTCACTTTTTTAAATGAAAAAGGGTGAGAATACATGTATTATGTAAAGGGGAGAAGACAAATATCTAAAACATATATGAATAGAAGACATAGTTTCTATAAATGTTATAAAATCTAACCTGCAGGAGAATTAGCACCAATTAAGCAGGAGTATGAGAACTCCACGAGCATCAGTTGAGGGGGAGCATATGAACTCAATTTTATTGAAACCTCTAGGTTTCTCCAAAGGTATAATTTTACTTAAATGTTTTCAATACATTTATGGAATGGTTTGTCATCTTCAAAAAGGGGGGGAATGTCGAGTCCAAGTCTAATTGACTAAACCCTTGTTTTGATGATGACAAACCATTCCACTTATTTGTGCCTTATGCTTCTACTTGAGTGATTTTAGACACACTCCAAATGCCTAAACTTGTGCATCCTAACTTGGAGAAAAACAAGTCAAAATTAATACAAGTGCACTTTTCTGTAAAAGATGTCAAATCTATTAGAATCATGTTGTAAATCACTTATAATGATTGTATGATGTGTAATTAAGCTTAGAAAAATTCAATAGAACTTAAATAAAATATTTATGAACTTCTGTGGTGCTCTTGCAAAATTCATCACATGGACTTTTTTCGGTCGAGTTTATCGTCTAGGATAAACTCGACCGACACCCTTGATGGATCTTGGGGACGGATAAGGTCGGCTAAGTTTCCCTAGGGCAAATTTGATTGACATCCCTACACGGGCCAATCAATTTTAAGCCATCGGCTGAGTTTCATCCAAGATAAACTCGACCGATAACTCAATATTTCTTTGTCGCGTAGTGTCATTGGTCGAGTTTCTTAAAAGTAAACTTGACCGAAAACACTGTACGGAATGTTTAGAAAAAGTGTTTCCAACTGCTGGAGTGTTGCAAAGCTCAAAATATATTTGTTGCAACACCCCAAATGGCTAGAATTTGTCTTTAAGTGCTTCTACTATCTAGGAGGCATCTTGACCAGCCTAAATCGCGCGTCCAAAAGTGGAGGCGGATTTGATGTAGTCGAGCTTTTACATTTATAAACCCGAATCCTTCTAGGCCCCCGCAACTTTGTTTACGGGGTCGAAGTAGATATACGGGGTCGAACACAGGGATAAGGGGGGTAGTGTTGGGAACCCAGAGTCGACACGCTACACACCAGTAGGTATAAAGAGATATAAATTCCCAAAAGGGAAACAACAAGATGTCACAAATAAAACAAAGAAAACTATCTCCAACTGGAGCTACAAGAGAGATTTAAGGTTTTAGTCATTTATCAGTTTTTAGGGGTTTTCATGCAACAGAAACAGAAAGATAATACTAGAGCTAGGGCAAGATGCGAAGGATAAGACTACAGCAAAACAAGCGGCAGCAGTAACACCCTGCACCCCTCCTCTCAGAGCGGGTACTTCTAACCAAGCGTCAACACCCCTCTCGAGGTTTTCGGGCTTAAGTTAGAGTGGAATGTTACTGAAACAACTCCGTTCCAGGCACTCTCATACTCCAGAATCAGACCAAACACTAGAGCCACAACACGACTCTCGAAGCTGTTGCGACGGGAAAACACGATTCGGTAGCTAAGCGAAACGCGATCCAAACATGCAAGCTAGAGTTCAGATTTCAAACATAACAGCCATCCAACACATGTACCAAGCATAGAGCAACAAGTAATTAAGATATTCTATTTTCATAAACATTAAAGGTCTTAATACATTGCGTAAGAAAGGAATTAAATAACAGAATTAAAGATAGATGTCGCCTTCTTGATGTAGAAGGGTGACAGACTACAGCGGCTCTCCCGCCCGATACCGGACAGGGGCCTAGCCCGATACAGCGGTGTCGGGTGGTGTCGGGCGACACACTCTCTCGAGCGGCACACCGTGATGGGCGACTATATCATTCAAGGACCTGGCCGATACGCTCAAGTCGGGCGACACACCCTCTTGGGTGGCACGCATGACGGGCGAAGCGTATCGGGTTCGATATCGTGTCGGGCATGGAGCGACGCGTCCTACTGTCGGGCACTTGTGTCGCTCGTCATCATTGGCCGATATCGTCCCGCAGTGTCGTCAAGGACAGTTCTAAGTGAACTATCCCCTCCCTCTCGGGACGAGGAAGGGCTCACCTAGTGTCACCCGACATGAGCACTGGGGCACGATACTCCTGCTCTCACAGTTTCCTCCGAAGATCACTCAAAGCTCCCAACTGTCCGAATTCCGAAGTATCTAAACTGTCTTTTCGGCTTCCTGTAGCTGCTATTTATAGGCAGCGGTTGGAGGAAGTTATGGTGCTCGAAGTGCCACGTGTCCTCCTTATTTGCGGGTCGGTAGACGGCCGATACTGGTATCACTCGGCTCAGGAGTGTCGGCTATCGGTCACGTGATGGACGGTGCACCTGCCGGTGGGTGGCTGTGTCGCCCGTCAAGCTGGGTTGTCGAGGTGAGCTGGGCTCCCTGTCGGGTAGAAGGTGTGTCGTCCATATGCTCCTTCTTGCGCGGCATCCTTTTGTCGTGCGTCATTGTGTCGCTCCACCCTGTCAGGCAGAGGTTGTATCGAGCATCAGGAAGGCCAAAACAGACTTGGACTTATTCTGTGGGCCGGGACGGCCTTATTGCACCAAAATGGGGAAAAACTCTGCAAAAGATGGAAATATAGGATTAAGAGTATTGCTTGGACAATTATTGCGAAAGTGCATACAAAAGAGAGGAAAATAGCTAAAAATGGCAGTTTTGATAACAGAAAAACAGTCTAAAATATCACAAAAATTGGTGTTATCGCATCCTCAACTATAAATAGGACCCCTTGGGCTTCATCCCATGGTTAGAAAATCACTATGAATGTCTCTACAGTACAGTTGAGTGCCTCTAAGAGCCTCCTTCCACTCTTAAGCTTAATCACTTGCTACATCCATTAGAGTCAGTAGGATATTTGTAAGAGAGCTAGTCCTACATGTATATCTTGTGAGGCTCTCACTTTCTCCACCTCCCAATCTCTCTTTCCACCATGAAGATGAAGATTGTCTCTCTTGGCTAAGAGTGGTGAAGAAGAAGAAGGGAAGGAGTCCCATGGTGAAAGCTTCTCCTCAGTGTATGTGAAGTCAAAGGTGAAATATTCAAGTCAAGAGTGGGTAATTTCTTCAAGGAGGAAGACTTGTAGTAAGAGTGGGTAAGTCCTTGGTGAAGGCAAAAGACTTGTTGCAAAAGTGGGTAAAGGTATAAGACTTTTGTTCATGGATGGGTAAGTCCTTTGTGAGGTTATTGGCTCCCTTGTCCTCAAAGGGAAGGTTGGGTATCCTTGTCTCAAAAAAGGAAGGTCATATGTTGTAACTCTTATAATGGAATATAAGGAGTGAGACATGGTTGAAAAATCCTAGAGGTTGATCTCTCTAGGTAGTGGATGTACACTCTCCTAGTTTGGAGTTTGTAACCACTATACATAGCTTGTGTTCTTGTTCTTATTCAACCTCTCTCATCCTTTCTATGTATATTTAGTTGCACTCAAATTCCAAGTTTGCAACCTTGTCTCTTGAAGTAATTTAAGGTATGGTGAAGTTGGTTTAAGTGTTTTTAGCACTATTCAACCTCCCCCTTCTAAATCCCATCATTCGATCCAACAACCTTATTATATTTCATGTCCTTTATCCCTTATATTACTCAATCCACATTTAACATGTGCATACCAGCCTTTATGTTGATATCTTCTATTCTTTCTCCTCTTGTTGGGGTATGCTTCCAAACCCAGGTGTAGGACTTGGAATACTGGACTTGATGACATGGACCTGCTAGGTGGAGCTCGTGGGAGATAGAATCCAGAGAGTTGGATATCCCTCTACTTAGATCCTGGTGATGATGCAACTTTTATGTAAACCCCATATGGTATATTACGATGTACTTTTGTAAAACTGAATGTATTCATGATTTGTTCCACTGCTACATTTTGGTTTTTTGAATATAATCATTTAAGAAAAAAAAATGTACACCCATTCCAGCATGCTTGCTAGTAAGTTTGGAATAGATAGGTTTATTATCAAGTTAAGTAGGGAGTGGATCCCCTATCGGGTTCCACTCCTTACAAGATGGTATCAGAGTCCACGACATTCAGAATTTGAATATTTTAGTTTTGTTCCCCAAATTAGAACCCTTACCTTACATTGTAAGACCCTGACCTTGCTTTTTAGTTGATCATGCTTTCTTATCATAATCAGATGTTTAAAACCTTCGTCAAACCCTAATATGTGCTTTTATATCATGTGACAAACCTAAGTTTCAAGTTTGGTCCAGTTTTGACACTTTTTGAGCAAGTTATGCATTTATATGCTTGTTTTGGGATTTTAAGAAGTTTACCCATATCTAGGGTTTTTATTGCAATTTGTCACATCACTTATGTGCTTCACATGTTTTTATATCATGCTTGAGTTAGTTGTACCTTGTTACACCTTGGTTTTTGTGGTGACATCTACCTAGGGTTCATCTTCGGGTTTCCTCTCATGGATGGGCTACCTTGAGTTCTAGAACTCAATGGTTCTTCTTATGAGTTGGTATCTGTGATGGCCTTCCTTGTGTGTTACTATCTGATGGTGGTCCCTTTAGGTGTGAGGGTCGATGGTTTTCTCTCTTAAAACTCTCTGGATTGATGGTTCACCAAGAGAGGTGCAAATCGACGGTGATGCTAGGGTTTTCACCCTTGCAACCAAGGATGCCAAGATCTGGTGGTCACCCTATGTTGGGGTTGATGTATGTCATGGGAGTCAAGATTCAATGGTCCTCCTGACTCCCACAATCAATGTACATGTTGGTTTTCATGGATGTGATGCTTTTGGCCATGGACAAATGACAAGCTTGGCTAGACACCTTCCCCTTATTTTCTCTCTCACCCCATAGCTTTATATATCTTCCTCCTTGAATGCAAATGAGTTCTTAACCCACCTATATTTCTTTGACTTATTCCTTGCTGATTGGAGCTTGTCTCCCTTGTGAGGATGATAAGAAAGATCCAAGGTAGAAGATACTCGGTCGATCTTGCTTGCATGTGTACCTAGGGTTTGTATCCACCCTTGTAGATATTGTTTGGTGATTCCTTACTTTGATTCTTGGTCTAGATGAGTGAGATTCCCCTCCCTTCCTTCTTTTTCCTTGTTGTTCTACCTTCTTCTCTCTTCTTCTTGGTCAGATCCATGGCAAATCTTGAGCTAGAGGTTGAAAATGCCTTCTTTCTTTGCTTCCTTGACCTAGGGCCTGCTTCCTTTTTAGAGAAGGAGCTAGCTTGGCCGAGTGGAGTTCTAAAGCTAGGGTTTCTTCCTTCTTTCCTAGATCTACCTTGTTGTTTGGAGATTCATCTTATTCTTTAAGGTGATTTATATAGCTTCTCCATGTTTATCGCTTACTCCTAGCTTGCATGTACTAGACCATGCTCTAAAACATAGTTCTAAGTGGAAAGATGCTATCTTTGCCTATGGTTTGAGCCTAATTAGTAGTTCTTATATAGTTATCTCCTTGGATGCACCCCTCAAAATCCTTCCTTGGTAGAGGAAGCTTAAAACCTAGAATGCATGTGGAAAGTGGTGGCTTTTGCTCTCTCAAATGATGATTCTTACTTAGGGGTTTGAGTTGTTTTTTTCCTTGTGTTGCAACTTGATGGTTTGAGGTTTGGTGCCATTTGTCTTGACCTTCTTGTTCCAACTGATGGCTTTGATTTAACTTCTATTTTGGACCTTATTATGCTTGAGAAAGGATGGTTTTATTGCTCCCTCATGTGGTGCAAGTCAATGGTTTTCCTCCCTCTCACGATTGAAGGTTTTACTTGGTGTTTGAGGCTTGTTTTCCACCTATTGACCACACTCGATGGTCCCTCTAGGTCATCAACCAATGGACCCACTAGTTCAAGACTCAATGATTCACATCCGACTGTTCCATTGGGTCAACATCCAATGGCTTTTCTGGTTTACACTCAATGGTGTAATTGGTTCCCAAAATCGATGGTTTCTCTGAGTTTTTGGTTGATGGTTCTCAACCGATGGGTTTACTGGTGCAAGATTTGATGTCCTACATGGTGTCCACATATAATTGTGAACATGATTTCCATAACTGATGGTTTTTTTGAGTTTAGCATAAGAAGATACCTCTAATGTTAACAATCGACAACCTTTCTAGGTCATGTTTTGATGACTCTCCTAAGTCACAACTCAATGGTTTCCCTAGATGAATGGTTCAAGGTTTCACTTGTATTGCATCTGATGCTTTACCTACCCAACATCTGATGGTATCGGGTGAAGTTCATGATTCGATGGTTTGGGTTTGATGTTGCAAATCCTATGGTTATATTTGACCTTATGCATCCATGATCCGATGGGTATGCTAAGTGCTAGGGTTTATTCTTGAGTGTTGATTTGTAACTTCAATTCAACCTATCTTGTTAAACCTAACCCTAATACAAATAAGTGAGGATGGTTAATCATACTTAGCTTCCTTGAATGATTATTAGGATGAAGGAATACTCTTTTAATGTTATTGTAACTGTAATATGTTGCCTTATGATTATAAGCTCTTTAGTGCAATGTTCTGCTAAACTTGTGAATCACACGCATGGTGATGGTTTGTTGAGCCTTATTATAAGGTGTGGAAAGATAATGATGTTCTTATAGGAAAATAATTTGGATGGTCTTAATGACCCTTAGGGCATGTCTTGAGACCTGATGGAAGTGTAATCCTCTTCATGATGTGACAAGGATTGGTATCCTATGATGACGTGATACAAATTATATCTCATATGTTTTATATCTTCTGGAGTTGTTACATACTCATGTTTTTGTAGAAATCCTTTGGGGTCTGCTTGTAACTTGATTGATGCATCCTTAACTCACCAAATTGGCATTAACTAACCAAGAGAAACCCTAACAATGTAGTGCACTATGTTGTAGATCCATTCCAGTTTTAGGACTTGTTTGGATGGTGAAACGAGTATTCCTCTAATGGAAGCTCGGAGTCATTTATCATTGAGTATATACATGTTTTATAGGATGGTTGCGGCCATATCTTGACAAGAGAACAACTGTGGTAGTATCTTGGATACTTATATATGTTATGTGATTGAGGATAGCTGCGGTTGTACCTCAGATGATAGGGTTTGTATACCCTGGTTACTAGTGTTGTGACCTATATACTAAGGGCAGACTAGGCTATTTTGTAGCTTGACTTATATGTCACTACAGACTCATACTGAATAAGGGTGAATGAGATCTTAGGATTCTGGATCTCCTAGATCTTGTATAGAACTAATTTTGACTTAGCAGTGGTCAATTGGAGTTTGAGCGGTATACCCCAAAATCCCCAGGGCTTAATAAAAGACGTAATCCAGCCGTGTAGTATACCTGCTAGGGTTAAACACAATTCACATTGGTTGATAACCCTTGCCTTGTTTCTTACAATGTTAGTTGATGTACAGTGTGGCAAGATAAATTAATTATTAAAATATTATAGATTTATATGTTCCTCTATATATTGTGCTAATCATGCTTAACCTATTTTAGTTGTTTAGTTTGTTATACCTGCTTAATCTGCTTAATTGGTTTAATTTTCATAATACTATAACCTGTTGTAATCAATAACTATTGTTGAGAGTTATATGTCTCACTGAGACATGGGTCTCACATATGGGTCACCACATCTCTTTAGATTATGGTCAATAACGTCATCAGGTTTGTAGTGTTGAGGAAGAGTAGCTTGGAGATAAGTAGGGGAAGAAGGTTGGTTGGTAGTACTAGTGTCCTAGAGTCATCCTTGTACTCTCAGGTCCAGGAAAGGGATATTTTATAGATGATATGTACATCAACTTGAGTTTTTGGCAGTATGTTGATGTTTGTATATGGCATGTAAATGTGAAAAAATATGCCTTTGTATACAGGTTGTGGCTGATACCAATGGACATACAAGTAAATACCTAAGGTGGTATGTGCTTATATGCAGGTTGTTGGACTTACATGTAAAAGCATATGGACATGTTTGCAATGTTCAAATTGGTTTTAATTATTCCTCTTTTCTGGCTATATGGTTAATCGGTGATAAATTACGTGTTTGATTTGAGTAATCTTGCTTAGCATGGTGGTGTGTAACAGATTGGTTGTGTCAGAGCTTTATGTTTTTTGCGTCTACAAGGACATAGGACTTAGGTTTGTGTCTATTCTTACATAATCCAACATATTTGATCATATCTTGTGCTTATACAAATATGTTTGGAGAACGTGAAGAGAATATAGAGAGTAGCTACATCGTGCAAGGTGGTGGTGGTAGGAGGCCGATACATGATGAAAGAGTTCATGTGAAGGGTCTGGAATAACCCACAATGCCTCACGTTGGCCCTACAACCATGGCAAATCTAACTTTTTATTCCATGTTCAGACAACTCACGACGACGATTATGCACTTAGAAGATAGAGCGCCCATACCTCAAGCTACGGTTGTCATCCCTAATGTGGAATTTTGACGTTCCAAAAATATTTTTGAGAGGTTGAGACGTGTTGGGGATATTGAGTACGCTGGTAGGACAAACTTGGATGATGCAGATATGTGGTTGATTGAGCTTGCTAAGGCATCCAAGATCCTCAGTATTCCATAAGAGGATAAGGTGAAACACACTGTTTACCTGTTGATGGGCACTGCTAGCCACTGGTGGGCTATAAAAGAGGAGAAAAGACCACGAGTTGTCGTGAGTTGGGAAGAGCTTTGGTGAGAGTTTGTGAGTCGTCACTTCCTAGAGACGTATTTGGACAAGAAGACAATGCAGTTTGAGAAGTTGCACCAAGGCTCGATGTCCATCAATGAGTACAAGGTGAGGTTTATGGAGATTTTGAGATTCTATCTTCACATGGCAGCGACAGAGAAGGAGAGAATCTACAAGTTTGAGAAGGGTTTGAGCTCAAAGTTGTCTACAACAGCTAGTGCCATGGAGAATAGAGAGAGGTTCTCTACCTTCGTGGAGTCAGTAAGGAGGATTGAGAGGTCTACTAATGAGAAGCGTGAAGCCAACGCTAAGAAGAGGCCAACTCAAATCCAAAGATAGTCATCTGGTGGCTTTAAGAAGCCAAGGTTCCCATCGCTACAATCACAACAGAGATCATGTTTTTCTAAACTAAGATCGAGAGTGTCGTCACAATGGTCCTCGAGTAAGGGTAGAGGTCGTAGATTTCCTCCACCAAGAGTGCATAGTGAAACGTCCATGTTAGTGACAGGGGCGTCGAGACCAAAGACGAATCTAAAACTTGTCAAAAGTGTGGACAAGTATGAAATTTGAGGTGGTCTTTCCCTATAAAGGGTGAGGAAGTGACACAATAGCCGAGGCAGAGTCAATGAGGTTTGCAACAGTAGTAGTACAATAATGGTGGTGGTAGAGGACGCGGTCAGGCATCGCAGGTAGGGTCTTCAGGACCAACAGGCAAAGGATGAGGGTGACAACAGGTGACAACTATATCAATGCTATGAGTCAGTCGGAGGGAGTGGTCAATCCACATGACGTGACATGTCAGATGGAAATTTTTCATTCTGACTTATATGTTTCTTCTTTTGTATCTATTTTGGTAGACCCGGGTGTGACACACTCTTTTATCACTAGAGAGGTGATAAGTAGTTATTATCTACTTGTTTGTAGTAGATCTGATAGTCTTCAACTAGAAACCCCTTTATTTGGTTCTGCTTAGTTGCGGGATGTGTATCCATCTTGCGTCATTTCTTTCTCAGGATGCAACATTCAAGTGGGTCTTATGCCACTTGACATGCATTGATTTGATGTGATCCTAGGGATGGATACCTTAGAGAAGTACAAGGTTGTTTTGGATTGTAGTTCCAAGGTGGTGATGTTCTATGATGGAGATGTTTTGTGGATCTTCCAAGGAGATAGAAATATTCTTCCTACATGTTTAGTGTTGGATGTGATATTAGAGAGGTTGATGATACATGAATGTGTGGCTTTCCTAGCACATGTTGTGGATACCAAGGTGAGAGGTCCTGGTATCCAAGAGGTACTCATAGTATGAGAGTTTGAGGATGTCTTTCCAGAAGAGTTTCTTGGTGTTCCCCCTCCTAGAGAGATTGATTTTGAGATCAATCTTATTCCTAGAACACAACCCATAATACAGTCACCCTACAGGATAGCACCAATAGAGATGGAGGAGTTAAAGAAATGGTTGCAGGAGTTGCTGGAGAAGGGTTTCATCAGACTAAGCACTTCCCCTTGGGGTTCCCCCATGTTGTTTGTGAAGAAGAAGAATGGATCTACGATGCTTTTCATAGAAGAACAAGGTCATAGTGAAGAACAAGTATCTTTTTCAAGGATTGATGATCTGTTTGATTAGTTGGGAAGTGCTACAGTGTTGTCAAAGATAGACTTGAGGTCAAGTTATCACTAGCTGAGGATCTAGGCAAATGACACACCCAAGTCTGCTTTTAGGACTAGTATGGTCACTATTAGTTCATAGTTATGCCATTTTGGGCTAACTAATGTACCGACATCTTTTATGGATCTGATGAATAGGGTGTTCAGACCATATTTGGATTAGTTTGTGGTAGTGCTCATTGATGATATTTTTACATACTCCAGGGACAATCAACAACATGAGCAACATCTATGCCAGGCATTGACATTGTTAAGGCAGCACAAGTTGTATGCCAAGTTCAATAAGTGTGAGTTCTGGTTGACCGAGGTGTCTTTTCTTGGTCACATTATATCTATTGAGGGTGTTTGCATAACCCGAAGAAGGTGAAGTCCATCCTGGAGTGGGAACAACCCAAGATACCAATTGGGGTTCAAAGCTTCTTAGGTTTTGTTGGTTACTACACGATATTCATCAAGAATTTCAATGTTGTGGTGTTACCCCTAACCAAGTGTTGACTAGGAAAGGTGTTTCTTTTGTCTAGGATGACAAGTGCTAGTGTTATTTTTAGTTGTTAAAAGAAAAGTTGACCAGTGCTCCAGTGTTAGTGCTACCAGAGCAAGGGAAAGGTTACATCATCTTTTGTGATGCATCGAAGAACAGTTTGGGATGTATGCTGATGCATGACAAGAATGTGATTTCTTTAGCTTCACGACAACTTAAGAAACATGAGAAAAACTACCCGACACATGACCTAGAGCTAAAAGTCATGGTTCATGCCCTGAAGATTTGGAGACACTACCTATATGGAGAGAAGTGTTAAGATATTCACTAACCATAAGAACCTTCAATATATATTCTCAAAGCAGGATCTAAACATGAGGTAGAGAGGATGGATGTAGCTTATCAAAGATTATGATTGCATGATAGATTACCATCCTGGGAAGATGAATGTGGTGGATAATGCATTGAGAAGGAAGTCATATGGGTCATACTCTCTGTAAACAAGGCACAAATACATCATATGGTGTGTTACAAGCGAGAAATGTTGGTGCTACTTCACCAAATGAATGTATAGTTGGAAGTATCTCTTTTGGTAGGATTGTTAGCACAATTTCTAGTGAAGTGTATGCTGATACAACTTTGGGAGCACAACTAAGGTTTAGTATAACTTCTCACCTGCAAACAGATGGTCAGTGTGAGAGGACCATTTAGATGTTGGAGGATCTGTTGAGAGCATGCATTTTGCAGTTTCTTGGCACTTGGGATGTCCATCTGAGTTTGATTGAGTTTTTATACAATAACAACTATCAAAGAACTATATACATGGCACTGTATGAGGTGTTGTATGGGAGACGTTGTTGGTTACCCCTTTGTTGGTACGAGGCAGGTGACTATCATCTTTTGGATCTTAAGCTTGTGCAACATACTACATAGAAGATCAAAGTGATACAATAACAGTTAAAGGCAGCCCATGACATATAGAAATCCTATGTTGATAACTATAAGGATCCTGACCTAGGTTCTAGAGCAACCCTATTTTATTTTGCCAAATCTTGTGTTTAGAACCTTGTGCTAATCTTTTGAGATGTAATTAGGGCTTGAGGAGGGCTTAAGTTTCACGTTTGAGCTTGTTTGGAGGTTGTTTGTGCTTTTTGTGGTAGTTTTGGTGCAAATTGCAATTTACCCAATGTAGGGGGGTGATGGGCAATTGGCCACCTCTAGAGTGTTCCCTCTCCTTCTTGACATCATATAGAGGAGAGAGAAAGATGAGGGGTCCTTGCTTGAGCCTTGGTTGAGGAGCATCACCCTAGGTGGTGATTAGGCTTGATGTGAGTATTGAGTACCTTGACCATGAGTGAGTTGGTTGTGTCGTCTCGACCTTGGGTCATGACCAAGGCTGGTTTTGGAGGGTACCACAATCGAGGAACTTCCTCCAAGTGTTTAGGCCACAACCTAGGATGTCTTGGGTTGAGATGGATGACCTAGGGTTTGTGGAGGCGTCGTGTCTCAACCTAGTAGTGATGTTGGTTGGTGGTGTCGTGACCATGGATGGTGCATCCTAGGATGACCGTGAACGCGACCATGGGGAGATGCATGATGGTCAAGGAACTACCTATAGGGCATCACCATGTCTTGCATGTCATCCTTAAGTGGTTGTATGTGGTTGCATGTTGGTCTTTTGCGATGACAAGTGTCCCTCCGGTTCCTTAGCATGTTGACACCTCACCCTTTGCTTTCTCTCTCGTCCCTCATCTATATAACCCCTTATCTTCCTTGTTTGCAACCCTTTCGTCCCTCTATCTTTGTCCTTCTTCCTTGCTTGTTCTTGGTGCTTGGTGGATCAAGGAGGCTCGTCCTTGGAATCTTTGGTGATCAGTCTTGTCTTGCATGTGGTAGCGGTGGTGATCTGAGCTCATCTTCCATCCTTGGTAAGTGTTTGTCTTCTAAGTTATGTTTCTTTGATATCCTACCTTCATCTTCCTCTCTTTTCTCAGAAATAGACCATGGTTCTTCCATGATGGATGTTTTGGAAGAGAAACCTCTCCTAGACCATGTATTGACAAGGTAGACCCAAGTGTGAAGAGGATTTCTCCTCTCTTTTCTCCTTTCTCTTTTAGTTCGGCCAAGAACTTCTTTTCTTATTTCCTTGAGTTAGATTTGACCTTGGTGTCTTCTTCTTCTTGAGGTGCTCTTTTAGTCGAGTGTGGAGATTTTGGGTGGAGCTTTTCCATCCCTGGGATTGTGTGCTTGGAGCTCTTGATCTTGGAGCTTGGAGCTTTGGTGGTGATCTTCTTAGGGTGGGTTATATAACACTAAACCTACTCTATTATCACACTTTCTTCATGCATTTTATTACTGTCTTCTCTCTCTAGATTGCTCCCTCGTCATGCTTGTACTTACTAGTAATCTCTAGAGTTTGTTTGGTGGAGATACCTTGCTTGGTTTGGAAGTAATCTGAAAGCCTAATCTTTCGTATGCCCATTTTGACACAGGTTGTTTCATGGAGTTTCCTTGTTCATGGTTGACCCTTGATCTAGCCTTCACATTTGGTGTTTGTGCACCTAGAGGTGGGGGAAAAGTTAGTCTCAATTTCAGTTATCTTATACATGGTTTAACTTCCTTTGGATATGCTTTTCTTGGACCTTGTCCTTAGGGTTTGTGGAGATCGGTTTTCTTGAGGCTTCCTTATGTGGCGATCATGGTTCTTCCTTAGTTGGGTTCTATTTTGGTGGCCTAGATGTTCACCCTTAATGTGGTCGCAACCTAGGTGGCTTGGCGGTCGACACACACACATGAGCGTCGTAGTCACAACATGGCCCATGGAGGTTGGCTACGACCAAGTTGGCTTGGGACCGAGTGATCTTTTCCTTGTGCTAAAGTTGTCTTAGTGATTATGGATTAGAACCCTTAATGTTAAACAACTAGTGACCCTTAGTTCATTTCCTTGACCTAGCTATGTCAGGCTTGGTGCATTGGGTCACGACTCAAGAGGTGTTGCGGTCGCGGCATGGTGGTGGTTGATGTGTTGTGATTGTAACACATAGTTGGTGGTTGAGATGAAGACCTAACCCTAACCCTAATGTCACTGGTGCGACATGAAGGAGACAGTAATGACTTGGTGATGGTGTTTAGGGTCGAGACACCCAAGATGGAGGTCGCGGTCATGACATACCATAGAGGGTGGTCACTATATGGATACATGTGGTGATGATAGGTGGTTATGAAGCACATATGAACGACGCCTAATGTTAATCATGTATGTACTTGTATAATGTTGTTAAGTATGATCTATAATCCTCTCTAATGATTTTTCCTAATCCTATCACACTCCATGATGGTGGAGGGTGATGGTTCTAAGATGGTCATTTGACCCCAACCTTGTAAACCCTAATCGACTAAAGAAGGAACGCTATACCCAACTAGTGAACAATTTTGCTTATTTCCTTATCATGGATGGTTTTGATGTTATGTGATTATCTCTCTTGATTATGATCTTCTAACCATGTAGGTATTATGAGGTTGATGATCATGGATAGTGTATGCTATGGTGATGAGACATGATATGAGTCAAATGAGCCTTGAGAGGCATGTTGTGGCACTTGTGACATAGGAATGATGTTGTGAATGGTCCTATGAACTTACAGTGACTTGTGGCCTAATATGAGGTGAGTTGAGGGATTGATGTCCCATGACATGTGGCCTTGTTGATGATATGATAAATGTCAATAATACATGTTTCATGTGGTGATAATGTGGCAAGTTCATACCCCATATGTTTTTTATCTACTAGAAGAGTACTATGCCCTTATCTTTGTAGAGTTTGTCATGATTTTATACATTGTAACTTGATTGATGTTAAAAGACACATAACTAACTTAACTAATCAAGTGGAACCTAATCAAGTAGTTTTTCCATGTTCCATAGATCCATTAAGTGTCAACATTTGTTGAATGGTGAAACGAGTTTTACTCGGAATACATATTTTTGAATATGCGGGGTGCAAGTCGAGCATTCCCTTGCATCCTTAATTTCAGGTTGAGTGAGACGACCATGTGTGAGCTGATCTTGTTGTGATATGGACGGCCATGCGTGATCCACTCCTTCTTGTTAGAATGGCCATGCTTGAGCATGTTCTTCTAGCACTGTTACCTGTACCAAGGTGGGCAAGGTGTTGATATATGTGGACGGCCATGCGAGGCGATCCTTCTATTGACTATCTATCACAGGTTGCAGTTGATTGGTATGTCTCTACTGTACACCCATGTACTGACCATGAGGTTTGGTGAGGTCGTGGATTCCAGCTCTTCCATAGACCTTGTATGGCACTGATTTTGACTTAGTAGTGGTCGGTTGGATTTGGGTGGTAAGACTCAAATCCTTGAGGCATAATAAAATACATATTTAGCCGTGTAGTGTAATTGCTTAGGATCAAATATGATAACATTGGTTGTAGCCTTGCCTTGCTTTTGTACAGTATAGTTGGTAATGAATTTACAATATTCCTTTTATGATGATAACATGTTCCATAATCTAATGGCAATTACTTATTCTGTTAGTGATGATTACATGCTTATCATAGTAGTAGCATAAATTTTGTTCTTTAATCTTTTTACATGTGCTAATAATAGTGTTGGTGTAGAGTTATATCTCCCATTGAGATTTGGAATCTCTCTCACGTGGGTTTCCACATCTTTTAGGTGGTCGTGCACGACGCGGTGGTGATCGTGCAACTGAGGAGGAGGAGCAGTAAGATTAGTAGTTGATAAGGTTGACTGTGATGTTGTTGGTTTTCTGGTGTTAGAGTCCTAGAGTCATCCATGTACACTCGTGTCTCGGGGAGAGTTCAATGTGTTTTTTGGTTGTACTATCGAGATGATTTTTTTGTTTATGCACCCTTGTTGAAATAGTTAGTTGATGTACATGTATATGTAAGTGGAACAAATATCACATGCGATAGGTAGTCCTTATGAAGTGTTGTAAATAATGATGCTTATGATATATATAATTCAGATGGCAGCTTTTTGGACCCTATGTAATAAGTTCCTTAATGTTGGCTCTTGATTGTAATCGCTTTAATTTCCTGTGTTTTTGAGTAATATCATTTTGTGTGACAAGGGGTGTCACATTGGTTTGTATCACAACCTTAGGTTTATTGAGTCTACAAGGACCTAGGATTAGGGTTTGTGTCTATTCTTGTGCCCTCCAGTCTGTCTTATAGTAATTTATGCTTATGCATAAGAAGGAAAAAAGCCCAAAGATGTCTGGAGAACACGAAGAATGTGTTGCTGAGAGTGAAGTTACAGCACCAGGTGGGGGTTCCAGGAGACATGTTTATGAGGAAATAGACCCAGCAGTGGTGGCCAACCCCACTTTTCAGTCCATGTTTGGCCAGTTTTTGCCACAATTACACATATGGCGGACAGAATGCCCGTTCCTCAAACAAGAGCAGCAGTCCCCAATGTGGAATCTTTGGTATCAGGGAAGACATTTGAGCGGTTCAGGTGAGTTGAAGTAGTAGAATATGTTAGTATAATGGATCTAGTGGATGCAAAATTTTGGTTGATGAAGATAGAGAAAGCCTTCAAAATCCTTAGTATTCCAGAGGCTGATAAGATGAAGCACACAATATATCTTTTGAAGGGGAGTGTTGGCCATTGATGGGCCATAGAGGAGGAGAAGAGGCCAGTTGTTGTGATCAGTTGGGAGGAGTTCTGATGTGAGTTCGTTAGTCAGTACTTTCCTCAGACGTACCTTGATGAGAAGATCAACTAGTTTGAGAGGATGCGATAGGGATCCATGATGATCAACGAGTATGAAGTAAGGTTTATGGAGTTGTTGAGGTTCTGCCCTCACATGGCCATGACAGGGTAGGAGAGGATCAGACGCTTTGAGAAAGGGTTGAGTGTGGAGTTGATGATATTGACAGTAGCCCTAGAGAGCATAGAGTGTTTTTCTATATTTGTGAAATTGGTTTGAAGGATAGAGAGGTTTGTGGTTGAGAAGAAAGATAAGGGTGCCAAGAAAAGGCCTATTAAGTACCAAGGATAGTCGTCAGGTGGCTTTAAGGAGCCTAGGTTGTCAGCACCACCAACACAACAGAGGTCTAGTGCACCGACACAGTGGTTGCCCAGTAAAATCAAGGTCTATAGTTTTCTACCTATAGGAGCCTAGAGTGCTGCCTCATTGTCTATGACAGGGCCACCTAGGCCTTGGTATGAGAATAAGACATGCTATAAGTGCATACAAGTTGGGCATACTAGACCTTTATGCATTGTGAAAGATGATGAGGTGACCCATCAGTCGAGGCAG
Organism: Alisma plantago-aquatica; assembly: GCA_963693085.1. Lineage (NCBI taxonomy): Eukaryota > Viridiplantae > Streptophyta > Magnoliopsida > Alismatales > Alismataceae > Alisma > Alisma plantago-aquatica. The sequence goes on from OY856409.1 coordinate 1,245,299,000, forward strand.
AGTCAACATGGCTCGTAGAGGAATCACTTCAGCAGTGGTGGAGGATGAGGACGTGGACATGTATCGCAAGTTGGTTCCTCTAGACTGGCCAGTGGGGGACGAGGATGACAACATACGGTGGCTCGACTTTATGCTTTAAGTCATCCAGGAGGAGAGGTCAACCCTCAAGTTGAGATAGGTCAGATGAAGTTATTTAATTCTGATATGTCTCCATCTATATCTATTTTGGGTCAACCGTAGTTTGGGCTTGAGGAAGAGATGAGGAGGAAGTACCCCTCTCTTTTCACTTTGTATTTTGGGGGAAAAATCCTTATTAGGACTTTATGGCTTGTAAAGACCTTGACCCTGAATATGGGTTAACCCTATTTGATTTGGACTAATCTTGTGCTTAGAACCTTTCTCTAATGTTTTGAGATGTAATTAGGGCTTGTGGAGGGCTTAAGTTTCAAGTTTGAGCTTGTTTGAAGGTTGTTTGTGCTTTCTGTGGTAGTTTTGGTACAAATTGCAATTTACCCAATGTAGGGGGGTTAATGTGCAATTTGTCACCTCTAGAGTGTTCCCTCTCCTTCTTTACATTATCTAGAGAATAGAGAAAGATGAGGGCACCTTGCTTGATCCTTGGTTGAGGAGCATCACCCTAGGTGGTGATTAGGGTTGGTGTGAGTGTTGAGTACCTTGACCATGTATGAGTTAGTTGTGTTGTCTCGACCTTGGGTCGTGACCAAGGCTGGTTTTGGAGGGTTCCACAGTCAAGGCACTTTCTCCAGGTGTTTGGTATGTGACCTAGGTGGTCTTGGGTCAATATGGATGACCTAGGGTTTGTGGAGGTGTCATGTCTCGACCTAGTAGTGATGTTGGTTGGTGGTGTCGTGACCATGGATGGTGCATCCTAGGATGGTCACGACCACGACCATGGGGTGATTCATGATGGCCGAGACACTACCTAGAGTGTATCACCATGTCTTACATGTCATGCTTAAGTGGTTTCATGTTGGTCTTTTGCAAGGACAAGTGTCCCTTGGGCTCCTTAGCATGTTGACACCTCACCCTTTGCTTTCTCTCTCATCCCTCATCTATATAACCCCTTATCTCTCCTTATTTGCAACCCTATTAGCCCTCTATCTTCTTCCTTCTTCCTTTCTTGTTCTTAGTTCTTGGTGGAGCAAGGAGGTTCGTCCTTGTAAGCTTTGGCGATCAATCTTGTATCTTACATGTGGTGGTGGTGGTGATCTGAGCTCATCTTTCATCCTTGGTAAGTGTTTGTCTTCTAAGTTGATGTTTCTTTGATCTCCTACCTTCATCTTCCTCCCTTTTCTTAGACCTAGACCATGTTTGTTCCATGATGGATGTTTTGGGAGAGAAACCTCTCATCACAAGGGACATAGACCATGTCTTGACAAGGTAGACCCAAGTGTGAAGAGGATTTTTCCTCTCTTTTCCTCTTTCTCTTTTGGTTCGGCCAAGAGCTTCTTTGCTTCTTTCCTTGGGTTAGGTTTGACCTTGGTGTCTTCTTCTTCTTTAGGTGCTCTTGTGGTCGAGTGTGGAGCTTTTCCAACCCTGTGGTCATGTTCTTGGAGCTTGGAGCTTTGGTGGTGATCTTCTTAAGGTGGGTTATATAACACTAAACCTACTCTATTATAACACTTTCTTTATGTGTTTTATTACTATATTCTCTCTCTAGTTTTCTCCCTCATCATGCTTGTACTTAGTAGTAATATGTAGAGTTTGTTTGGTGGAGATACCTTGCTTGGTTTGGAAGTAATCCAAAACCCTAATCTTTCTTATGCCCATTTTGACAGAGGTTGCTTCATGGAGTTTTCTTCTTCATGGTTGACCCTTGATCTAGACTTCATGTTTGATGTTTGTGCACCTAGAGGTGGAGTTAAAAGTTAGCCTCAATTTCAGTTATCTTATACATGGTTTAGCTTCCTTTGGATATGCTTTTCTTGGACCTTTGCCTTAGGGTTTGTGGAGATCGGTTTGCTTGAGGCTTCCTTAATGTAACGTCTATCTCAAGAAAACAAGATTAACTAATGCGGAAGCGTTCACTAAGCAGCGGATTACCAAAAATCACTAAAAATTAAAACTTTTTGTGAAGAGATCTTTAAATGGTAAAGCTTTTTTCATAAAGCAACATGATAAGTTATTTACAAACTGATCCATCAGTACATCTCTGTAAGGTCGTATCTCGAGATTACAATCATCAACTACCATGTTAACTATATAAGGCAAGATACAGAAATCTCGAGGTACTGGACCAAAAATTCGAAAGTAATAACTATTACTCTGAGGACCTGAGAGTACAGAGACGACACATAGGACTCTAACTACATCTATATGTGGCATAACAGCTAGTTCTCCACCTGAAACTTCACTGCTGTCCCTGGTACTGTTGATGCTGCCCTTCACCTATTAAAGGATTTATGCCTCCTCACCCACGTCCACCTAAAAATTTGTTTCCCACGGGGTGAGACAATTATAAAATTGTCCCAGCGAGAGTTATAACTCTTTGCTAGAAACATAATTATTGCATCTTAAGAGAATAAATGCACACAAAGAAGTTATATTTGTCTGGGAGTAGTTAAAACAATGTCTAACAGATTAAACCATTCTTCCTATTAAAGTAATACAGCTATAATTTGATAAACCCATATGTCATTTATCTTCTAAGAAATAGAAGAACATATATGGCATTTATTTACTATAAAATCATTATTACAACACTAACTCTCTTCAGACTTAGATCATATATCTAATGTCTGACATTATTATTGGGGAGTCATGGCCTGTAGCCATACTTTTTCTCACAAAGTGTTAGGATCTTAATTCCTCAACTTATCAAGTACCTTTCTAAATTTATCATCATGATTATAGAATCTAGGTACTTGAACTCATAATTTACCATTCACTAGGTATCATAGCATATCATTATACTTGAAGCATATAAAGTAATTTCAATACATAAGATATCATAATCCTTACCTGGATATGATCACCTCTTTATGAAAACATGCATGATCAATATTTACTAATAACATGCATATTGTATCATAACAATACCATACAGGTTCTTCTCAAATCATATATGTGATACCACAGATGGTTTCTAGGGTTAGGATTCTCATTTAATCCAAAAAGAGTTACTCAACCTCTTAACTAGATTAGGAATAATGATTCCTATCTCATTTCTCAATCATGGAGTTTCATGCTTAAAAGCATAACTCAGAATTAGGGTTACTTGTTCATATCATCACATTTCCCTAGATTAGGGTTTACTATTCACATAGCATCACATTACCCTAGATTAGGGTTTACTATTCACATAGCATCACATTACCCTAGATTAGGGTTTACTATTCACATAGCATCACATTACCCTAGATTAGGGTTTACTATTCACATAGCATCACATTACCCTAGATTAGGGTTTACTATTCACATAGCATCACATTACCCTAGATTAGGGTTTACTATTCACATAGCATCACAGTGAATTGAGGTCTTACCATCATTATTTATGAAGATTACTTTCATTAACACCTTCAAATTAAGTTAAGATTCATAATCTCCATAATTAGGGTTTCCATGATCTCCTTATGAAGGATCATACCCTAATGGTGTGTATTGATACATTTTAAAGGTATCTTATTTGATTTTCATTGATATTAGGAGTCTTATCTCTCCTCTTACTAATAGATGATATTTACATCACTCTAGAGTAAGTTAAAACAAATCAACTTTGATTAACATAGGTCAAGTCATCACCATTAAGGTCATTAGGGTTTGCCTAATCGAGGGTACTAGTTACACTAACCCACTAAGGGTACTTTTTTAATCTTCACCATTAACCCTAACATACATTAGTTCACTAATTACTTAACCCCTTAATGACTTTAGGTGTCTTTAGGGTTTAGGTTAAACAACCATTGAATCATCTAAGTCTTTAAAGAATTAAGCATACTTGACCTTAAAAGATCCCAAACAGTTTTACACTTTCAACCTCCAAACGGTTTTGAAACCGCATGGAATGGTTGACCGTTTGGACCCTTTGACTTTCAAGACCGCATGGCCACGTATACCATCAAAACTGTTTGCCCTAGGTGAGGTGAAGACCGTTTAGTCTCGTTGACCGTTTGGCCAACATTGACTTTTGAAACCGCATGGACAATTCAGCCTTGAAACCGCATGGTCACCAAACGGTTTGGGATCGTTTGGTCCCAAACGGTCTTGAGACCGTTTGGACTCAAACGGTCTTGAGACCGTTTGGTCCAAACACCCTCAAAACCACATGGACCAAAAAGTGTATCAACACTTCCAATTGAAAAAGGGTTTTCAATGTTGAACCCCTCAATCGTTCATGCCATGGTTAACCACTTATCAAATTGAGCCAATTAAGTTAATACTCAACTGATGTGACCCTCAATTGATCACCAATTAGGGTTTGGATTGATTGGATTAGGCTTGGAATTCGATCATCCTTCAACATGTATCAACATGAGCCTAATTGATGTTGAACCCATTGACCATCACTCAATTGGGTCATCACCTGACCCCAAACAGTCTTGGGATCGTTTGGACATCCTCCAAACGGTCTTGAGACCGTTTTATCAAGGTCTCATCAAAAACTAAGTCAATTACTTAAGGGTTGAACCCTAATTAGGTCACCAAATCAGCACTTTGATTACACTTTAACTTAGTATTATTAGATCATCAATTGGTTAACCATACTCATCCCTAGACCTCCAAACGGTCTTGGGTGGCCTCCAAACGGTCTTGAGACCATTTGGATGAGTTCCAAACGATCTTGAGACCGTTTGGCTCATCCAACTCTTGGATTCTAGTGAAAAATCATTAGGGTTTGAGCTATTGAGTTGATCATCGAATCAGCACTTGATTGCATTTCAATTTGGTATCTTTAAACCTTCAATTACTCAACCATACTTGACCCCAGACCTCCAAACGGTCTTGAGACCGTTTGGGTAATCTCCAAACGGTTTTGAAACCGTTTGGGCTAAATAACCCAAAAAGTCAAATCAATCAAGTTGAAAATCAGCACTTAATCCAATTAGGGTTTGCCTAATTGATTAGCCTTCAACTCATGATTCCTTTAGAATTAATCCCTCAAATTTGGTGAGTTATTAAACAACATAATTATGAACAGGAATATCAAACGGTCAACCCTAGGTTAACGCTCTCAAATGGTTTTGAAACTGTTTGCCCAAAAAGGTCAAGTTAATCAGGTTGGAAATCAGCACTTAATCCAATTAGGTTTACCTAATTGATTAGCCTTCAACTCATGATTCCTTGGGAGTTAAACTATCAAATTTTGTGAGTTATTAACCAACATAATTATGAACAGGAATCTAAAACAGTCAACTCTTGGTCAACTCCCTCAAATGGTTTTGAAATCGTTTGCTCCAACTGACCTTGTGAAACCGTTTGCCCTTCAAATAGTTTTGAAATCGTTTGGCCAAGGGTTGCAAGACCGTTTGCTAAAGTAGCATTGGTATTCATGCCCCCTTCTTATACCTCCAGATCAAGGCCTGTTCTCCACGGTTTTGCTTGCAAGAGTGCAAAGAAGGATGGAGGGAAGAAGAAAAAGCAACGTTTGCAAGAAAGAAAGATGCATAACAAAGTTTAAGGGTTTAGAGTTATAAAACCCGTCTTAGAATCTGATCTAGAGCTCCAAGATCCGTAGCTTTAATGGTGGCTTGAGCTCCAAGGGTCGTCCAAGGTCCTTTCTTTAAGAATTGGATGGAGAAGATGGCTAGAAGCAAGAGTTGTGTAAGGAATACTAGCAAACCAACCTTGTAATGGAATTTCCTCCATGAATCCGAGCTAGAAGATGACCAAACTTACCTAGATCAACTTGGTCGTCCTCCTCTACTCATAACATCCTCCTTAGTCGTCCCAAAGCAAAAGGATGAGAAGAGGAAATGAAGGGAACGATCCCTTGATTGTGGAAAGAGCTTGCTTATATATTTTTGGGCATATTTCCAAGGCAATGATAAATACTTCTTCTCTTTTACATCTATATCCTCCACACCACTCTCCTACTTCTTTGCCACGTTACTCCCTTCTCATAACATGCAAAATTATCTCTCAACCTTGGTTTAGAGGAAAATAAGCCAAACACTTTATTAAGTCATACATATATAAGGGTCATTTTGCATACATCTTGATTATTCAATTACAATGATTATCCTTCTTATATGGTTACTCAAATGAAGTGCCCCCCTCATTTTCTTTACTCCACTTGATGCTAAAATGCATGAGAGGTACTCTAGATGGTATATTTTACATGTTGCACCCTATGTTTTGGGTAAATTGCACTTTACACCAAAACTAGGTTTTAAAGTACAAGGATTGCTCTACAAGCTATATTTTGGTGCCCAAGCTTGGGGAATCCATATCACCACATCATATTCATTCTTATGATGTCTCATCATCAGAGGAACATCTTAACATGTGCAATTTGCAAGTTAACCCCTCTAATTGGGTAATTTGCACATAGGTTCCTATTAAACAAAACAATCTTACAACATTGTTCAAAAAGGGCAGAAATGAAAATATAGACTCTTCTAAAGCTTTAATGACATATCAAGGGTTAAACACAAGCCTATAATCATAATTTTAAGCAAAACACCTAGGGTTAGTTCATAACCCAGGTCAGGGGTGTTACAAATTATAAACCCCTAACAAGGATTTCGTCCCCGAAATCCCTGGAAAAAGGAAGGACAAATTATTCATTAGTAAGGCCCTCAAGTTTCCCCATATTATCTCAGAATTATGATGATGTTATGGATTTTTAATTCACACAAAGTCCCTTTCATTAATTACTTCTTATCACTGTTTATGTTTGTGCAAAGCATAAACCCCTAACATAAGGTGTCCATACTTTTGAAAGGAAGAAGCATAAAAGAGCATTCTTCTAGTATCACCCAAGAATGTTTACCAAAAGAGAAACATACATACCTTAACACAGATAATTCACTCAGCAATCCTTTATTTATTTGAAACAATTCACTAAGAAAGTTTGCTAATCAATTAATTTGGAAATATTCACTGAGAAGATTCACTAAGAAATTTGTCTTGGAAGATTTCACTAAGTAAATTTACTAAGTATGTTGTCTCAAAAGCTTTCACTGAAGGAGTTCATTGAGTATGCTTACTAAGTATTTACTGAGGAAATTCACTGAGTATGTTCACTAAGTATGCTCACTAAGTATGTTCACTAAGTATTCACTGAGGAAATTCACTGAGTATGTTCACTAAGTATGTTCACTAAGTATGTTCACTAAGTATTCACTGAGGAAATTTACTGAGTATATTCACTAAGTATTCACTGAGGAAGTTCACTGAGTATATTCACTAAGTATTCACTAAGGAAGTTCACTGAGTATATTCACTAAGTATTCACTAAGGAAGTTCACTGAGTATATTCACTAAGTATTCACTGAGGAAGTTCACTGAGTATATTCACTAAGGAAGTTCACTGAGTATATTCACTAAGTATTCACTAAGGAAGTTCACTGAGTATATTCACTAAGTATTCACTGGGGAAATTCATTGAGTATATTCCCTAAGTATTCACTAAGGAAGTTCACTGAGTATATTCACTAAGTATTCACTAAGAAAGTTCACTAAGTATATTCACTAAGTATTCACTGAGGAAGTTCTCTGAGTATATTCACTAAGTATTCACTAAGGAAGTTCAGTGAGTATATTCACTAAGTATTCACTGAGGAAGTTCACTGAGTATATTCACTAAGTATTCACTGAGGAAATTCACTGAGTGTGTTCACTAAGTATATTCACTAAGTATTCACTAAGAAGATTCACTGAGTATGTTTATTTAGAAGTTTCACTTAGCTTTTCTCATTAATTTCCTTATACTCTCTAGATTGTTTCAGAATAATTACCTGATCAGAGTAATAAAAAAGATAACAATCTAAGAGTTTCATACTTGCCTTATCTACAATAACCATATACCTGGCCAGGGTATATAAGTATTGAGATTAGGTAGTATGTATTTTACTTATCATCATATTCCTCACTTTTCATATCATTATACACACAAGATTTACCATACTAGATTATTCTTCAGGTATCACATCTATATCTCATCTTTTAATACACAATTAAGGGAGATTATAAATTGTTTTAAAGAATACTGAGTAAGATATAAGTTCTTATCTCCCTTGTGTCCTTCTAGGACTTAGTCAAAGGAATTCGAAAATAGCTACTTTTCATATCTTTAACACATAGAATCATGATATGAAATATCAAAACAAAACTTATTTCATCTGACCTGTCTGGGACGTTTGTCCACGTCCTCTATTATTATATTGCCTCCCTTGTAAGCCTTGCAGACTCTGTCCTTGAGGTTGATTCATTATTGTATTCCTGTCTGGACAATCCTTTGCCAGATGTCCCGGTTGTCTACATTGGTAACAGATCCTTGGTGTAAAGTGTCTATACGATCCAGTTACTGATGTTGACGCTATGTCGGAGGGTCTTCTTGATGTACTACTATGATCCCTACTTCCACTTGACATCCATTGTGTCTGGGTAGGAAATCTTGATATTATTGTCGGTATAGAAAATCTTTGCTTCTTAAAACTTTCAGGCCTTTGATCTTGAGGCTGGGTGTACATCTTCTTACTACTTGTCTGTTGTTTCTCGATTTCCGACCTCTCTATCCTTCTTACTGACTCCACAAAGGTGGCAAACCTTTCTCTGTTCTCTAAGGCAGACACAGGAGTGGCTAGTTCAGCGTTCAATCCCTTTTCAAAATGTCAAATTCTTTCTTCATCACTAACTGCCATTTGTGGACAAAACCGCAGCAACTCCATGAACTTAGCTTCATATTCGCTAACATTCATCTGTCCTTGTGTGATCTTATCAAATTGAGAGATCTTATCATCTAGATACGTCTTAGGGAAGTATCTATTGACAAATTCTCATCAGAATACCTCCCATCCTATTTCTTCGCCTGGTCTCTTATCTTCCTCTATCATCCACCAATTACCAGCACTCCCTTTTAGGAGGTATACCACATGTTTTACCTTTTCAGCTTCAGGAATATCAAGGATCCTGAAAGCCTTTTCCAGCTCTATCAACCATAGATCAGCATCTGCTGGGTCAGATGTACCAGCATAATCTATGGCTCCCACCCGACGAAGTCTCTCAAAAGTCTTGCCGACTCCATAACCTTCCTGATGGGCTGGTGCCCTAGGTGCAAATGGTGGCACCCTATCTGCTATGTGTGTTATGGCTGTCAGGAATTTATCAAATAAAGCATGGAGAGCTAGGTTTTCTATCTCAGTTGGGTCAATCTGGGGCTGTTCAGGTACAGGCCCCTCCCTATTCTGGTCTCCTGCACCTCCTCTTGGTGCAGCAGTACTGCCCTCAGTAGCATGCTCTTCATGTGATCCAGACATCTTCAAGTTCTTCTTCTCCTATGAGAGCAGATATACTATCAGATAATCTGGAAAACACTTAGAACAGACTCAACAACCTTAGTCTTATGTCTCTGTAGACTCAGCAAACCTAGGGCTCTGATACCACTAAATGTAACGTCTATCTCGAGAAAATAAGATTAACTAATGCGGAAGCGCTTACTAAGCAACGGATTACCAAAAATCACTAAAAATTAAAACTTTTTGTGAAGAGATCTTTAAATGGTAAAGCTTTTTTCATAAAGCAACATGACAAGTTATTTACAAACTGATCCATCAGTACATCTCTGTAAGGTCGTATCTCGAGATTACAATCATCAACTACCATGTTAACTATATAAGGCAAGATATAGAAATCTCGAGGTACTGGACCAAAAATTCAAAAGCACTAACTATTACTCTGAGGACCTGAGAGTATAGAGACGACACATAGGACTCTAACTACATCTATATGTGGCATAACAACCAGTTCTCCGCCTGAAACTTCACTGATGTCCCTGGTACTATTGATGTTTCCCTTCACCTATTGAAGGATTTCTTCCTCCTCGCCCACATCCACCTAAAAATTTGTTTCCCATAGGGTGAGACAATTATAAAATTGTCTCGGCGAGAGTTATAACTCTTCGCCAGAAACATAATTATTGCAGCTTAAGAGAATAAATGTACACAAAGAAGTTATATTTGTCTGGGAGTAGTTAAAACAATGTCTAACAGATTAAACCATTCTTCCTATTGAAGTAATACATCTATAATTTGATAAACCCATATGTCATTTATCTTCTAAGAAATAGAAGAACATATATGACATTTATTTACTATAAAACCATTATTACAACACTAACTCTCTTTAGGCTTAGATCATATATCTAATGTCTGAAATTATTATTGGGGAGTCATGGCCTGTAGCCATACTTTTTCTCACAAAGTGTTAGGATCTTAATTCCTCAACTTATCAAGTACCTTTCTAAATTTATCATCATGATTATAGAATCTAGGTACTTGAACTCATAATTTACCATTCACTAGGTATCATAGCATATCATTATACTTGAACCATATAAAGTAATTTCAATACATAAGATATCATAATCCTTACCTGGATATGATCACCTCTTTATGAAAACATGCATGATCAATATTTACTAATAACATGCATATTGTATCATAATAGTACCATACAGGTTCTTCTCAAATTATATATGTGATACCACGGCTGGTTTCTAGGGTTAGGATTCTCATTTAATCCAAAAAAAGTTACTCAACCTCTTAACTAGATTAGGAATAGTGATTCCTATCTCATTTCTCAATCATGGAGTTTCATGCTTAAAAGCATAACTCAGAATTAGGGTTACTTGTTCATATCATCACATTTCCCTATATTAGGGTTTACTATTCACATAGCATCACATTACCCTAGATTAGGGTTTACTATTCACATAGCATCACATTACCCTAGATTAGGGTTTACTATTCACATAGCATCACATTACCCTAGATTAGGGTTTACTATTCACATAGCATCACATTACCCTAGATTAGGGTTTACTATTCACATAGCATCACATTACCCTTGATTAGGGTTTACTATTCACATAACATAACATTACCCTAGATTAGGGTTTACTATTCACATAGCATCACAGTGAATTGAGGTCTTACCATCATTATTTATGAAGATTACTTTCATTAACACCTTCAAATTAAGTTAAGATTCATAATCTCCATAATTAGGGTTTCCATGATCTCCTTATGAAGGATCATACCCTAATGGTGTGTATTGATACATTTTAAAGGTATCTTATTTGATTGTCATTGATATTAGGAGTCTTCTCTCTCCTCTTACTAATAGATGATATTTACATCACTCTAGAGTAAGTTAAAACAAATCAACTTTGATTAACATAGGTCAAGTCATCACCATTAAGGTCATTAGGGTTTACCTAATCGAGGGTACTAGTTACACTAACCCACTAAGGGTACTTTTGTAATCTTCACCATTAACCCTAACATACATTAGTTCACTAATTACTTAACCCCTTAATGACTTTAGGTGTATTTAGGGTTTAGGTTAAACAACCATTGAATCACCTAAGTCTTTAAAGCATTAAGCATACTTGACCTTAAAAGCGTTGGGTTTTAAGGGAAGCAGAGAAGGCAGCGGAAACAAAAAATTTTCTCCCCCAAACCCGAAACGAGGAAACACGTCAACGTCTATATAATAGGAAAGGATGGTTTGTTGAATCATACCTTGTCCCGAGGCTTGCTCAGCGACAATACCTCGCGCTATGCGCGGTCTTCAACTCCGGTCTTGGACGACGTCTGTGCAGCTCCTGGTCGCACCTGGACTGACAACTCCTCCTCTCACCGGACTGTCGGGATTGACAGTTGTCCTCCTGAGCGGCAGAAACCTCCCGCCTCTGAAGTAGTCCATACAGACCACCTGGAACTCCACACTCCTTATCCTACAAGGAAGTGGAAGGAGTCGCACCCTCCTGTTGACGTACTAGTCGCCAACACACTCTCCTGCCTCCAGTTGCAACTGCAGTTGTCCTTCCGTTATTGCACCTCCCTTTGCGGGAAGCACTTGCTCGGGCTCTCTCTCGGTTACCAAAACCAGAGAGAATGACAACTTTGCAGAGCAATTGGTTGCACTGAGTTGTTGTTTGAGAAGCCCCCAATACCCCTATATATATATGCGGGTCATGGGACATGGTTCTATGTCCTCGGCAATATGGGACTAAAGCAGGAGTAGAAGGGTTCGAGATTTCCCACCAAAAACAACCAACTCGCAACTTGAACCGATCGGTTCACAAGTGAACCGGTCGGTTGGGGACCTGAACCGGTCGGTTGGAACACCAACCGATCGGTTGGGACCCATGAGCTGATCGGTTCACTTATGAACCGGTCGGTTCGTAGTCCTGATCAGTTCCCGGTTGACTTTCCTTCTTTTATTTCTAATTGGTATCAAATACCAATCCTTGTTCCAATCAAATTGGGCAAGTGAAACACAAGGAAAATTCTCACCGACCTGACTTTCCCAACTTGCTCGGTTGCACTAGTTGAACCGATCGGTTCAACACTTGAACCGCTCGTTTCACTCTGATCATGAGCCGATCGACTCAACACTTGAGCCGACCGGTTCAGCAACCTCAGCCGACCGGTTCAACACTTGAACCAATCGGTTGGGAGTGCAGGTTGTGCAAAATCAGTCAATTGCGATTTCAATCAATCTGATACTCCAATCAATATGTCCAACACCTTGAACAATATGATATTGAGCTATCAATTGATTGAGTGTTTAATTGAACTACTAAACTCCTTTAGTAATCAATCTAAACATTGTTTGTGGACAAAACTCCTCTTCCAGGTTAAATCCTATGTGTGTGACCCTGCAGGTCCATTTCACGTTGGCAGTGAAAGTCCATAACATTTATGACTTCACAAGCAAAGAGAGGTGCCTAGTCACACATCAATGCTACCCAAGTGAAAGTAGAAAGTTGGAGAACAACTTTCAATCCTACAATCCGTGAATGGTGTTACAGCGAATGTATAATTCCTTTGTCACTGATATCCCGAATGAACTCAAGGCATGGAACAGTCATCCTGTCAACGTTCATTCACTTTCTTGATCTCAGAGTAGATTGAATGAGATATGTATGACATCAATATTACATACTGATTCACACATGCGTGCGCACGCCTATCTCAATCCTACTCATCAAGTGGCCTTGGATATCAAACTCCCTCAGGAGGGACAAATCACATATCTATCACTCACCCCTCAAAAGCCTCATGTGTCAAAGCCACCCAATCATCACCTTTATAACAACCCATGTTTCAGGACTGCGTTTGATGATGTCAAAGTGTGCCCAATGACATGTGTTGAGTGTAGTGATTTCAGGTCTAAGAATCACACTCACCACCATCACTGTGAGTACTGACTGTGACTACCATGTCATGGTTCCATGTGTCAAACTCACGGTGGGTCTGTCCGGTACACTTGTTCTCTAACAAGTACCTATGTGTTTGGTTTGATATCTCTATATCATGACTAATGAGATTCTGTCATCAACCAACACCACAATCTAGTCTTGTGTGTCATTGTTGTCTATCTACCTTCCACAATGACATCCGACTAGGGACATAACAAGAATGTACAAACTCTTAGCATCCGTATGATCTCATCATTCAGGTCCTCAACCTGAAAGCATACGTCATTGAGTACTATCATTCTCTAGACATTCATTCTATTCTATCACTATCTCATACGACTAAACCAGAAAGAATTGGAAGCTTGCCTTTGATGTTTATCAAATCAATCTTAATGTATCCCACCAATCATCCCATGATTGGCTCTCAGGGCATACATACCAAAAAAAAGACCCCAAACGGTTTTACACTTTCAACCTCCAAACAATTTTGAAACCACATGGAATGGTTGACCGTTTGGACCCTTTGACTTTCAAGACCACATGGCCAAGTATACCATCAAAACCGTTTGCCCTAGGTGAGGTGAAGACCGTTTAGTCCCGTTGACCGTTTGGCCAACATTGACTTTTGAAACCGCATGGACAATTCAGCCTTGAAACTGCATGGTCACCAAATAGTTTGGGATCATTTGGTCCCAAACGGTCTTGAGACCGTTTGGTCCAAACACCCTCAAAACCGCATGGACCAAAAAGTGTATCAACACTTCCAATTGAAATAGGGTTTTCAATATTGAACCCCTCAATCGTTCATGCCATGGTTAACTACTTATCAAATTGAGCCAATTAAGTTAATACTCAAATGATGTGACCCTCAATTAATCCTCAATTGATCACCAATTAGGGTTTGGATTGATTGGATTAGGCTTGGAATTCGATCATCCTTCAACATGTATCAACATGAGCCTAATTGATGTTGAACCCATTGACCATCACTCAATTGGGTCATCACCTGACCCCAAACGGTCTTGGGATCGTTTGGACATCCTCCAAACGGTATTGAGACCGTTTTCTCAAGGTCTCATAAAAAACTAAGTCAATTACTTAAGGGTTGAACCCTAATTAGGTCACCAAATCAACACTTTGATTACACTTTAACTTAGTATTATTAGATCATCAATTGCTTAACCATACTCATCCCTAGACCTCCAAACGGTCTTGGTTGGCCTCCAAACGGTCTTGAGACCATTTGGATGAGTTCCAAACGGTCTTGAGACCGTTTGTCTCATCCAACTCTTGGATTCTAGTGAAAAATCATCAGGGTTTGAGCTATTGAGTTGATCATCGAATCAACACTTGATTGCATTTCAATTTGGTATCTTTAAACCTTCAATTACTCAACCATACTTGACCCCAGAACTCCAAAAGGTCTTTGGTGACATCCAAACGGTCTTGAGACCGTTTGGGTAACCCCCAAACGGTTTTGAAACCGTTTGGGCTAAATAACCCAAAAAGTCAAATCAATCAAGTTGAAAATCAGCACGTAATCCAATTAGGGTTTGCCTAATTGATTAGCCTTCAACTCATGATTCCTTTGGAATTAACTCCTCAAATTTGGTGAGTTATTAACCAACATAATTATGAACAGGAATCTCAAACGGTCAACCCTTGGTCAACGCTCTCAAATGGTTTTGAAATCGTTTTCCCAAAAAGGTCAAGTTAATCAGGTTGGAAATCAGCACTTAATCCAGTTAGGTTTACCTAATTGATTAGCCTTCAACTCATGATTCCTTGGGAGTTAACCTATCAAATTTGGTGAGTTATTAACAAACATAATTATGAACAGGAATCTCAAACGGTCAACCCTTGGTCAACTCCCTCAAATGGTTTTGAAACCATTTGCTCCAACTGACCTTGTGAAATCATTTGCCCCAAATGGTTTTGTAAATCGTTTGGCCAAGGGTTGCAAGACCGTTTGCTAAAGTAGAATTGGTATTCACGCCCCCTTATTATACCTCCAGATCAAGGCCTGTTCTCCACGGTTTTGCTTGCAAGAGTGCAAAGAAGGATGGAGGGAAGAAGAACAAGCAACATTTGCAAGAAAGAAAGATGCATAACAAAGTTTAAGGGTTTTGAGTTATAAAACCTGCCTTAGAATCTGATCTAGAGCTCCAAGATCCGTAGCTTTAATGGTGGCTTGAGCTCCAAGGGTCGTCCAAGGTCCTTTCTTTAAGAATTGGATGGAGAAGATGGCTAGAAGTAAGAGTTGTGTAAGGAATACTAGCAAACCAACCTTGTAATGGAATTTCCTCCATGAATCCGAGCTAGAAGATGACCAAACTTACCTAGATCAACTTGGTCGTCCTCCTCTACTCCTAACCTCCTCCTTAGTCGTCCCAAAGCAAAAGGATGAGAAGAGGAAATGAAGGGAACGATCCCTTGATTGTGGAAAGAGCTTGCTTATATATTTTTGGGCATATTTCCAAGGCAATGATAAATACTTCTTCTCTTTTACATCTATATCCTCCACGCCACTCTCCTACTTCTTTGCCACGTTACTCCCTTCTCATAACATGCAAAATTATCTCTCAACCTTGGTTTAGAGGAAAAGAAGCCAAACACTTTATTAAGTCATACATATATAAGGGTCATTTTGCATACATCTTGATTATTCAATTACAATGATTATCCTTCTTATATGGTTACTCAAATGAGGTGCCCCCCTCATTTTATTTACTCCACTTGATGCTAAAATGCATGATAGGTACTCTAGAAGGTATATTTTACATGTTGAACCCTATGTTTTGGGTAAATTGCACTTTACACCAAAACTAGGTTTTAAAGTACAAGGATTGCTCTACAAGCTATATTTTGGTGCCCAAGCTTGGGGAATCCATATCACCACATCATATTCATTCTTATGATGTCTCATCATCAGAGGAACATCTTAACATGTGCAATTTGCAAGTTAACCCCTCTAATTGGGTAATTTGCACATAGGTTCCTATTAAACAAAACAATCTTACAACATTGTTCAAAAAGGGCAGAAATGAAAATATAGACTCTTCTAAAGCTTTAATGACATATCAAGGGTTAAACACAAGCCTCTAATCATAATTTTAAGCAAAACACCTAGGGTTAGTTCATAACCCAGGTTAGGGGTGTTACACTTAATGTGGTGATCATGGTTCTTCCTTAGTTGGGTTCTATTTTTCTGACCTATATGTTCACCATTAATGTGGTCACGACCTAGGTGGCTTGGCGATCGACACACACATATGGGCATCGTGGTCGCGACATGGCCCATGGCAGTTGGATGTGACCAAGTTGGCTTGGGGGCCGAGTGATCTTTTCCTTATGCTGAAGTTGGCTTAGTGATGATGGGTTAGAACCCTTAATGCTCAGCACCTAGTAACCCTTAGTTCCTTTCCTTGACCTATCTGTGTCAGACTTGATGTGTTGGGTTGTGACTCAAGAGGCGTTGTGATCGCGATATGGTGGTGGTTGATGTATTGCGGCCGTAACACATAGTTGGTGGTCGAATTGAAGACCTAACCCTAACCCTATTGTTGTGGATGTGACATGAAGGAGATGTGTTGCGACATGGTGATGGTGTTGAGGGTCGAGACACCCATGGTGGAGATCATAGTTGCAACATACCATAGAGGGTGTTCACGACCCATGTGTTTATATGGATACATATGGTGATGATAGGTGGTTATGAAGCACATATGAACGCCTAATGTTAATCACATATATACTTGTATAATGTTTTTTAGCATGATCTATAATCCTCTATAATGATGTTGCCTAATCCTGACACACTCCATGATGGTGGATGGTGATGGTTCTAAGATGGTCGGTTGACCCTAACCTTATAAACCCTAATCGTCTAAAGAAGGAATCCTAAACCCTACTAGTGAACAAGTTTGCTTATTTCCTTATCATGGATGGTTATGATGTTATGTGATTATCTCTCTTGAATATGATCTTCTAACCATGTAGGTGTTATGAGTTTGATAATCATAGCTAGTGTATGCTATAAGTTGAATGAGCCTTGAGAGGCATGTTGTGGCACTTGTGGTACAGGAATGATGTTGTGAATTTTCCTATGAACTAGTAGTGACTTGTGGCCTAATACGAGGTGAGTTGAGGAATTGATGTCCCATCACGTGTGACCTTATTGATGATATGATAAATGGCAATAATACATGCATCATGTGGTGATAATGTGGCAAGTTCATACCCCCATATGTTTTTTATCTAATGGAAGAGTACTATGCCCTTATCTTTGTAGAGTTTGTCATGATTTTATACATTGTAACTTGATTGATGTTAAAAGACACATAACTGACTTAACTAATCAAGTGGAACCTAATCAAGTAGTTCTTCCCTGTTTCATAGATCCATTAAGTGTCAACACTTGTTGAATGGCGAAACGAGTTTTACTCGGAGTACATATTTTTGAATATGTGGGGTGCAAGTCGAGCATTCCCTTGCATCCTTAATTTTAGGTTGAGTGAGACGGCCATGCGTGAGCTGATCTTGTTGTGATATGGATGGCCATGCGTGATCCACTCCTTCTTGTTAGAACAACCATGCTTGAGCCTATTCTTCTAGCACTGTTACCCGTACAAAGGTGGGCTAGGTGTTGATATATGTGGACAGTCATGCGTAAGCTGATCCTTCTGTTCACTATATGCCACAGGTTGTAGTTGACTAGTATGTCTATGTTGTGTACTTGTGTACTGACCATGAGGTTTGTTGAGGTCATGGATTCTGACTCTTCCATAGACCTTGTATGGCACCAATTTCGACTTCGTAGTGGTCAGTTGGATTTGGGTGGTACGACTCAAATCCTCAAGGCATAATAAAATACATAATTAGCTGTGTAGTGTAATTGCTTAAGATCAAATATGAGAGCATTGGTTGTAGCCTTGCCTTGCTTTTATACATTATAGTTGATAATGAATTTACATGTTCTTCATATTCCTTTTATGATGATAATATGTTCCATAATCTAATGACAATTTCTTACTCTGTTAGTGATGATTACCTGCTTATCATAGTAGTATCATAAATGTTGTTCTTTAATATTTTTACATGTGCTAATAATAGTGTTCGTGGAGAGTTATATCTCCAGCTGAGATTTGGAATCTCACCCCATGGGTTTCCACATCTTTTAGGTGGCCATGCACGAAGCGGTGGTGATTGTGTAGTTGAGTAGGAGGAGCAGCAAGATCAGTAGCTAATAAGGTTGAGTGTGTTTTTGTTGGTATTCTGGTGTTAGAGTCCTAGAGTCATCCATGTACATGGGGGTCTTAGGGAGAGTTCAATGTGTTTTGTGGTTGTACTATCGAGATAAGTTCTTGGTTTATGCGCACTTATTGAAATAGTTAGTTGATGTACATGTATATGTAAGCGGAACAAATATCACATGCGACATGTAGTCCTTATGAAATGTTATAAATAACGATGCTTATGATATATATAATTCAGATCGTAGCTTTTTGGACCCTTATGTAATAAGTTCCTTAATGTTGATTCTTGATTGTAATTGCTTTTCATTTCCTGTGTTTTTGAGTAATCTCGCTTTGTGTGACAAGGTGTGTCACAATAACCTCCGTTGACCATTGGAGTTCCAACTTGGATACCGAGTGTATTTTAAGGTTTCCCCTTGGAAAGGTGTGTTGAGGTTTGGTAAGAAGGGTAAGTTGTCTCTGAGGTTTATGGGACTAGACCTCATCTTGGCACGTGTAGGGAAGGTGACATACAAGTTGGAGTTACCTCCAGAGTTGCACATGTTGCACAATGTCTTTCATGTCTCCATGTTGAGGAAGTTTCACCCTGATACGGAACAAAGGTTGTAGCCAGTGGAGGTTGAGTTGGAGGAGGACGTGTCTTATGTTGAGGAACCTGTGTTGATCCTAGATATGCATGTGTAAAAGTTGAGGAAGAAGGATATATCTTTAGTGAAGGTTTTGTGGCATCACAGTGATGTGTAGGAATCCAGATGGTAGTTTGAAGATGAGATGAGTATGAAGTACTCGTCTTTGTCTACATAGGATTTTAGGGGCAAAATCCTTGTTAGGGGTTATGGTTGTAAGACCCTTGACCTTGATTTTTGTTTGATCATGCTTTCTTATCATAATTGGATGCTTAAAACCTTAATGAAACCCTAAGATGTGCTTTGATATCATGTGGCAAACCTAAGTTTCAAGTTTGGTCTAGTTTGGACATTGTTTGAGCAAGTTATGCATTTATATGCTTTTTTTTGTCGGTCAAAACTCTTGTTGCTTTTTTTTCATTTTTTTTTGTAAAAGTGTACAATGCTTGTTGATTCTCACAATGCGAACCAACTAGAAACCAATCTCCTGTTTGGTTTGAGACTGAGTCGGGATTTGACTTTGTCTTTTTGTGCCACGTCTGTATAATCCAGTCCGGATTGAGTTGGTTTGGTGTTTGGTTGGCAATGAGATAACAACCTCCATTTTGGATTTTATAACCCCAAAACCCGGACTAAGTCAGTCTCGCTCTAGGCAGGATTTGGATTTTTAGTCTGGCTTATGATTATTCTCTCCTCCCGTGACCTCGACACCTCTCCCAATAAACTGACTCCCCTCTTCGCCTCTCTCCTCCCGACTCCTCCCATTGCCTCTCTCCTAGCAACTCTCCCTTCGTCGATTCCACTAAACCACCGCCCATCGCCTCCCCCGACACCATCCTAGTCTCCCCCGACGACTCCGTCACCGCTCTCTACTGCTGCATCCGATCTAGAAACCTTAGACGACATTCTCCCATCACACGCCGTCGATGCGTGATTTCAAATATGTGCACGGAAGACGAGCATCATTCCTGCTGTCGGTTTCCACGCTGCTGTACCAGATAACCCCTAGCCCTCTCTTCTAAAAATACAGTTGTGTTTTCTGAAGGCGAATCGGTGTTCGGGAGATGGGAAGAGGAGAAGAAGGCGTGAAGAAGGTTCCTTTGCTGTGTCGGCACCCGCAATCAGCACCCACAATCAGATGGTTGGTACCTAGCAGACTGCTCGTAAGTCCACTGGAGGCAAGGCCTTGTTGTCTGCTAATTTTCATCATGTCGCATGGATTTATGTATGTCAAAAATGTTTCATGCAACTACTTCTAACAAGTTTACTTTTGCGCATCTCTATATATAATACAATAGATACTTGGTTGTCTGCTATCCGTTTATTTCATATGCCTTTCTTACTACATCTTAGGCCTTTCATACTAATTCACCTTAGGCGGCATCTTTGCTAGCCAGCTTTAATTCTCACATCAGTTATGTTGATTGGTCAAATCAAACATATGCCATGGACGGAGCCTCCCAATTGAATGATCACACTCATAAACTATCTGTAGAATTGTCTGAACCAACCTATGTCTATTTGAAAAAGAACCTGGTTGGTTATGCCTGTCTGCCACATGTAAAATATATACTATGTAACACACGATTTGGGTGGATATGTATGTCAACCCCAACATAATATATGTAAATGCATTACTTAAAAAACATTTGCTCCAACGACATACATAGTACCTAAAGTCATATGGATTTTTTTTATTTCAAACTGTTATGCTACTTGTGCGTAATTTATGTTCTATTATGACAATTTTATTTATCTTGTTAGTTACCGATTTATACAAAAATGTACAAGTATACATACATACAATAAGCACATGCCATGCAAATGTAAAGTATTATTTATTTTAAATACACATACAAAATAATCATACTCAACTTTTATTCACTTTACTAAAACAACAAACACTATCACCCACATCTTGTATACAATTAAATATTTATTGCAAATTTTAATCTTGTATTGCAGTGGCAAAACAGTTCTGTGGTCACACTTTATTCTTATTAAAACAGTTCTGTAGAACAGGACAGAATAAGCATATCTTGACTAGGTTGCCAAACAAAATCATACTGAATCCAGACTGGTAGCCAAACAGAATCAGACTGAAACCAGACTCAAACCAGACCAACTGACCAGAATCAGACTAGGTTTCCAAACAGAATCAGATTAGAACCAGACTACCCCAATCCAGATCTACTGACTAACCCCACCCAGTCCAATCCAGACTACAAAATCCCAGTCCCGAACCAAACAGGGGCCAAAGGATATCTTTACATCATAGTATAAAATCTATGAAAATAGGCCAGAGGAAACAAAAAAAAAAGAAGCTAGCTCAACCATCACAGTTGGTGAGAGGAGAGCAGGAAGACAAAAAACACTATCATCAGGCTCTCAAGAAGCGAAAATAACTCATCAGAGCACTAACGGCCTAAGCCCAACACTGAACAGCTAAAGCCAACAGGAACGAGCAGGACAACCTCAACCATCATTGAACAAAGAGAGGAGAGAAGCCAGAACCAACAATCGTAGCACATAATAACCCAGACTCGACCATCACTCTGAGAGTGAGAGGGGAGCATCCATACCAGCATATAGTCAACAACTCAACAACTAGCCATAAACAACAATCAGAATCCATAGCTATCAAGACAGTAAAACATCCTCCGAAACAAGCCTGCAAGAAACCAGCGCATAAGAGAGCATCCAGAATAGGGACAACAGCATCCGGAAGAACCTCCCCATGAGTGATCAAGATCACAACAGGAAAAGGACAGTCTATCCACACAACCAATGAACCAGAAGATCAGGTCATCAGACGAAACCATAATCCAAAATAGACCACCACCATCACAACATATACTTCCAGGCTAGATCATCCACATCAACGAGGATGTATAAAAAAAGATACTGGCATCTGGACAAGGCTTGAATCAATAAAGGCAGATCCAAAGGCAGATATCCAGATCAACCACAACAACATCAAATAAGAGCAGGGCGCATCATCTTCAGCAGACAACAAAGACAACAACCCATCAAGTCCACCAAGGCAGGAAAGGATCAAAGCACAACAACAACACCATCATAAACCAAATTGAAAGAGCCTATAAGAAAACCAAACGACCAAGGAGAGTGAGAGGGGAGTGTCGACATCCAAAGGATGGAGACTCGATCATCACAAATGCCACCACAAAGACAAGCATAAGTTCAACAACAACATCAGCCTCAACCAAGCACCACAGATTAGGTGCAAGAAAGAATCAAAGCACCATAGCAGCATAAACCAACAGAAGAAGGTGAGAGGGGAGCGTCGACATCCAAGGGGCTGGGAACTCAACCATCACATGAACCACCATGGAAGGTTCAGGAAGCAATAACCGCAAGAAGGCATCAGAACCTGGTGAGCAACAACCTCAAAAAACCATCCCAGAGCATATGCATGAGAAGGTCCAGGAACAGCAGCAGCACACCAAAACAGAACAAACCAGGTGACCATCACACCAAAAGAAAAGAAGCAACAAAGCTACAGATGAGAGGGGAGCCTCAACATCCAGCAATAGGATGGATACTCAACCATCAAAGGAGAGAGGAGCCTCCAACGATAAGAATAGAGTCATAAATAAGTAACATCTAAGTTTGTATGAAAAATACTCAACTCAGAAAGGATAATTTTCCAAATAGTATCCACAACTTTGAATTTATCTTCATGAACCCTAGAGTTCCTTTCACACCAAATATGATAATATAAGAGATTGCAGAAAGAGTCAACAACCTGAGAATTGGAATTGCACATATCATTCCAAGAAGTAGGTATGTCTAAGTTTTCAAGATAACAGGAGGCCAAAGTCCAGAGATTTACAGTAAACTCACAACCAAATAAGATATGGTTTGTATCTTCATATAGAGGAAACAAATAGAAGGTAACGAAATACCACATCTTCTCAAATAATTAGAAGTTGGAAGCTTATTGTGCCGAGCTTTCCAAAGATGAACCTTAGCACAGATATGAGTCTTAATCCTCCAAATCTAAGCAAAGTGATCATCTTTAGCATTCTTTTTTCTAATACAATCCCAAATAAATCTAAAGGTAACATCCTTCTTGTCATTGAAAGTAAGATAATCCTCTCTAAAAAGGTTGAAGCCATAACTCTTTAACACATTAAGGATCTATAGCTGGAACCTATTATTAGTTCTTGGCATACACCAGCCAGTATCATTCAAGACAGTAGAGACCAAGCTATTCCACTCAAGACCAGAAAGAGACACCATACACTTATCAAAAATATCAAACAAAAATTTGTTAGAATGAAGCCAAGGGTCCTGCCATAATAAGGTCTTGCGACCATTACCAATATGGAACTTAATATGCATCCTCAAGGAATTCCTGCTTCTAATAATATTATTGAAGAGCCACAAAAAGTTAGGAGACTCCTTCACAGTCCAAAAGGAAACCTTCTTTAAGTACTTCTCAATGATCCACTTAACCCAAAGGTGGTCTTTCTTGCTAGCAATATTCCAAACATTGTACAACAAACAGGCTTTGGCAGTATCTTTATCTTTCTTTAAACCAAGACCTCCCTCATTTTTGGGTTCAGTGATATGATGCCAACTAATCAAGTGAATGCTTTTCTTATTATCATTTCCACCCCAGAGGAAAACCCTACAAATTCTGTCAATATTGTCCAAAAATAGCAGCAGGCATAGGAAATGCAAACAACCAATACATATGCATATTCCTAAGAGTGGATTTAACCAGTTCAAGCCTACCAGCCATAGATAAGACTCTAGCTTTCCAACACTCAAGCTTCTTTTTAATCTTGTCAATAAGACCAGCGCAGAGACGCTTAGATAACTTGCCAGTAAAGAGAGGCAGACCAAGGTACTTGGTAGGAAAAGTACTTTCTTTGATGCCAAGAATATCAATAATGGTATCCTTATCCACATTCCTGCTAAAGATAATAGAGCTCTTAAAAGGATTAATCTTCAAGCCAGACATAGCTCTAAAATCACTAAAAATGCTGCTCAAAGTACAAGCAACACTAGAATCAGCTTTAGTGAAGATCGTCAAATCATCAACAAAGATAAGGTGGGACAGGGAATGATCTTTTGAGGCACACATAGGTTTGATCTTCCCATCATTTTCAGCACATTTAATCATCTCTGAAAAACCTTGCATAGCTATGACAAAAAGATAGGGGGCAATAGGGTCCCCTTGTCTCACACCATTGGAAGGAGAAAATGAAACAGTGGGTTCACCATTAACAAGGACCTGATAAGAAGTAGATAAGAAAATTTCCTCAATCTACTTGATCCATGGGAAAACCCATCTTATACATAATAGAAAACAAGTATTTCCAATTGACCGAATCATACACTTTATTGATGTCAACTTGAATGCACATAGCTTTAACAGAATTCATCTTCTTAAAATCACTAATTATCTCATTGGTAAGAAGAGTAGCATCCTTAATGCTTCTACCTTTGATGAAGGCACATTGATTTCGATCAATAATAGAAGGCAGAACATTTTGCAACCTATTAGCAAGAACTTTAGAAATGAATTTATAGAACACATTGCAAAGAGCAATAGGTCGCCAGTTCTTAATTTTAGAAGTGTCATCTCCGTTAGCAATCGGGGTAATGAAAGTTTTGTTAGCCTCCCTCAAAAGCTTGCCATTCCTGAAGAACTCATGGACAACAAGAAAGGCATCATCCCCACTGATAGGCCAGGCTTTTTTATAAAAAACATCATTATAACCATCGGGACCAGGAGCCTTATCATTCCTCAAACTCATAATGATATCATCCACCTCCTTCCTGGTGATAGTGCGAATTAAAGAGCATTTCTGATCAGGGGATAAAACACTCCCTTTCCACTCTCTATCCCAAACATGAGGGCCAGAAGACGAATCATTAAAAAAAATTTCATAAAAGGAAGTAATATACCCTTTAATACTATCTTTATCATAAGAGATGGAGCCATCAATCATCAGTTTTTTGATAGAATTTGTTTGAAGCCTGGCCTTCATAGAGGAATAGAAAAATGCGGTATTCGAATCACCTTCCTTAAGCCAGGAAATCCTAGATTTATGCTTATAGAAAGCTTCTTGAATGTCAGCTTGTTTCTTAGCCTCCAACTGCAAGACTCTAGCATTCTCACAAAGCATCAAATCATAAGGATGAGAATCAACACGCTCCTGTGCTTGGATAGCATTAAACTTGGCAGTCCTAAAATTATCATCAATATTCCCAAAGACATTCTTATTCCAATAAGAAAGATTGACTTTTAAAAAGGAAAGCTTCCTATAGAGATTAAAAATAGCATAGCCATGGACCTCATAGTTCCATGTTTGTTTAACAACATTTAAAAAATCATTATGTTGAGTCCAGGCATTCACAAATCTAAAAGGTGCTTTAATATTTCTAGGATGCCCAATAGATAAGACGATCTTCCTATGGTCAGAAATAATGTTGGAGATGCAATCACCAGAAAAATCCACATTAGTAGAAAGGAAATCAGCATTATAAAGAATACAATCAATCTTAGAAGCACCAAAATCCACACCACCATGGTTATTGTTCCAAGTAAAGAAAGGACCACTCAGGTCAAGCTCATAAAGACCACAATTCATAACACAAGAGTTGAAGTCATCCATAGACTTTTTAGTAGGAATTTGTTTGCTGGCTCTTTCATTAGCCTTTCAGACGCAATTAAAGTCTCCCATCAAGATCCAAGGACCATCAATCTTCATATAAAAGTTGCATATAGAATCCCAAAGACCAACTCTATCACTATCCGGGTTATGACCATAAACAACAGACAAATAAAGGCAAGAGTTGTCAATCTAAATAGCAGCATGGATAACTTGATCATTCTCCTTGATCTTAGAAATATTACATCTATTGTCATTCCAAAGGATTAGAACTCTACCAAGAGGGTGAGATAGTAAGTTAGACATCCATTTGAACTCAGGGAAATATCTATTCATATACTTAAAAATCTTATTCTTCCGAAGCTTAGTTTCCACTAGAATGTTAATATCATACCTTGATCTTCTAATATCTTCTTGGATGGATAAGATTTTATTGGTAATACCCCCTCACATTCCAAGAAGATATAGAAAGAGACATGCTCATTTCTTAACCTTGGATGTTGAACTGACAACCTCAGTGCTAGAAGAAGTCATTTGTAATTCAACCGCTACTGGAGAGTAATTAGAGTTATCTAATCTGTGTGAAATTCCCACATTAAGTTTGGTCTGACATTTCAGGGGAATGATCAGAGACTTATCCTTTTTATTAAGATGAATGGAGCTAGATAAAGCCTGAGAGCTAATATCGCTGTCTGGAGTTTTAACCTCATTAATAGTAACAGGAGTAGAAGGAGTTGACGACACATCAGGAGCTTTATGCTTCAAAACAGCCTCATCATTTTTGGTACACTCAAAGCCCTCATTGACAGCCGCAGATAGCTCATGATCCTCAATGATTAGTTCATCCTGTATAGCATTTTTTGCAGCAGCAATTTCATCTTCATCTTCAATTTCTTCTACAACATAGTCAGAGTCAATTCCTCGAACACCTGATGGATTAGATACAATTGGAATTTAGTCCTGGTTCTTCTTCACTTCCCATACTTTCTTAGGAGCTACTACTGGATTAATCACCTTTGGTATAATAGGCTTCATTCAACACTTATCATGGCCCAAAAATCCACATTTCCTACATTTAGTTGGAATCCATTCATACTTCAAACTAACCAGGTGTTCATCACCTTCGTCACTCAACAGAGTAAGCTTCCGAGGAAATTTAGCATTAGAGTTCATAAGAACTTGAATCCTGGCAAAGTCGATGCGGTGAACCGCCTGCGTTTGAGCATCCATCTTAAGAGGAATTCCCAAATATGAGCCTATTCTTCCAAAAAACTTAGAGTCCCAAAGTTCAACCGGAAGGTTCCAAATATCCACCCATACATGCACATTCTCGAGTACAACTTTGGATTGTTTTTCACGAGGCTTCCATTGCTTCAAGACTATCGGTCTGCTCTTAACATACCACTCGCCATTTAAGACCATTTGGAGATCATCATGATCAGAAAAGCAGATAAGGAAGAAACCATCCCCCCTATCAAAGACCTCAAACGAATCTTTGGTATTCCAGACATTGGTGAAGTGTGCCGCCAGGGTACGGATGTGAGGAAAGAAATTAATAACATATCCCATCAGGCATATATTCTACCGTTCAGCTACCTCCAATGCCTCCTTCTTAGAATAGACAAGTTTGCCATCTATGACAATGATTTCTGCCAATTGCAGATCGGCTGGACTCCCCTGTTGTTTCGGTGAGAGAAGTTCCCAACTGACTGGTTTCTGTTTAAGATCTATAACTGAGGTAGACTTATCGTGGAGAGAAGAATCAACAGCCACTTTCCCATAATGGGAACCACTGGTCCCCGATAGATCTCGGTGGAGCGGAGCCGCCACCACAGTAGTCGCCTTCGGGGGAGTCAGGAGCACGGGATCCATCTCTCGATTTCTAGATCTATTCAATTTACTTCTCTCCTTTGATGGTTGAGTATTCATCCTGTTGCTGGATGTTGAGGCTCCCCTCCCATCTGTAGATTTTCTACTTCTTTTCTTTTGGTGTGATGGTCACCTGGTCTATCTGTTTTGGTGTGCTGCTATTGTTCATGGACCTTCTCATGCATATGCTCTGGGATGGTTTTTTGAGGCTGTTGCTTACCTGGTTCTGATGCCTTCTTGCAATTATTGCTTCCTGAACCTTCCTTGGTGGTTCATGTGATGGTTGAGTTCCCATCCCCTTGGATGTCGATGCTCCCCTCTCACCTTCTTCTATTGGTTTATGCTGCTATGGTGCTTTGATTCTTTCTTGCACCTACTCTGTGGTGCTTGGTTGAGGCTGATGTTGTTGTTGACCTTATGCTTGTCTTTGTGGTGGCGTTTGTGATGGTCGAGTCTCCATCCTTTGGATGTCGACGCTTCCCTCTCACACTCCTTGGTCATTTGATTTTCTTATAGGCTCTTTCAATTTGGTTGCTGATGGTGTTGATGTTGTGCTTTGATCCTTTCCTACCTTGGTGGACTTGATGGGTTGTTGTCTTTGTTGTCTGCTGAAGATGTTGCATCCTGCTCTTGTTTGATGTTGCTGTGGTTGATCTGGATATCTGCCTTTGAATCTGCCTTTATTGATTCAAGCCTTGTCCAGATGCCAGTATCTTTTTTTATACATCCTCGTTGATGTGGATGATCTAGCCTGGAAGTATATGTTGTGATGGTGGTGGTCTATTTTAGACTATGGTGTCGTCTGATGGCCTAATCTACTGGTTCATTGGTTGTGTAGATATACTATCCTTCTGCTACTGTGATCTTGATCACTCATGGGGAGGTTCTTCCGGATGCTGTTGTCCCTATTCTGGATGCTCTCTTATGTGTTGGCTGCTTGCAGGCTTGTTTCGGAGGATGTTTTACTGTCTTGATATATATGGCTTCTGATTGTTGTTTATGGCTAGTTGCTGAGTTGTTGACTATATGCTGGTATGGATGCTCCCCTCTCACTCTCAAAGTGATGGTCGAGTCTGGGTTATGACGTGCTGCGATTGTTGGTTCTGGCTGCTCTCCTCTCTTTGTTCAATGATGGTTGAGGTTGTCCTGCTCGTTCCTGTTGGCTTTAGATGTTCAGTGTTGGGCTTAGGCTGTTAGTGCTCTAATGAGTTATTTTCGCTTCTTGAGAGCCTGATGATAGTGTTTCTTGTCTTCCTGTTCCCCTCTCACCAACTGTGATGGTTGAGCTAGCTTCTTTTTTTGGGTTTCCTCTGGCCTATTTTCATAGATTTTATACTCTGATGTAAATATATCCTTTGGTTTCTAGTTGGTTCTCGTTGTGAGAATCAACAATCATTGTACACTTTTACAAAAGAAAAATGAAAAAAAAAGAAATAGGAGTTTTGACCGACCAAAAAAAAGATATTTTGGGCCTTTATGCTATTTACCCATATCTAGGATTTTTATTGCAATTTGTCACATGCTTCATGTGCCTCACATGTTTTCATATCATTCTTGAGTTATTTGTGCCTTGGGGCACCTTGTTACACATTAGTTTTTTTGGTGACATCTACCTAGGATTGATCTTAGGGTTTCCTCTCATGGATGGGCTACCTTGAGTGCTAGAACTTGATGGTTCTTCTTGTGAGTTGGTATCCTATGGATTTCCTAGTGTGTTGGGATCCAATGGTGGTCCCTTGAGGTGTGAGGGTTGACGGTTTTCTCTCTTGAAGCTCTCTAGATCAAAGGTTCACCAAGAGAGGTGCAAACTGATGGTGGTGCTAGGGTTTTCACTATTGCGACCAAGAATGTCCAGATCCAATAGTCACCCTGTGTTGGGGGTTGATGGTTGGCTTGGGAGTCAAGATTATGTGGTTACTAATTCCCACAACCAATGAACCTACTGGTTTGCATGGATGTGATGCTTTTGGCCATGGGCACATGGCAAGCTTGGCTGGACACCTTGCCCTTCTTTTCTCTCTCACCCCATAGCTTTATATACCCTCCTCCTAGCATGCAAATGAGTTCTTTACACACATATATATGTCTCTCTTCTTAATTTCTGCTTGTATCCATCCCCCTTACGTGGTGGAGAAGGAGCCAAGGCAGAAGAAGCTTGGCTGATCTTGCTTGCATGTGCACCTAGGGTTTGGATCCACCCTTGTGGAGGTCATTTGGTGCTTCCTTACTTTGCTTCTTAGTCTATGTGAGTGAGATTTCCCTCCCTTCCTTCATTTTACTTGATGCTCTACCTTCCTCTCTCTTCTTCTTGGTTGGATCCATGGCAACGCTTGAGCTAGAGGTTGAAGATGCCTTCTTTCTTGCTTCCTTAACCTAGGGCTTGCTTCCTTTTTAGAGAAGGAGCTAGCTTGGCCAAGAGGAGTGCTCAAGATAGGATTTCTTCCTTCTTTCCTCAAGCTACCTTGCTATTTGGATCTTCATGTTATTCTTTAAGGTGACTTATATAACTTTTTCCACATTTATTGCTTACTCCTAGCTTGCATGTACTAGATCTTGCCCTAAAATGTAGTTCTAAGTAGAAAGATGATATCTTTGTCTAGGGTTTGAGCCTAAGTAGTAGTTCTAGACTAGTTATCTCCTTGGATGCACCCCTTATCCTTGTGTATGATCCTTCCTTGGTAGATGACGCTTTAGACCTAGCATGCATGTAGAAAATGATGGCTTTTGCTCTCTCAAATGATGGTTCTCACTTAGGGTTTTGAGCTATTTTCCTTCATTATGTTGCAACTCGATGGTTTGAGTTTTTATGCTATTTTTCTTGACCTTCATGTGCCAACCAATGGCTTTGACTAAAATTCTATTTTTGACATTCTTATGCTTGATAAAAAAATGGTATTAGTGCTCCCTCATGTGGTGCAATTCAATGGTTTTCCTCCCTCTCACAATCAAAGGTTTTACTTGGTGTTTAAGGCTTGTTTTCCACCTATTGACCACACTCGATGGTCCCTCTGAGTCATCAACCAGTGGACCAATGGGTCAAGACTTGATGGTCCACATCCAATGGTTCCATTGGGTCAACATCCAATGGTTTTTCTGGTCTACACTTGATGGTGTACGTGGTTCCCAAAGTTGATGGTTTCTGTGAGTTTTTGGTCGATGGTTCTCAGTCATTGGGTTCATTGGTGCAAGATTTGATTCCTACATGGTGTCCACATCCGATGGTGGACCCAATGTCTATAAGCGATGGTTTTTCTAAGTTCAAGAAATGATGATACCTCTAGTGTTAACAATCAATGGCCTTTCTAGGCCATGTTTTGATGACTCTCTTAGGTCATAACTTGATGGTTTTCCTAGATGAATGGTTTAATGTTTTACTTTATTGCATCTTATGGTTTACCTATACAACATTAGATGGTATTGGGTGAAGTTCATGATTTGATGGTTTGGGTTTGATGTTCCAAATCCTATGGTTATAGTAAACCTTATGCATCCATGACCCCTGACGGGGATGCTAAGTGCTAGGTTTTATTCTTGAGTGCTGATTAGTAACTTCAGTTCAACCTATGTTGTTAAGCCTAACCCTAATACAAATAAGTGAGGATGGTTAGCCATACTTATCTTCCTTGTATGATTATTACGATGAAGGAATACTCTTTCAATGTCGTTGTAACCCTAATATGTTGCCTTATGAACATTATAAGCTCTTTAATGAAATGTTATACTAAACCTATGAATTACAAGCATGGTGATGGTTTGTTGAGCCTTGTTATAAGGCATGGAAAGATAATGATGTTCTTACAGGATAATAATGTGGATGGTCTTAATGACCCTTAGGGCATGTCTTGATACCTGATGAAGGTGTAATCCTCTTCATGATGTGACAAGGAGTTTGGTATCTTATGATGATGTGATAAGAATTATATCTCATATGTTTTATATCTTATAGTGTTGTTACATACCCATGTTTTTGTAGAAATCCTTTAGGGTCTTCTTGTAACTTGATTGTTGCAGTCTTAACTCACCTAATTGACATTAACTAAACTAGTGGAACCCTAATCATGTAGTTTCTTGTGCTGTAGATCCATTCCAATGTCAGGACTTGTTGGATGGTGAAACAAATATTCCTCTAATGGAAGCTCAAAGTCGTATACTATTGAGTATATGCATGTTTTTTAGGATGGCTGCCGTCATACCTCAGCAGGAGAACGATTGTGGTCGTATCTCAGATACATATATATGTGATGTGATGGAGGATAAATGCGATTGTACCTCAGATGATACAGTTTGTATACCTCAATTACTAGTGTCGTGTCCTATATACTAAGGGCGGACTAGGCTATTTTACAACTTTACTTATATGTCGATGAAGCGGACTCGTACTTACTGAGGGGGGATGAGATCTTAGGATTCTGACTCTCCTAGATCTTATACGAAACTGATTTTGACTTAGTAGTGGTCAATTAGAGTTTGAGTGGTATACCTCAAATTCTCCAAGGCTTATCAAAAGATGTAATCTAGCCATGTAGTGTACCTGCTGGGGTTATACATAATTCACATTGGTTGCTAATCCTTGCCTTGTTTCTTACAATGTTCAGTTGATGTATAATATAGTAAGAGAAATTAACTATTAAAAGATGATAGATTTATCTGTTCCTCTCTATATTGTGCAAATCATGCTTAACATGTTTTAGTTGTTTAGTATGTTGTACCTGCTTAATCTACTTAATTGGTTTAACTTTCTTAATACTATAACCTATTATAATCAATATTTTTTTTGAGAGTTATATCTCTCGTTGGGGCATGGGTCTCTCCTCGTTGGTTACCACATTTCTTTAGGTGATTGTCAGCGACGTCATCAGAATCATGGTGTTGAGGAAGAGAATCTTGGAGAGCAGTAGGGAAGAAGGTTGGCTAGTAGTAGTGTCCTAGAGTTGTCCCTGTACTCTCAGGTCTGGGTAGGGTATGTTTTATAGATGATATGTACATTAACTTGAGTTTATGGCAGTATGCCAATGTTTGTATATAGCATGTATATGTGGAATAATATGCTTTTGTATACATGTTGTGGCTGAGACCACTGGACATACATGTAAATTCCTAAGATGGTATGTGCTTATATGCAGGTTGTTGGACTTATATGTAAAAGTTTCTAGACATGTTTGCAATGTTCAAATTGGTAATTAAATATTCCTCTTTTCTGGCTATGTGGTTAATTAGTGATGGTTTGTGTGTTTAATTTGAGTAATCTTGTTTAGTGTTGCGGCATGTCACATACATGGTCACCCTCTAAGTGAGATGTTACCCTAAAATTGGCCTACGTTATTTTTGAGATGATGAAAGGCCATTTTAGAATTATATGAGGTATACATAAGAACCATGCTTAGTAAACCCTAATGTGATATATATTTTTTGGATGATATGATATATGGCATTAGGATGGAGATATGTATTGAGGATGAGAAAAGTAGTTGAAAAGGAGATACTATGAAGAAAACATGTGACTTGGTTCCGGCATTGATTTTTTGCCAACATATTTATTTTATATTGTAGTGTTTCTTACGTCAAAATTTATTTTCATTATACTATTATATGTACCAAAAATATTTTTTTTGTACTTTATCTAAGTTTTCTTGAATTGAGTCACAAGGAAGAGAGACATGAAGTTTGATGTAGAAACCTTAGATTTAGTTGAGTAGAAATCATAAACCCTAGTAGAAGTGATGACTAATAGTAAGGATTGTGCTAAAGGTTTAGTTGACCTATCCTAAGATACCCTATGACTTTCTGGTTTCTCATGTGAATCTTAGGATTGATAGGTTAGTAACACAAGGACCTAAAATTCAACCCTAGGTGGTTTTGACACATTAGTTGGATGCACGATCTATGAACAACATAAAAACCTAAAATATTCACAACTAAAAGGTCCATAAGTAACCCTAATACCTTGATGATTATTAAACTTGGCTTACAATGTTAAACCTTTTAAGGGTGGCGAGTATTGAGGAAATGATAGTGAGTGAAGCCTTAACTGATGTGGGCCTTCTAGTGATACTTGTAAATGGTTGTTTCCAAAGAGTCAACTGATTATGCATTTTGTCAATAGTAAGATGCCCTGCAACATCAGTAATTTTGTGGGGTGTCAGAGGGAGGCCCATGTATTTGAGAGGAAAAGTAACTTGTTTGCATTGGACCATAAGACAATATTTGTTCATGCCAAACACAAAGACATTTGAGGCAGTCAATGATGCATATGGAAGATTATCCTAATCCCAAAGAGGTTTTGAGAGATTCTTAGAATACATACACCATTTATGATATTTTGATCATTGGTTTTGATGAAAATGAAGGCTACATCCACAAATTGGATGAAGTTGTACCCATTTACATGAATAATAATGATTTTGCCAATGATATTATTTTGAATAGCCAGTTTAAACACTAAGCAAGTATGTATGCGGCAATGATAAATAGACTAGGAAACAGAAGGTCTCCCTAACTTGGTTTGATTTTGGGTTAATTAATACAATGGAAATTCATATTTGGGTTACGGTTGCCAATTCTCTGTCGAATTTTTGACACTCCTAACCATTCCAAACCTAACCTTTTGCTTAAATACTATGATACTGAAATGCCTAACTGAAATTGCGTTCCAACATAAATTCTATTTTTAAGAATAATAATATAACCACAAAGTACGATAATTACTATGAAAAATAAGATGGTTGACTAATAAGATATTTCTTATTGATAGACGGCAGTTCCCCCCTCCTATATCTAAGAGATTAACTAAATACAAAGAAACAAATTTAACCCTAATGGGCAAATATGCTTAGACCCATTTACATAATACCTAAAATAACAATAATTCTAACAATTGCGACTTCTAGTTATCATTTCTTAGTGACATCATATAATCTATGTATATAAACAACGAAAGGCAATGTAAGACTCTCAGCTGGTTTTAATGGTGGGTGAGGGAAACTGTAAAGAAGGGGTTGTTTGGAATTTAATAACAGTGGAATCTAATCAAAGCTGAGGGAATTGATGGATAGAACTGTAGATGTGTAAATTCAGTATTAAATGACTTGTTTAGGCACTTCTGGAGGGTATTCCATTGAATCCAGCTGGACATTGCAAGGAGAGGAAAGAAGAGACATTTTGATGCAACCTTGATTTCACGTATACTCCCCCAATCGATGTCTGATTAATAATAAACTTTTGATAATCACAAGGCACTCTTGAGCGCCTTTACCCTTCATTTAATTCGTTTCTTACTAGTATAACAAATCTCGGGTCTGATTTCTTTGTATACATATTCAGGAAAAAAAACCTCAGGACCTTATTAGTGGACTGATAATTAGCTTTGGAGCTGGAGGTAGGCAGTAGTCGTCAAGGTTCCGAGGTGGGATTGATAATCCTTGCTTTGTTTCTTACAATGTTCAGTTGATGTATAATACAGTAAGAGAAATTAACTATTAAAAGATGATAGATTTATCCAGTCCTCTGTATATTGTACAAATCATGCTTAACATGTTTTAGTTGTTTAGTATGATGTACCTGCTTAATCTTATTAATTGGTTTAACTTTCTTAATACTATAACCTATTGTAATCAATATTTTTTGTTGAGAGTTATATCTCTCGTTGGGGGCATGGATCTCTCCTCGTGGGTTACCACATCTCTTTAGGTGATCGTCTGCGACATTGTCAGGTTCGTGGTGTTGAGGAAGAGCAGCTTGGAGAGAAGTAGGGAAGAAGGTTGGCTAGTAGTAGTGTCCTAGAGTTGTCCCTGTACTCTCAAGTCTCTGTAGGAGATGTTTTTATAGATAATATGTACATTAACTTGAGTTTATGGCAGTATTCCGATGTTTGTATATAGCATGTATATGTGGAACAATATGCTTTTGTATACAGGTTGTGGTTGAGACCACTGGACATACATGTAAATACCTGAGATGGTATGTGCTTATATGCAGGTTGTTGGACTTATATGTAAAAGTTTCTAGACATGTTTGCAATGTTCAAATTGGTTTTAATTATTCCTCTTTTCAGGCTATGTGGTTAATTAGTGACGGATTGCATGTTTAATTTGAGTAATCTTGTTTAGTGTGGCGGCATGTCACATACATGGTCACCCTCTAAGTGAGATGTTACCTTAAAATTGGCCTATATTATTTTTGAGATGATGAAAGGACATTTTAGAATTATATGAGGTATACATAAGAACCATGCTTAGTAAACCCTAATGTGATATATATTTTTGGATGATATGAGATATGACATTAGGATGGAGATATGAAATGAGGATGAGAAAAGTAGTTGAAAAGGAGATACTATGAGGAAAACATGTAACTTGGTTCCGGCATTGATTTTTTGCCAACATATTTATTTTATATTGCAGTGTTTCTTACGTCAAAATTTATTTTCATTATACTATTATATGTACCAAAAATATTTTTTTTGTATTTTATCTAAGTTTTCTTGAATTTAGTCACAAGGAAGAGAGATATGAAGTTTGATATAGAAACCTTATATTTAGTTGAGTAGAAATCATAAACCCTAGTGGAAGTGACGACTAATAGTAAGGATTGTGCTAAAGGTTTAGTTGACCTATCCTAAGATACCCTATGACTTTTGGTTTCTCATGGGAATTTTAGGATTGATAGGTTAGAAACACAAGGACTTGAAATTCAACCCTATGTGGTTTTGACACATTAGTTGGATGCAAGATCTATGAACAACATAAAAACCTAAAGTATTCACAACTAAAAGGTCCATAAGTAACCCTAATACCTTGATGATTATTAAACTTGGCTTACTATGTTAAACCTTTTAAGGGTGGAGAGTATTGAGGAAACGATAGTGAGTGAAGCCTTAACTGATGTGGGCCTTCTAGTGATACTTGTAAATGGTTGTTTCCAAAGAGTCAACTGATTATGCATTTTGTCAATAGTAAGATGCCATGCAACATCAGTAATTTTGTGGGGTGTCAGAGGGAGGCCCATGTATTTGAGAGGAAAAGTAACTTGTTTGCTTTGTACCAGAAGACAATATTGGTTCATGCCAAACAAAAAGACATTTGAGGCAGTCAACGATGCATATGGAAGATATTATCCTAATCCCAAAGTGGTTTTGAGAGATTCTTAGAATACATACACCATTTATGATATTTTGATAATTGGTTTTGATGAAAATGAAGGCTACATCCACAAATTGGATGAAGTTGCAGCCATTTACATGAATAACAATGATTTTTCCAATGATATTATTTTGAATAGCCAGTTTAAACACCAAGCAAGTATGTATGCGACAATGATAAGCATAATAGGAGATAGAAGGTCACCCTAACTTGGTTTGATTTTGGGTTAATTAGTACAATGACAATTCAGATTTGGGTCAGGGTTGCCAATTCTCTGTCGAATTTTTGACACTCCTAACCATCCCAAACCTAACCTTTTGCTTAAATACTATGATACTAAAATGGCTAACTGAAATTGAGTTCCAACATAAATTCTATTTTTAAGAATAATAATATAACCACAAAGTACGATAATTACTATGAAAAATAAGATGGTTGACCAATAAGATATTTCTTATTGATAGACGGCAGTCCCCCCTCCTATATCTAAGAGATTAGCTAAATACAAAGAAGCACATTTAACCCTAATGGGCAAATATGCTTAGACCCATTTACATAATAACTAAAATAACAATTGCGACTACTAGTTATCATTTCTTAGTGATATCATATAATCTATGTATATAAAAACGAAAGGCAATGCATGACTCTCGGTTGGTTTTAATGGTGGGTGAGGGAAACCGTAAAGAAGGGGTTGTTTGGAATTTAATAATAGTGGAATCTAATCAAAGCTGAGGGAATTGATGGATAGAACTGTAGATGTGTAAATTCAGTATTAAATGACTTGTTTAGGCACTTCTGGAGGGTATTCCATTGAATCCAGCTAGACATTGCAAGGAGAGGAAAGAAGAGACATTTTGATGCAACCTTGATTTCACGTATACTCCCCCAATCGATGTCTGATTAATAATAAACTTTTGAAAATCACAAGGCACTCTTGAGCGCCTTTACCCTTCATTTAATTCGTTTCTTACTAGTATAACAAATCCCTGGTCTGATTTCTTTGTATACGTATTCAAGAAAAAAAAAACCTCAGGACCTTATTAGTGGACTGATAATTAGCTTTGGAGCTGGAGGTAGGCAGTAGCCATCAAGGTTCCGAGGTGGGATTGGCCGGCGGTGGTGAGGTGGACGTTGTCACTGGACACCTCTGACCCCATCGCGTCCACCGTGTAGAAGTTGGGCAGCAGGATTGACATTTGTTGCTCCCTAACCTCTTGTAGGTATGAGTTTGGACCTAATCCGGTGGCAAGCGCTACCTATACATAGCGAAGGGAACAGTTATATGTCTACATCCGAGCGGAAACATAAAGGAAGCAAGCATTCACATGCATGATGAGTATGCGAACGGAGGCAAGGTGTCGCGCGGCTGGAATTTTTCACCTGAATGACAGTCAGATTAGGCAGCTGCAGGTCCTCCCGGAAGTCGACAACGAGCTTCTCCATCTTTCCGGCGTAACTCCGAGCGTTAACGACGTCGATGGTGTCACTTTCGCCCTGGTACCACAGCAGAGCTCCGACTGACGCACCTGGTGTAATGCCGACAGCCGCCTTGGTCCTTGCCACCATCCTCTCGTAATTCGCCGTCCCCTTAGCCCACTGGTTGATCTCCGTCGCCCCAATGGCGCACGGCACAAGACCCAGACGCACATCGGGGCAGCGGCGGAGGAACTCGGCCGCGAACGGCGTGCCTGGCCCGACCCCGCACCCTGTGCCGCAGGTATTGACGTCCCAGTGCAGTGGGTCGCGGGCGACTTCCCATTGGAGCGAGGCCGTGAGGCGGAGGACGGACTCCGAAGGCTGGAACCCTGGTGGGAGGAGGTGGTCCCATGTGTTGTTGACCACTCCGCCGCGACCTGACATGTTGCTCTGGCCTGCCAGGATGATTATGGTTGTGGTGGTCGTGCCGGGGCAGTCGGTGCTGTGGGAAGGGTGTAGAAAGGAAGCAGCGACGAGGAAGGTGAGGTGCAGGAGGATAAGAGCGAGGTGACTCCGGCGGTGGCTGGCCATATCCTCGCAGGGTTTTGGTTGTGGAGGTTGATTGGCATTGTGTGGCCGCGTATGTTTGTGCATTTATACACCCACGAGTGGGAATATGGAGTTATCTTCTGTTTGAATATGGGAGTAGAGAAAGAAGACGAAAACAGCACCGTCAAACTAAATTATTTAGTTAGCACCAGTCTTATCTTAATTTCAAAACTTTAGCCCACTTTGCGAAGAAGACGCTACTTTAGTTGGTTGTCGTTTTACAGTGGGCACACCCAATAGCTCAAAGGGTCTATTTGGCGTTTTTATGCAAGGACACCGTCAACGATGTCACGGGACGAGTCTAACATCGATATGCACTGCGGTGAATACGGCCAAGAGAGTGAAGTGCTACTTGCGGCGCGCGTCATGTCCG
The DNA here is from genome assembly GCA_963693085.1 of Alisma plantago-aquatica. Taxonomy (NCBI): domain Eukaryota; kingdom Viridiplantae; phylum Streptophyta; class Magnoliopsida; order Alismatales; family Alismataceae; genus Alisma; species Alisma plantago-aquatica. The sequence continues at coordinate 1,245,338,328 of OY856409.1, forward strand.
TGAAGGGGGAAGAGAAGAGAAGAGAAGACAAAGCGTAAGGCGATGCCATCTGTATTCTTCATGTTCACGACCAAGGAAACGACGACGGCAGCGGCTGTGTCGAGCAGCGGGTGATCCGAGGAGGCCACCGCAAAGAGTTCGAATATCGGCACGAACTGCACCGGCGAGGTGTTGCGGACGCTCCTCGGCGTCCTTGCTCGGGAAACCCATGCACCTCATTTTTTATTAAAGAAGGTAGCAGAAGACAAACGGACGGAGACCCATGCACCTCATTTTTTATTCTTTTCATGAGTAGCTTGAGAATGTCGATAAGTCCCATATACAAGGGAAAAGAAAGTCTAATATTAGTTGTTCTTATTCATGTTGTGTATATAATGATTATTTTCTTAAGCCTAATTTTACAACCGAAATGAGATATTATAGGTTATGAATAAGTTGTGCAGTGAAATTATTTTATTTTCTATTCCATTTTAGAAAACTATCTTTAAGTATGGAAGGGTTATAGAAAAAGATAAATTGAGGGATCGACAATCTACACTTTAGAGAGTTTTATGAACAAGACCATAGAACTATGACTATAAAAAAATCTCTTCTCTAAAGTCTTTTATTTTATCATAAATAATCATGCCCTCAAGTTTTAGCTTTTTTAGAATTAGATAAATAAAGGCCCATTTTAGTATAGTGTCAAACATCACCACGTTTCATACAAATATTCATAAAAAGTTTGGTTTTAAAATACCTTTGTATTAGACCTACAAAAATCACTTCAGCTTTGAGAAGCAACAAAAAAAATGCAGAAACATAGCTGTTTTCATAAAATGGTGTTGCAAAATTTAAGTTAACATGTAGTGATGGATATTCAAACATGAGAGAGTCATAGTATTAGGCAACAATCCCAACCACTAGAACGACCATGCAATGGGAGATAACAACTTATATTTTAGGGAGTTCTCACTAAAAAGAAGACTATAAAAATATGATTACAAAAATCATAAAGACTATTCCCCTAAATCCCTTTACTTAACCTTTAATAATCATACCCTTCAGTTCTTACTATTTATATCTAGGAATGTAAAGAGTTCTTTTAGTATAATATAAAATATCACAACATTTCTTACAAATATTGATAAAAGAATATAGCTTGAATTGTTTGTGTTATAATTTTCACAATTACTTAAACTTTGTAATAATTGTTTATGTAGAAACATGGTTTTTTCCACAAAATGGTGTTGAGAAAATAAAGATATAACCGTATAATGAGGGATATTTGAATTTATGTGAGTCATAATTTGTCCAGGAGTCCTAACCGTGACAACTACCATTTTTGGGGTATAATTTGAATGCATTGTGTACAAATATAGATGTACCAACAAGATGCTAAAAACATACTTGTTTTGATATACTCCAACAACAATATGTTGATTTTCATATATGACAACAAATATGTATTGTTTTTGATACATTAAATATATTAATCTACAACTTTAATCTTTTGAATAATGCTTGGCTCTAAACTATAGCAGTTAATTGTTATTTTTTGTGTATTAACAATCAATTTTCAATAGATAAGTGTTGTCTTCTTATATTTATTTTAAATAGCAACAACTAACTATTACTTTGTTTGTATTATACATAATACAATAGAAGTATTCCAGTATTGGACATATTCTTTTGTTCATAGCAATAACTTGTTAATCTTATACAATTTATAGAGGTGCAACAAGGTTGATTCATGACCAGTAGGTTGGGTTTAAGTTTTCTTTTGGTCAGATTGCAGGGGATCAGTTTGGCATACACTTGCAATGAATCAAACCAAACCCATACACACACACCTATTTAACAAATCTACATACCATGTTTAGTCTAAATTTCTTTTTATATGACATACTAAGATAGAACCAATTTATGGAAAGGCTTTTCAACATATAACTTTTGGTATGGAGAAGCTCATGCTTTATCCTTCACTTGGAAGAGTTGAACAAATATGAAATATGGTTCTTGGAGGTCTTCATGAATAAAATAAAATAACTATTTAATTAATAATAAAGAGAGCTAGAAAACACAAAAATATGATAGATAATAAAAAAAAGCCCACCAACATGCTACTCAAGGGGGGCTAGGGAATTAAGGATGATATAACTGCTCATCTATGTGATGAACTCATCTATGGGATGCATATAAATGATCATTAACATATCTATGTGTGTGTGAGTCATGCATTATCTACTCAATTTGCATGCTAACACTCATTTCTATTTGTGTTGTAAGTTAAGTGTTCAAGTTACACAATATGAATGTGATATTTTGAGTTAGATGTGCCTTTGTATTTATAAATTTAATTATTATCATATGCTCTAGTTATGGTTATAAGAATGCTTTTGTGTCAATGTAGATTTTTGTGCACCATATGACTTTATAAGGATGCCATTGATGTGAGCATTGAAACATTCATAGACAACAATCAAAAAATCATTGCTATATTTTAGAAGTGATTTAGTGCCATACAAGTACAAGATGATTGTCTCAATCCACTCTATGAATCATAATTTGACAATAATGCATGCATTGCATCATGGTTAACCAATTGATTTTCAAACTTACAAAATAGAACCACTCGTCAAGTTTCTGTAATTGTATTTCATCAACAAAAGTTAAAAACTTAAAACAACCAAATTAGTGGATGAAATAGAAAAGTTACAACACATGAGAACTTACATACACTAAAGGATTCAACCTTCCCATTGATAGTGGTAGATCTATAGAGGAAGATAGACAAAATAATTGCTAGTTACTCACTATTAGGCAAATATATTAACAAACTCATATGATTTTTTTTTTTTATTTTTTTTTTGTATTTTTCAGTGATATTGTTAATACATAAATTAAAGTGATAGTCAATCAAATCTAGATAGGCAAACATATTTGAAATAAATAAATATATAGCAAAAAAGAACTATGGGTAGAAAATTATGGATGTAATAATAGTTACCAAAATCTAGTTAGAAGGCAATAAAGTGTGCATTGGAGTGAATGAAAATAGTATTAACATCTCAAGTCTATGAGTAACACCTTGAGGGATGTCAATCATAATAGGATGATTATATGTAGTGATCAATAAATCTAATAGACCGCAACACTTCTAATTAGATATACAATCAATTGTCATATCTGATTCAAGCACTACTAAAAAAATGGTCTTTAACTATAAAAAAAAATTGTTGCGAAAACCCCATATTTTGTAGCTAAAGGCTTTAACTACATATTTCTTTACACATACAAATTATAGTATATGCTCGTATAGCTAAAGTCTTTAACTATATTTTTCAAATATGTAGTTAGATAATCCATTCTCTACACATTCATATGTATCTGAAAGCGTATCTAGATATTGTCCTTACATATTTAAATATGAGTATAATTATAGCTAAATGTATGACTACAATTGCATATATAGTCAGTATGTAGCAAAAAGATGAAGTTAATACATTTTATGTGTAGTTAATGTGTAGAGAAAGGTATGTATATATACATATATATACAGTTGGTACTACTACAGAAACAGCCTTTGGCGTCGGTTGTTTAACCCCCTTTGGCGTCGGTTTCTGAGCGACGCCTATGTGGGCGCCGCTAAAGGTCGAACACTTCGACGTCGGTTTTTTAACCGACGCCTATTTAACATATAGGCGTCGGTCTTTTAGTAGATAACCGACGTCAAAAGGGTTCGCGCCACAGAAAACAGCGTCATCTAGGACACATTCTGCGTCAGTTATCTACTAAAAGACCGACGCCTATATGGACTATAGCGTCGGTGTTTACTTGGTAACCGACGCAGAAAGAGTCCTAGATGACGCTGTTTTCTGTGGCGCGAACCATTTTGGCATCGGTTTTCTATAAAAAACCGACGCCATACTTCAAGACGACACGGCCGTGCTTCCCTGCACGGCCGTGTTTAGTACTATAGGCGTCAGTTTTATATGAATAACCGACGCCTTTTCCACCACGGCCGTGCTTTCCTGCACGGTCGGGTTGTTTGTACTATTAGGCGTCAGTTTTTATCCAACAACCGACGCTGTAGGTCTTTGCTGACGGTTTTCTGTAAATAACCGATGCCTATATCTATTTTTTTTTCATATCAGTTTGCAGGCCTACTGTGGCTGGTCAGCAGGATGAGAACCTGCAGTTCAGTTTTCTGAACTGCAGGTTTACGACATCCATTGATATCAGCCTACAAACAGGCCACAAACCTGCAAAAGTCCCAAGGAAAATTTTACACAAGTAAATACATTCAGACATCAATTCAATTCTCACATTAACACATATAGAAACATTCAAATACATGTATTAACATTCAGAAATATTCATTTACAAAGTATCATTCATTATCGCTATCAACATCCCAATTATATCTTACAGTTTCCACTGCTTGTATGACTTTTGCCCATTCTTCTCTTATTTCATTTAATGCTTCCATCATATATGGAGCATGTATATTTTTTAAGCGTTTACCTATAGTGTTGTCAGTTTTAAACACCTGCAAAGAGAATGATGTATATATAAGTAATAATATAAAAATAAGATTAATATATTTCATACTAACTAATGAGACTATATATAATACCTCATGTATGGTATCGATGTCCAATGCGTCATGTTTGATAATCATCTGCATAAATCGCATCACATAGTATGCGCATGCCCAACCATTGTCTTGTGTAGCGCACTATAAATTGAAACATACAAAATAATACAACTAAGCACAATTCACATCAATAATATATACATTAATGTCGGGAACTTACTTGTACGTTCTGCCAATTTATTGGCTGGTTCTTTTTCCTTGGGACCGTTCCTCCAGCCTTTTTGAATGCATCTAAACCCCTACATGTTAATATAACACAGTAAATTACATAAGTAAATAGTAATGTAATAACAGATGTTAACAGATACAAAAATGAAATATTTCTCACCAGAATAATGGCATTCTCATTACGTGTCCAATTTTAGTGTTTAATGTACTTCCCGCGAGATCTAGATAATAAACAGTGAACGTCCCGGGGACAATAACTAGTAACTCCCAATGTTACCGCTAGAGGTAAAAAGTTAATAATTAATAACTCAAAATGCACAATAAAAATGGAGTTTTCTTAAGTCCAAATTATAAATAAAGTAAACTTACTTGACATTGAATGGAGCTATTATTATCGTCTTCTTTTGCTGACCAAAAATTGTAAAAGAATCTATACAGTATTGTTGAACATTATCAGGGTCTTTAGCTACCATACTAATCAATGATGGAATCAAAAATCCCACATGATCAAATGCAAATTGTTTGCAATGATCTTCGACTAAGTAGCTGCAAAACATGTATTACGTATGCATTAATATATAAGAAACCAGATCACCGGATCTTACACAAGGTATATGGATGTATAAACAAGATCTCACCTTATCCATGTCTCTATCATTGATGTATTCAACCAATCATACATAAACAGCTCAATAATATCTTGTATAAATAAAGAGCTATCGTATGATTGACCTGCATAATCTGCATCTAAAGAAACAATTATCGGGCAATGTATATTATGTGCCCGTAGCCAACATGCCATTCCCCTACAAGCAGGACCTAACGGGTATGTTAGGTCAGTTGGAACCCAAGTTGGTAATGCGGGAAGTGGAGGTGGAGGCCTAGGTGCTCATGGTGTCTTCTTTTTAACCTGTATATATAATTTCAGATCAGTTGACATCATATATACACATTAACAGTCTAAATCAATGTAAATTTATCTTACAATTTCAGTAGTGTAGACGACATCTGCTTTGGGCCACAATATGACCCTGCCTTCTGCCTCAGCAAGTGTATCAATATCCGGGTGGGGATATGGCAATGTAGCTTCCCTCCAATCGGGTAACACACGTAAGGCATTGGAGTCCCGTGAAACCTTTCCCTAGGAAGGGACGGGTAAGCCTGCTCCTCTGCAACAACATAGTCTTGTATTCTTAAGCGGCATGGCTTCGATGCCTACAAATTTACGTAAAGAATGTTATACATATATACATATCATCTTGAAAAGACTAGCTACAATGTCATAAATAATACTTACAACATACGTGTTAGGCGATGGGTCTCCAGGATTACTCGCAGTCTGTGCATCAGGAGAAGAGTGGGTCGCCATAGGCTGATTGGAAGCCTGAGATGCCTGCCACCGCAGCAATTCTTCCTTGACCTTCTCAGCAACTACATCGTTGACCTTCTTAGCAACTATATCCTCGACTCTCTTATTCTTCTATACATGGATAAAAGAAACATTAGCTTCTTATTATTGAATTTCCTTTTGCAGTAACATTCTAAAAAAAGAATAGGTTACCTCTTCTTGAGAAAGTCCCACTCTGGGTTTGCGCTGGGATGGCCCAAAGAATGCTTTGATGCCCACACCAGCGCCTGCACCCCTAACACGTCCAGGATGCTCTGGGTTACCCAGAGTAACTGTCAATTCATCCCTTGTGCCCTGAGGGATGAATGTGCCTTGTTTCCTCTGCTCGTGCAGCTCCTGCTAATCACCATCAACAGAAATTGGTAAGTTAACACCACAAATAATCAATATTCAAACGATTGCTCTAAGAGTTGTATTTTACCATTTTCGCAGCCGCCTCATCAGTTACGGGCTTCTTTATTTCACCCTTCTTGTTTTGCCTCCCATCTATCCAGATATCATGGCGAGGCATGGGTGTGGCAGACTCCTGAGTAGCCGCATACTCCGCATGTAGTCTTTGGCGAACGCTTGCATAGCCTTTTGGACCCATAGTGTGGTCATGCACATTCAATGCACGCCTTGCTTTTTGTGCGTCACTGAGGGCCTAGTTAGTATTCACATTAATGATTTGGTTAGTATCACTAAATGTTAATCTTGAATAGGTGAATACAATGTATATTAATTAAATTGGGAGTGACACCTAATACCTTGAATTCTTCAGATTTTCTTGAAGCAACAAAATTGTCCCAATCTTCTTTGTCCAAGAAGTTCCATTGTTCAAGGGCTGACTTCTTTTTCTTATCACTCTCTTTTATGTATTCTCTGTTTAGATTTGTCCTATAATTCCTAAGCATCTTTCCAGTGCGTTGCATCACACTTTTACGATGCAACTTCTCATCCAATGCAAACAGATTCTGTAAAATAGAAATGTTATTAACTAGTATCCAAAATAGAATTGCAAATAATAGAATTTGTAATCTACAAAATAGAATTGCAAATAATAATAACTCACGCATAAATCCTTCCATATCAAGTCTTTTTTTCCCTGAGGAACTTTATGCCAATTATCATACTTAACACCACAATGGCTCCGAGTGGTACACCCAAGATAGTTTACAAAATTATTGCGGTTCACTCCAATTGCATTTCCTCCATTATCAAACTCCACAACCAATTTGGATCCACTGCCACTAAGTGCTATTAACTTCTTCAACAGAGTGATGCCCCTTTTCTTGTTAAGTGTTTGGTGCTGCGCATCAAGTTGCTCCAGTGCTTCAGTGGGTACATGTGCATCATCAACCTAAAATTTGACAAAAATAAACACACTGAATTAGCCCAATATAGAAATATAAGATATATGACATAACTAGAAGATAATGAATTTTATAGAAATACATGATATGTTTTTAGAACTTACATTGGTATCCTCGCCATGCTCGTCATGGACAACATGCTCATCATGGACTTCATGCTCATCATGGACATCATGCTCATCATGGTCAGCCATCTGAAAATGTCATTAAAAAGGAAAACATTTAGCATTTGTATTAACTAGAAAAAAGGCAAACATTTAGCATTTGTATTAACTAGAAAAAGGCAAACATTTAGCATTTGTATAAACATACATGTCTCTAAAATTGTGATCTTTTATCAATTAACAATCCTTCATTGTGATCTTCGCGCACATATAAGTCATCATTAGCTTCAATATTTTGTGGAGTTGGCAACCCAACTGAGAATGGACTGGAGTCATCATACTTATCATAGTACTCTTCTTCATCTATATGATCTTCAATGAACTGTCTTTTACCATGAAGAACAACCGACCATTTATCATTTGCAGGATCATCGATATAGAATATTTGTTTCGCCTGTGATGCCAATATGAATGGTTCACCCTTCTCGCCAATCTTTTCAAAGTTCACCAAAGTGAAACCCAATTCATCCACTATAACTCCTTTGGTGTTATCAACCCAATTACATTTAAAGAGCGGAATTTTAAAATCTATGTAGTCAAACTCCCAAATGTCTTCAATGACACTGTAATATGACATTTTAGCTTCACGTGGACTCTTCTCCTTTCTAGACAACGTGTAACAAGTGGGAGGTAAGTATGTTCTTTTATTACCCATTTCACGTAATTCTGTTAATTCTGACCTTATTCCCATTTCACGTAGGTCCAATCTAGATTTTATCCCATCTTTAGTCTTACCTGGTATATTTAACAGAGTACCAATGATGCTATCACAGACATTTTTCTCAACGTGCATTACATCGATACAATGCCTGACTGTCAAAGAACTCCAATAAGGAAGATCCCAAAATATTGACTTCTTCTTGAATGAAGAATTGTCACTCCGTGTGGCCATACTACATTGTGATTTCTTACCAAATTCATTGACAATGTCTTTTACTCTTGCATAAACAACATCCCCTGGTATAGGTTTAGGTGCACTCCGTTCATCATTCCATCCATTGAATGCTTTGCGCTTCCTACGATACGGATGGAATTTTGAAAGAAACCTTCGATGACCAAGATATACAGTCTTGCCGCCATATTTTAGTCTTATTGAATCAGTGTTTTCTTCACATATAGGACACGCTTTAGCTCCTTTGACACTATATCCAGACAAATTCCCATATGCTGGAAAGTCATTAACAGTGCAAAATAACATAGCGTGCAAACGAAATGTCTCTCTTGCTGAAGCATCATAGGTCATCACACCTTCAGCCCAAAGTTTCTTTAAGTCATCAATCAAAGGTTCAAGATAAACATCGATATCATTTCCGGGTTGTTTAGGGCCCGATATCAACAACGACAACATAACGTACTTATTTTTCATACACATCCAGGGAGGAAGATTGTATATAACAAGCATGACTGGCCAAGTGCTATGTTGGCTGCTCAATGTCCCGTACGGATTCATCCCATCTGTACAAAGCCCAAGTCTTAGATTCCTATCTTCTTCACCAAATTTGGGGTACAATAGATCAATCTTATTCCACTGTGGGGAATCAGACGCATGTCGTAGGATCCCATCATTATTTTTCTTAACATCTGCATGCCACCTCAAATTCTTCGCATCTTTTGGATTTGCAAACAAGCGTTGAAACCGTGATATTATAGGTAGATACCACAACACCTTGACAGGAGAACCAGTTTTGGACTCCCCCCGAAGTCGTCAATTTATACCTTGACGCACCACATTTTGGACAATCTTTCAAATCTACATAGTCCTTTTGAAATAATACACAATCATTCGGGCATGCGTGTATCTTCTTAGCCTCCATTCCCATTGGGCACAACATTTTCTTTACCTGGTATGTTGAGATTGGCAGCTCGTTTCCTTCAGGAAGCATTTCTTTCAACAAAGTCAACAATGAAGTGAAGCTTTTATCGCTCCATCTATTGTTAGCTTTCAACTTATACAATCTCAACACAGCGCTAAGCTTCATAAACTTAGCACAGCCTGTGTATAACGGTATCTCAGCATCATGCACAATGTTTCTAAAGATAGGAGGTGGATCGGTGTGCTCTACCCTACAACTATCCAGCATCGCATCAACGATGTCTGCTGGAACTGGTTCGTTCACATTTACGTCATCGGATGAAATTTCTTCTTCCACCCAAGCATTGCTATCGACATCTACTGGTTTTGATTTTGAAATCTCTCCATGCCAGTGCCATTCTGTATAGCCTTGTACAATCCCGTTGCACATGACATGACTTTGATTTCCTCACCAGTGTTGACTTTCAAGTTGTTACCGCAATGCCTACATGGACAGTAGAACCTATATGTAGGTTTTTTCCTATGTTCCTCGGAAAATCTAATAAACTGATCAAGACCAGATATAAACTCTGGGGTGCAACGATTACGAATGGACATCCATGATCTATCCTTTCTATGATCAGAGAAAACAAGTATATATTAGGAAAAGATTAGGGTATACACTTACATCCTAAGTGTATAATGTGATGTCATTCTTATATATAATAAATGTGTACCACCTATCCCATCCTTGAACACCTAATCTCACTAGTAAGTGTATAATGTGTATTGGGTTTTCAAGAAAATTTTGGCAGCATTTCCCCGCTGTTCTCTAAGTACATATGTACTTAGAGAACAAACGGGGAAATGCTGCCGAAATTTTCTCAAAAACCCAATACACATTATACACTTACATCCTAAGTGAGATTAGGTGTTCAAGAACAGTCCCAAACCGGGGACTATCTAAGATTTACTCCTAATGAGTCAATCTTGGACGGGTTTCTAGGCCAACAAACACATTTGATGTCATTCTTATATATAATAAATGTGTACCACCTATCCCATCCTTGAACACCTAATCTCACTAGTAAGTGTATAATGTGTATTGGGTTTTCAAGAAAATTTCGGCAGCATTTCCCCGCTGTTCTCTAAGTACATATGTACTTAGAGAACAAATGGGGAAATGCTGCTGAAATTTTCTCAAAAACCCAATACACATTATACACTTACATCCTAAGTGAGATTAGGTGTTCAAGAACAGTCCCAAACCGGGGACTATCCAAGATTTACTCCTAATGAGTCAATCTTGGACGGGTTTCTAGGCCAACAAACACATTTGATGTCATTCTTATATATAATAAATGTGTACCACCTATCCCATCCTTGAACACCTAATCTCACTAGTAAGTGTATAATGTGTATTGGGTTTTCGAGAAAATTTCGGCAGCATTTCCCCGCTGTTCTCTAAGTACATATGTACTTAGAGAACAAACGGGGAAATGCTACTGAAATTTTCTCAAAAACCCAATACACATTATACACTTACATCCTAAGTGAGATTAGGTGTTCAAGAACAGTCCAAAACCGGGGACTATCCAAGATTTACTCCTAATGAGTCAATCTTGGACGGGTTTCTAGGCCAACAAACACAATAATAGATATGTACATGTTAGGGTTTCATCACAATTGATGTTATGGTTTCATCAATGTTAGGGTTTAATCAAATCAAATTAGGATGCTAGAATGGATTTAAATCAAATTAGGGTTTAAATCAAATCAAACACGGCTGTGGCTGTGTTGGCCTACCACGGTCGTGCTGGGCAGCACGGCCGTGGTAGGCCATTCTTCTCAGTTCTCAATGAAAGAAGTGGTGAAACCAAGATTTAGATGCAATATTAGGCGAGCAACAACAACTGACCTCCCAGTAGTGGTGGTGGTGACCGGCGAGCTCCAGGCGGCAGGGCAGGCAGGTGCAGCGGTGGCCGGCGAGCTCCAGGCGGTAGGGCAGACAGACCAAGGAGCAGCGGCGTCGGCGGAAAGGAGCAGCGGCGTCGGCGGGCGGCGGCAAGGAGGAAGGCGGCGCGGCGGCGAGCTCCAGGCGGCAAGGAAGGCAGACCAAGGAGCAGCAGTGGCTGCGGAGAAGGGGGCGCGGCAGAGAAGGGGGCACGGAGAAGGGGAAGAAGGCAGCAACAGTGGCGGCGGAGAAGGGGGTGCGCCGGCGGCGCGGCGGCGCTGTCGTGGAGGAAGAAGGAGCTTTCGTGGAGGATAAATCGGCGGCGTGGTCGGGTGACAACAGAGAAGAAAAGGGAAATTGGCTCGCAATGAAACAGAAGAAAGGGGAAGAGTCGGGCGATCGCGGGATATTAAGTTCCAAAATAGCGTCGGTTGTTTCAAACAACCGACGCCTAAACCTCTTTAGCGTCGGTTGTTTGAACCAACCGACGTCCAATTGGACGATATTTTCACGAAATTGTTTGGCGGGAACCACTTTCAGCGTCGTTTATAAAAGGTTAATCGACGCTGAAAGTGACACTTTTCGCGCAAATTTTCATCGCGCATAGGCGTCGGTTTCTATCTACATAACCGACGCTGAAAGTGACACTATTTTTTTTGCTCGAAATTTGGATTTCGCAGGCGACTTTAGGCGTCGGTTTGTTATTAACAACTGACGTTGTATTCAAAGCGGTACCCGTGTCTGGCTGGTCTTCGAATATAGACGTCGGTTTGCCTAAATAACCGACGTCTAATAGTGTAGGCGTCGGTTTTCCTAAAGAACCGACGCCCAGAAAAGCGACACTGAATGCTGTTTCTGTAGTAGTGTGGATTATGCATCTAGCTGCATTTATAGTGCCATTTATTACACATACATATATGCATGGTTAGCTTATTCATATATTTTGTAATATGCGAGTACAGAATCTCTTTTAGTAATTAAATAATAGTAGTTAGACCAAGGTTTGCTCATTATGCTAACAATCTTACTTTTAGTTATAATGAAACGTCAAATGTACATGGGGAGGACGTAAACCTTACCCCTATTACACAATGTGTACAAAAAAAGGATATACATATATTAATGATTCATTGAGGTCTACATGCATCTTGGCAAAAGAGTATGTATCTTTCTCAACCAGTGTCTTTATTGTCTTATCCTTTTGTTCGATGAGTTGGCGATTGCAGTTGCATACCAATCACCTTTGCAAACACGTCATGTTCATTATGATCTGCTAGGGAACATAATCTCTAAGCTAGCATTGTTCTTTTTTTTAGCAGGAGCATTTGCAATAGTAGTAGTCAAGAATGCAATTGGCATCGATTGAGAAACATCAACATAGCCTTCATAGCCTTCAAACATGGGTTTGACATTTTTGTAAGGACACTTGAATCATAATCTACAGCAATCCAATGCTTTCTTGATGAGATGCACACTAGCGATATTCTTCCCACACATTGAATACAATTGTAGGAACCAAACTCACACAAAAAAACCATATTAGCATCCAAGATCATAATCACTAGCCAAACAAAGAAGAGATTTGGGTTTAGACACATGCTTCATAAACAACCAACATGAAAGCTAATAAGTAAGAAACCAACCTCAGTCTATAATGAGCATGTAGAAGGGGAAAAACCATATCATCAAAGATCAAACCTCATCGCTTTTCATAAATTATAGATCATGCTAGAGTTGTAGCTTCAGATATACAACTTTAAGACAGAGCACAAAAGCAATGATAGCCTAACTCCAACCAGGCCAGCTGTAAGAGATAGAGAAAGTTGTCAACATGCATGAAACAGACTCTGAAAACCTGACAAAGACTAGCTAAAAGGTAGCTCAATATTTATCCAACCAACAAAGAAGAAAAAGGAAGGCATAGACACAACACCAAGAGAGAGATAACATATAAAACTATTAGCTCAACATATGAATAATTGTGTGGAAGTCAATAATAAGACAATGTAATTTATTTATAGTGTTTGAAGCTATCCATGAAATTAGAGCTATGATATAATCATGTTGGGTCTGACTAGAGGTGAAAATCACTAAAGGGGTTCCTAGAAGCATTCACCAGGATAGATCATACTAATGATGCAGGTTAATAAGACTCCCCAGATGCTTACTATATATTTCTTTCTCATAACAAATTCTATAATTTACAAACTTTTTTACTACTGCATCAATGTTTACTTTATCTCATTCAAAATTTGAAACTAGGATACAGAAAAGAAAAAGAAGTGCTAAAAAGCAAACCTACCCACAACAAACCCAGAAGGGCCAAGAATGGAAAACAAAATAGAAGGCCAAGAAACAAGTTAGCTTCATCTAAGGTCTTCCTAGCAGCTGCACAAATAGTCAGACATGACTCAGCTGCATCACAAAAAGAAGGCATGTGCATAAATCTAAAACATAAAGTAGCCTCATCCTGGAGGGAAAAATCAACATGCTTCAATTAGCATATCACTAGTTTCAATCTAGGAAGAACAAATGCAGTTGTAGCAGTCTAATTGGTGAGTGTTACCAGCTCAGAGAGCATGAGAGGAAATATAGGTATGTCCTCAACCTGTCCAAGGTGCAAACAAGAAGATAAAAGCTTGTTTCACTCAGTCCAAGGTTGCAACTGGAGAAAACCCATTTCAAAACTACTAATATGAGGTTATATGTCAGCGGGATTCTTTAGGAGCAACCTAAAAAAGATTGAGGATGATTGGATCCATTGAGTACATTAGAATACCTCATCTTATAAATGAAGCAAACTGACAATTACTATATCTTTACACATATTACTTATGCTAGATTAAGGACCTCAAATAGTGTTTAGCAAAGTCTTTATTACTTAAGACATGTCTTCCATGCATGTCACTATTCCTTACATGTAGTGTCTTTGTTCAGTCATGTGCATCAAATAATTGACAGTCATGAATAGTTGTCAGCTTCATAATAGAGGATGTTGAAGATGTGGAATAGATCTTTTAATGAAATCACCCTATTTGTGATGGTCGGGACTCCAACATGCATAGCCAACTATGAACAGATTCACTGTATAGCTTCCTCTGAAGTTAGCTAATGTAAATGCCTTGCATTGTAAAAAAAAACAAAAATGTAAGTTGCTTCTTGGCTGATTCCGAAATGGAACTACAAAATCTTGATTGCCCCAAAACTCAAGCAAAGTTTATGAGTACGGTTGTTGCTGATTCCTGAGGACAAATAACAATGACCAAACTGAATGGGCTTTTTAGGATGCTCTGAGTAGGTGATAAAAGACTTTCATCACCTCACTAATTATGCTTAATTAAGATATCTATATGAGTACATTACTAATGCTTAATTAAGATATCTATATGAGTAGGTGACTTTCATCATAAGTTAGATCTAGGAAAATGGCTAGAAAATGAAAGCAAATTGTAATAAAAGACTCAGTTCTCATATGGATGACTTAATGTTTAGACAACTAATACAAACTAATTACCAATACATGAGGCCAAAATTACTTATTAAACATGTCAATTACAGAGACAAAATAACATATGTTATAGAGATAGTTCAACACTTAATGAAATTCTTTAAGTAACACTTTTTGGGCACTTAAACATTGCATGAAATTCTATAAATAACAATTTTTTGGACACTTGAAGATAGAAAACAGAATGTTGTGAACCAGTTAAACATTGCCAACACGTGTGGCTAGCTACTTGGTACTAAGAAATAATGATAAGTACTCCCTAAATTGGAAAATTTCGAATTAGTAGGGATTTGTACTGCATACGAAATTTTGGATTGGTAGTGATCTGTTTAGTCAGCAATCTTTTTTTTTGGTAAGCATACACCTTCCTAACCTATGCGTACCATCCTCTGAGCTATTCTTCAGTCTGGAACCCCTCTAGCTGCAAGTTAAGGTTCATGCATGGAAGCCACCGTGTAGTTGACAATGGCTTAAATTGAGAAAAGTGCTAATGGGATAATTTCCAGATGCCTTTGATACTACATTAAGAAATGAAATGAACTTATTAAATGGTATAAAAATTGAAATAGTTATTATCATAGTAAGTATGTTGGATGTGATATTTGAAAGATATTTCCAAATGTGTATGTTTAGATGCATAGTAGTGAATCATTATACGATTAACAACTTCAACATGGTAAGTATGCTACCAACTGCAGTCATATCTAAGTATGCTTCTGACAGTATGTACATTCATATCTAAAAATCCATTATTTGTATACAAAAATATAGAATTATGTATTGAGGTTTTGGTTGGTCCCTCGGGCATAGTCATGGTTCTAGAAATGAAAAAGCTTGGATTGAGTAGAGATATCACTAGGTAAATCTGTAAATGGTAACCTACAACTAGTAGTTGTAAATGTGTTGTATTTTGAAGTGCATCCCTTATCTTTATATGTAGTTAAAACATACAATCAACTTACTAAAGGTCTTTAATTTATTGTTTCCTGAAACACTAACTTCATGTGTAATATATATTGAGTGCTAAAGAAACTAAGAAAATGACATACCCAGGCAACATGTGCATGAAGTCTCACCCCTTTAGAGTGCCATGATAAGTATGAAACTAAGAACAAGGTATAAAAAGGTTGTGAAACCAAAAGTATACGTTCTGAATTTTTGTCTACCAACATTAACATTGACTTCAATGATCTGTACTTTCCGATTTTTTTGGCCAAATGCATAAACTACTAATGTAGGAGCATCAAGAAAGATAATGATCAGTGATTCACATACATGGAAGAAACATTTATATCCTCAAGAATTTTAATTTCCAGAAATTCAGTTAAGATACGCTAGCATATGATCAAAGTTTACAAAAAGAGCAATATAATGAAGTACCTTTACTGGATATTAGAACCCAGAGAGATTCAAAGTTGACAAAGGAATAATATACTCCTACATCCTGTTCACTAAACAATTATGTTAATAGAGGACATAATTAAATCTTAGAAAAATAGATCCCTTTCTCTAACAAGGAGAGCTACCATTGCTCTATCCATACCAGGTGTGAAGCCAAGCTGCATCATGCAAACTTCCATACTACATGCAGCCACTCATGACAGAACTAATCAACTCCATCAAAGGAAAACTAATCTCATAGCATGCGTATGTAGATAAACACATAGGAGGGATTGGGACCAATATTGCAAAAGAAATGATTGAGGCCTATGAAGACATGACATGCTACGAGTATGTAACCAAAAGAATAATTCATAGTATCCTCACTACGGAAGCAAAATACAGTATGTTGAAGTACAAAGGTTTAACTATAGTTGCAAAAGAAATGATTGAGGCCTATGAAGACATGCTACGAGTATGTAACCAAAAGAACGGTTCATAGTATCCTCACTACGGAAGAAAAATACAATATGTTGAAGTACAAAGGTTTAACTATAGGCTGTCAGATTTTAAGGTTCATTCTATAACATCAAGGCAGTATGTGAACACAAACATGGCTATTAATGATGAATGGGAGGAACACATTGGTTCTGGATGATCCAGGGTCAATGGGAGGATCAATCCAAAATCCAAGGATTCACATCCATCATACAGTAGGATGAAGAAGACTATCGACGTATGTATGAAAATTTATACATACCATAGAAGATGAAAGTAAGAAAGATTAGAAGTTGAGAACTAAAAAAAGGGAAACCAAATACAAAAATAAAATGTACCTTCCCTCAAATAATTCAAAGACCTTCCTAGATCTCTATTGCAGAGGACCATAGTATATTACGTGCCCTCCTCTTTTCATAAGTATGAGTTGTTAAGTTAGTAATTTCAATATGAAAGTGTATAGGAAGAAAAGGCTAAATAAAAATCAAGCTCTTAAAGAAAATTTACCTCATCAAATGACTCAAATATGTCACTATTTGGCTTATGAATTGTGGAGACTATTGTGTCACCAATGTTGGTTGTGTTTCTCATAGTTCTCATTACCACAACTACAGCTCTAGCATCAAGACCTGACGTAGGATCATCCATGAAAATTATTGAAGGGTTAGCAACCAACTCCACCTCAACTTGTTAGCCTCTTCCTCTATTCAATTGATAATCTTGTGATTCCTGGGAGGTCAACTAAAGCATCTTCAATTGAGATTGTCCAGCTCTACTAGCTCCATGACCCCCTAAACAAATATCTACATAAATGCAAACACTTTTGAGAGAGGATATTCAAGGACATCTACTGGGATAAATTAAGAATAGCATCCTTTGTTGTGAGAGATATTTATGCAATTTCACATGGAAAGAAAAAGTTTAAGATTGTATTGTAATCATGGATATGCACAATTCACTTTATATTCAGTAGTGTTTTTGTATTCAATTCTATTTTATTGTATAATACCATTAATCCTCATATCCACATGAACCAGATCCATGAAGATACAACAAGAGTTTCCCTTGAATGAGACACAACAGTGATTTACCTTGTCATATAACATGCCAGGATTTGTGCGACAATGAGGAGATAGGGAGGTCACCACTTAACTATTATTCTAGCAAATAGAACACCACAATTGTCACAAATGATAGATGACACTCAACATTTATATAATGTGTGATATTAATACAAGAACTCAACATGGTATAGTTCTCTTAGTACTTCGTTTTTAACATATATACTATAAGTGAAAAATTTATATCATAAATTAGAACTATATCACACAAATATAAATTTAGCTATAACCACCACAATAAATAAGCTACATACCTGATATTCTGGAATACTAAAGGTAGCGAGATTGCAGGGAAATGTATGAAGTACTTAACTGGGATAGTCAAATTCATAGAGGATGCTTTCAAAAAATGTAGTAGGAATGAGACTATCTTATGCGCTTGTAAAAAGTGTCTAAATACACAAAGACAAAATCTCAATGAAAGCAAAACTGCAAAAACAAGGAATAAAATGAAAAAAAGACAAATCATACCGTTAAAGGCATGTAGGTGAAAAAATCAACAATTAACATGATGTTAATGGAGAATCATTCATGACTATTACAGGTACACATTAGTAGCAGATTGGGCAAATTTCTTTCTCAACATGTAACTTGGATGTCACAATACAACATCAAATAGGTTTACCAACAACAAGGTAAGTAGAAATAACAGTTTGTAGAGCACTCCAGACAACATGGATAACTAGTACCCCTATTTGTTCAACATTAGAGTTAGTAACCTACACAAGAATTCCTAATAAGGTTTATTAAATTCAAGCATTACTTTTTGTTAAAAATGCACATTAAAGGGGGAAAGGGTAAGCAATTACTTATGGAACTTGAATTTAGAAATATGGTCTCAAATGGAAGCCCAACTTCCTGAAAGTCAAAGAAAGAAGGCACAACAAAAACTGATTGTTGAAGAACATTGAACTGCTACAAAACAACTTGGGTGAAAACTATGACAAAGCCACATATATGGTTTGCATCGACATGTAAGTTGAACTCAATGCTATCCCAAAAGAGGAAGAAGAAACTTGGAACCAAAACATACATATTAATTGGATTAGGAATGTTGATAACAATAGTAAATTTACCAGCCCTTCTTCCAATAAAGAGAATGAATGAACCCGATAACTATGCTAGGAAATGAAATACATCAGTGGGTCAATGTCATAGAGAAAGAGGAACTCGAGAACCTGGTAATCAAGTTCTTCGAGTTCCAATTTATGAACAACAATGCCTAGCCTTGAGATACCCAGGTATGCAACCCATGACATTTCAGGCAGTTAAATCAAACTTAGATTAATTGCATTGCAGCAAGCCTTATAGAGGAACAAATGCACTACATCATAATATCCATAAAAGAGTCAACCAATTGTGAAACAAAAAAGTAAAAGATAAAGAATTGTAACATGCAAAGTTGTTGTAAAAGGGACCACACATGTCCCACATCTGTTTTGTAGGGAATGTTATTCAATATTATGCCATGTTATCGTGGTGGATTCATGTCAGACTAGTTTGCATATTTGCAGTCCCTAATTATGTAAATATTTAATTGGTCAAAAAAATTTGCAAACATATAATGTTTATAAGGATTGTTGCGATATTAAATAGGATCCTTTGGCCATGACAATGTAGGGAAATAATCCCTTCGACTCAAGGTAAGCCTTCAAATAAATCTCATCCTCCTTCGAAGACCATAAAGGTAATGCCAAATCCAAATGTTATTACAACACGATGATTCATAAAAAAATGATAAAAGACAAATAGAGAAAAAGTTTGTAAGGTCGGAGTGTTTTCCCATACAATGTGTAGAGGAATATGATGGTGGCATTGCTCAACAAAGGAGGGAAATCAATCAGATGGGAAGCATGATTTTGATGATGCCGATGATGATCATTAGTGAAAAGAAACTCACTCCAACATAAAACTAGTTCAAGTACAAAGAATGCAAGTAAGCCATTTTCTTACCAACACTCTCCTAGAGGAGTTTAGTATATGTGACAAGAAGAATTTATGGTGGTAAAAATTTCCAGTAGCCTAATACTACAACTATCTATGTGGATGCCTAGCACCAAGTAGAAAAGGAAGAAATGCAGTGACCATTCGCAAGAAATTCTATCACATTTAGAAGATGTGTACTCTTAACCTTATTCTATTTATCTGAACCCATTTGTGAATAAATTATATCAACCAATACCAGTGAACGGAAAGAAGATGTTACACATGGGGTCTTATAGGATGAACATGGGATTGATTATGTAGGCTTAGAACAGGAAGAAATAGAGGTCTCAACATGAAAGAAAGAACCACATGTTTTTTCCATAATGATTCACCCACAAGGTATTGTCCCAATTACATGTACCCTTGTTAACAAGTTGTTCCATCCTATCAAGACTGTGTGGATAGTGCCACACTTAGTATATGTGACACCCATCTTCTAGTTGCTAATTTAGAGCCAACATCTTGCAATGTTTGTGAGGAAGCAACAAACATCTCATTGGACAATGATAGAATCTGTTGTGAAAGCTCACAAGTTGATGAATCGGTTGTTTTAGCCTGCACAAATGTAATAAATGCTCTGCAGCCTAATGATTCTTCAGCCGGAGTTCTACATACAGAGATATAACTAGAAGTTTTTCAGCCTAGTGACTCTTCATATGGACAAATTTCTAGTTGCCATGGATCATGTCAATGGACTACTCTCTCTCTCTCTTTCTCTCTATCCTATGTCCATGAATTGGAGCATGTTTCATTCACTCATATCATCTGTTATCCAAATTTTGAGATCTCATTAGACAATGTTGAAATCTCATATGTCTAGGAATTTCTAGCTTCAACTATTCCCATTGTTAAAGAACCAGATGGCCACCAGCATAAAGACTCTTCATCTGGGGTACTACTGTACAGAGACAGATCTGGAAGGCTTTCATTCTATTTACTCTTTAGCTGGATAATTCCCCTGTTTCACCTCATTTTGTCAACAAGCTACTCTCTCTCAACCTGATCTCGTGATATGAAATATGCTTCATCCAGTTTCCATGATGTTAGTTCTTCATTTACCGAGGTCTCAAAGGAAGATATTAGGATTGACATAACATCATTTATGAGGAAAGAATAGAAAATTGTAAATAGATCAAGTGTTGCGTCATTAGTGAGGTAAGGGAGGCAAAAGAAAAATTTGTTAATAGAAAAGCATACACTTACCTTGGTATACGTTCTCCTTAATCTCAACTCAAAAATACTTTGTGACCTCCTAAATTCCAAAACCAACATCACACAACTGGACATCAATTCCTGATTACTAAAAGCAAGAACAATATGGTCTTATGCATTTCAGAGGGATAACAACAAAGAATTTAGAGAAAATAGTGAACACAATGTCAAAAAGTTGTATTTGAAAATAGGACAGTTATAAAGTCTAATTTATATTTTTCTAACTCTACCAAATGAACAACCATTAGCAGGGATGTTGATTTGATGTAGGAAAAAAATGCTTTCTGTTGACTCATAACTAAATCCATGTTCAAATCTCAAACCTGGAGAATATCAGCTGGCAGGTTGGAACAACTAATAGCGCACACAATTTTGATGTCAATGTTATGACATTTTTGGTATTGGGCCAGTAATCTACACCTATCTTCAAGTTGTTAATGGCATCAACAAACAACTTCAACAAAAGAGAAATATATGATAATATGTTAGTTTGAGTCAAAGGCAGAGGTAATTATGAAGGAATCAGATTGTACTCCATTTTTCTTGTCGATTATTATATAATAAAAAATCAAGTGAATCAAACCAAAATAAAAAGAGAAAAAATGCATATGAGAGAACAAAGAAAATAAAGTTAATTTAAAGCTCACAACTTGCAAAACCAAATTGAAATTAAAATTCCATCTCTTTCCTGATTGACACTGCTGCATCATGTATTTGAAAGCTACAAGAATTAGCATGCCATCTTCGATCTTTGGTGATGCATTCTGTATGAAAATGATAGTTGCAGGGAAGGCTGAGTAGCTCCACGTCATCTCTATATGCCATATAATTTAGGCAGTCAAACATTGATACCCAACCCATCCTTCCTGCGACGAGACAGAGAACTGAAACAAAATAAGGTAACTGGTTTCTACTATATTAATATCACATGTTTTATCAAAATAGCATAGGTGACTACTAACACCATTTAATAGAAAATTATGGTTCAAGTTATACCAATATAATTTTAGCAACAAAATAGTCCTAGAACACTGTATAAGAAGAACAACTTAATTTATGACTCTTAGAAAATATATATAACATATATATAAGGCACATACTCCAATTATTCATGCGATCTATAGTGGTCAATTAGAAATTTTGTTTCCTACAAGAGAAAAAATAGGAAACTTAATATAATTTAATAAAACCTAGATTGGTGGATCAAAACAAATATGACCGAGCAAGCAACACTCTAAAAGATAGTATCAAGTAGAAATATGGCCAATTCCAAAGTCGTTGCATGTAAGACTCATTCCCTTGAATATCGTGAGATATTCCTATTTTTGCAAAAGAAAGAAATTTATGAATGGAAAAATAGGTAGCACTCAACAGAATCTATTGGCATGCAATGCATATATGAGCAATGAAACTGCTCACCCGCAATGTATAGCTATCCATTTGATAATCATCAGAAATATCATAAACAGAGTTCTTATCATAATCACCTAGCACTGTGAGAAACACCATCGAGACTGACATGAGATTCCACAAGTCTTAAATCGTCAAAACCGTTTACCACTGAATAAATGTAAGAACCTTCTAAACTTAAGTCCCACAAATTCTCCTATTTATACCTGTTGTTGCAAGATAATACCACCTCAGACACGCAATTAAGTAAAGTAGACAGATAAAGCACCTCTATAGCCAACTATTTTTTTGGTCAGCTCCTCTATAACCAACTGTCAGTTTATGATATTACCAAATCACAAAATTAGCTTTTACGGGTAATAAAAGGAAAGGATAGCTTGCAGAAAAGAAACATAAATGAAAAGTCGTTAACTTCAACAAGATGTCTAAAGGAACAAATAATCAAGTTTAGGCAAACAGTCCAATGACTTTGGCAGCAACAGTGAGAAAATATGTTTAGGAAAATGGAATAAAGATTTGATGATTTTGAAAACAACAAAAATTATCAAGAAAATTGAACAAATGATTGCATAAGATAATGTCTGGCATGGACAAATTAGTGACCCATAGTTGAGTGGCATCATATGCCTACAACACAAACAAAAGTCAGACATCATCATGAGCATTGTCTGAAAATTTAATTCATTAAGTTTGGATAATAAAAATATATTGAGCGATTACATAACATGGTTAGACGAATTCAGTCCATAATCAACGTAGAATATTGCACAAGAGAAATCTTCATTTTCATTTTGTCTCCATCAATTGACAAATAATCATGTATCCTACTAAGATGCAACATGAATGCCTCAATATTTTGTATATTTTTCACCCAACAACACGTAGTAGTTGAGCTTGATTAGGACACATGTATACAGTAGTTGTCAAATCGAATAACAGATCAAGAACACACATGCTTAGTTTTTGGTTCAACCATGTAGTAGTCACCATATAACAATTGATTTATGAAAACAAGGAAGAAACCACCATCGTGCACACAAACAACAAGGGTGCAATAGACAAATGAGTGAGGATTCTTTGCAGATCGTATTCATTCTTTCATATTCCAATTCAGTGATTTGAACTGGAAGGTAATAATTGGTGAGTTTGCATTCCAGATCCATATGCATAATGAAAAAAACCTGAGCAGATAGCTAATTGAGTGCACAGTTTGAAGCTTTTGGTAAGGTTGCATTCCATTTTGAATCTTTTGGTATTCAAATCTAGAGAGGTGTCTACACAATAAGAGGACTGGTGAAAGATAGAGAATGTCTAAATCCCGAGAGCAATGAATCTGGTTAGTTCGTTGACCATTGTGGATTAACTTAAGAGATGCTTAACTGTCCGACTACACAATTTTCTTGAACATGAGTAGGCTCTACATCTTCAAGAAACAAATAAGTCAGTTACATTTGTTTGAAAGGCAAATGGTATTGGTAACAGTTTACATACGAGACTAAAAAATTGGTTCTATAAATTAGCAATAGAATTACCATTAATTTGGGTAATGAACTGTTATATAGAGAGCATAAAATAACATCAGCTAAAGAGGATCATAGAGTAGTCTCGTCAGTGCCAGATCAAGTCGTTGCTCATACCAGCCCGATTGAGGAGTGCATTAGTTTTCTAGACTTTTTTTATACGTATGATTCATAGCTCTGCATATTGAGATAGAACATATGTTTAGAGGCTTTTGCAAATGGTACATATGAAATTTTAAAAAATTCTATTGTAAGTGCGACTGTGTCGTAACATATGAAACTTTTTTCACTAATAAAATGATCAAAACAGAATTATTTATCAGTAAGTTGGGAACATGAATTTCAGAAAATGAAAATTTGAAGGACTAGCTTTTAGCTACGTTTCTTCATCTGTCGTTATCAATGGTCAAGAGGGATGATGTCTCAATGATAGGGAATAGAAAACCCAAGCATCTACTTCCTTCCATTCAAGTTTTATCCTATGTATTCCTTGAAGGCGTTCATCAGGGATACTTGCAAGATATTTCCTATAATACTTAGCTCTGATTGTATATTGAAATAGTGAACAAGATATGGTTGGCAGAAGAAATAAGGAATATAGAACAAAAGGAAAATAGAAATTTTCTGTGCTTACAAATTGAGGAACAAGGTTGTCCCTTGCGCACACGCCCATTCATTGTCTAGAACTGATGTTGCTTCCGAACACCCCACTGCACATTCACCGTGGCCCCATGTCATTTCTTTGTTTGGAAAATGCAGCGACATCACCTTCGTCTATATGTTGGTCCCATCACTATCATCATCCTTCTCGCACTAGATGCCTAGGTCTTCACTCAGGTTAACAAGATTTTGTTTCCGAGGACCACATCGTAGGTAGTGAGGTAGACAGTGCAATTGGGATCAAGAGGAGAGGGTTTTTTTAGCGTGGGATACAAAATATCGATTTGTAGTTGGCGGAAAAAAAAGAATGCAGAAATGGGGGCGGAAGTTTTAAAACAAGCCAAATATATAACGCTAAAAGCCCTTTGTGCTATTCAACAATAGTGGTCGTTTATAATTAATATAGTAATATATGATTAATTACAATTATTTTATTTACATATATATTATTTGTAAAGAGAAGTGTATTTTAACTATAAATAAGATATTTGTAATTAAATTAAATGTAGCCAAAATATCTTTTTTTTTTGTACTGAAGAATCACAACTATTGAAAGTTAGAAAATGAATTAATAGAAAAAGGGTACTTATGTATCTCAAGATTGTAGATCATCATTTTACAATTCTTAAGAACTCCTAAAATGCGAAGGTTTATGACTAGAACAGACATTCAATCAATTTAAAATACGGTGCATACTACCTTGCTTGTATGTGAACATTGGGAAAACCCCGAGAACCTAATATGCAATCTTAAAACGGTCTCCATCAAAATCCACCTAAGAAACCTATCCTAAAAACCCAAATTTAGTCACACATATACCACATTTCCCCTATCATTTTAACCTATCCATAGGACCCCTTCATCCACACTAAGTTTTTGGGCAGACGAACATCATATTTTGTTGCTCTTTTATGCTCACAAAGTATCATTTATTACTCTTATAATACATTTACTTCTATTTATGTCCGATGGAGATCATTATATAACATTTAATTTTGACTCTTATACTACATTTACTTCTATTTATATGTTTTGGATATTATTATATATCATTTAGTTCTACCTTTATTTCTATGTAATCAATAGACTTGTAAGCATACAATTCTATCTTTTGTTATATCATATAGTACATGGGTCTCATCCTCAAGTTATCCAAATCTTTTAGGTGATCAATAGCATAATTAGGGAATCATTGAAGAGTAGTCTTCCTTTCGTGGATAGTAGTAGCTTGGAGGTCGGTGTGATCTTTTGTTAGTGCATCCTATTGTCATCCATGTACACTTGGGTCCGAGTAGGATGGATTCGATCAGATGTATTTACAACTGAAGTGTTTGTATTGCATGCCTTTTATGTAGTTGCACATGTTATAATCCTTGAAAGTCATTGCTTTTTGTATGCAGGTTGTGACCGAGATCAATGAGTAGTATCATGTGTAGTTACATGTCATGAATCAATGAAAGTAATGAAACTTCCTATGCAATCTTTGTGTAAATAAAATCAGAATTTTTATCTATATTTTTAATTCCTTACTAGTTAATGGCGTTGATTAGTGTAAGATCAATACTTTGTTTTGAGTAATCTCATTGTGACATGCCGGGGCACCATAATACCAACACTGCACACTTTCAATACCTCATTTTTTCACAACTTCTTGCATGCTGGGGTTGATCTTCCATTGTGGCTTAGAACATGATTTCTCATCCTCTTCATCTTGATCTTATGCATGAAAAAGGTTACATACACTGTGTACCAAACGAAAGACGTCTTGTCAATAAATTTATTTCTTATTACTTCAAACAACAGTCATATTACACAAAGTAATCTTATACAAAGTAAACATATCACAGGTTAATTTATCTATGAAATCACGGTGGTATACCACAAACAGCCTTAGTGTCACATACTCCACACATACTGCCAGATTGGTGAGTAATTACACCAACAACTTCTTGGATTACTCGTCAGTTTTCATATATACGTATTCAAGTCCAAAACCCAGGACCTTATCAGTGATTATTAACGTTGGAGCTTGAGGTAGGCGTTGGCCATCAAGGTTCCGAGGTGGGCTTGGCCGGTGGTGGTGAGATGTACGTGGTCATTGGAAACCTCTGACCCCATTGCGTCCACCGTGTAGAAATTGGACAGCCGGATAGACATTTGTTGCTCCCTAACTTGATGCAGGTACCAGCGTGGACCTAACCCAGTTGCCAGCGCTACGCTACCTACAAGATGCACATCGATGCAGGTGAGTATCTAATGTAAGCGAACAGTTCTGCTCATGTATTCATAGAGCCGAAACGCAAGCGAGTACAGATTCGTTCATAGTCCCATGCATGATATACGACGGGGTATATATAGGAGGCAGAAAAGTGTGGGCAGTTTACCTGGATCACAGGCAGATTTGGAAGCCCCAGGTCCGCCCGGACATCGGCTACGAACTTCTCCATCTTGCCGACGTAACTCCAAGCGATAGTGTCACCTTCGCCCAGCTGGTACCATAGCATAGCTCCCACTGACGCACCCGGGGTTATACGTAGAGCCGCCTTGGTCCTTGCCACCATCCTCTCGTAGTTCTCCATCCCTTTAGCCCACTGTTTGATCTCCGTCGCCCCAATGGCGCACGGCACCAGGCCCAGACGCGCCCCGGGGCGGCGGCGGAGGACCTCGGCCGCGAACGGCGTGCCGGGCCCGACCCCGCACGCGGCGCCGCAGTCGTCGATATCCCAGTGCAGTGGATCGCGGGCGACTTCCCATTGGAGCGAGGCCGTGAGGCGAAGTATGCACTCTGATGGCTGGAACCCTGGCGGGAGGCGGTGGTCCCAGGTGTTGTTGACCACGCCGCCGCGGCCGGACATGTTGCTCTGGCCTGCAAGGATGATGATGGTTGTGGTGCCGAGGCAATCGGTGCAGTAGGAAGGGTGAAGAAAGGAAGCATTGAGGAGGGCGATTAGCAGGATGATGAGAGAGAGGTGTCTTCGGCGGTGGCTGGCCATTTCTCGCAAGGTTTTGCTTGTGGGAGATGATTTACAAGTCCGGCTAGTGGGTTTACTTGTGCATTTATACAGCCACGACGAGCGAGGTGCGTGATTTTACCAATGTCAGTACTGAGAATGCGGTATTCCGCCTCCTTTGTATTCTCGCGGCCCTCCCAAAGTACGCCAATATTGGCGATCTTTGCAATCACAGCGGGCGGTTGCGCGGCTTCTGCCTCCCGTCTCGCCCCCAATACATCCGTCTTTCCCGATTCCCCTCTTTCCCCTGACCATCGTCTCCTCCTGCAATCCGTCTTCCCCCGTCTCCCTCGTTTGCCACCAGTGATCCTCACTGCCCATCTCTCCATTATCTCTGTAACTCAGTCCGGCGCCGTACTGGTTCGTCGGCGGAGAAGCTCACCGTCTCCCTTTTGCCGCCGGACCACAATTCTGTGCCTCCCGTCGTCCTCATCGCCGTTCTCATCCAAGTCGTCCTTTCCCAACAGGAAGCTTGCTCTCCTGGACCACTCCACGAGCCGGAACGGGCCATATCCACAATGGAGGATGGTGTTGGTTGGGTGATCAAGGCCCTGCAGCAATGGCTTAGCTACCGTCTTCCATGATGATCAGATTGCCGGATTTGCCAATAGCATGAGAAGCTGAAGAGCACCACCGGCAGAGACATTTCTTTCGGTTGACCACGCATGGTTGGGGATGGAGTATGGTACAGGGCGGCGGCCCGTCCATTGTGATGGCACTTCTAAATCTGTGGTCATCCAGACACAGTAATTAATAACTGCAGAATTTGTTAATCAGGTAATTGAAATCCCAATACTTGTTAAATGCTGCAGTATTCACAAATGGGTTACCCAAACGGCCGTAAGACAAACCTACTTTGAGTATTCGAAAGAAATGCCCAAACAGCGCTTGAGAGTGAAGACTGACGAGTTGTTATAAAGCTAATCTTCTGTTTCCGGGACCCCTCAGGATTTGCCGGGACTGTCTCTCGATCAAATCTCAGACGGCAAATAGACAGTTGCCATTACCAATCACGAAGTTTCGA
Organism: Alisma plantago-aquatica; assembly: GCA_963693085.1. Classification (NCBI taxonomy): domain Eukaryota; kingdom Viridiplantae; phylum Streptophyta; class Magnoliopsida; order Alismatales; family Alismataceae; genus Alisma; species Alisma plantago-aquatica. Next base: position 1,245,367,135 of record OY856409.1, read on the forward strand.
GTACCCGCGCGCGATCCACTCACGCAAGCAACTACCTGTCTATCAGTCTGTTAGTTGTTGTTAGGATCCTAAAACACTGCAACATCCATCTATGGCTGCTGATAGACTGGCTGTGGTATGACGGTAAGGGCCTATTTGGTAGAGTGTTGTTTCATATCATTAAGTTTAATTGTAATGCTTTTGGTTTTAATTTTTGTTTGGTAGGATGAGTTTGGGTGCAGTTGGCCGTTTTGCAACTGCACTGGACCCCTCTTTTTCAGCCATTTTCTAGGAATTTGTACCGCGCCATAATAGGCTGTGGTCGGGTGCAAAACCCAACAGCAGCTGACTCACAGGTAACTCACCACAACTCTTTTTTTATGTGATATTGGTCGAATACAGCCACTTCTTTCGTCAATGGGGGCCACCACGTGAAGCAATGCTCCTGCTAGTCTTTCTGTCAATGGGCCCACCATGTAAAGCAAACCAGAATGTGTAGAATACTGCTCTCGTCTACCAGGACCGAAGACACTTGTTACTGCTTTGATGCTTTAATTCACCAAACAATTACAACCAAAAGCAAGGAACTTATATTACACTATACCAAATGAATTTGCAGCAGCTCAAAAGGCTTGATTTTAATTTGTTATTTTTCCGATTCATCAAAGTACACCCGGATACATCCTACTAAACAGGGCCTAACCAATAAGCAATAGCTAGCTAATTCGTGTTCGTTATCCCCAATAAGAAGAGGAAGTCTTTTATGTTCAGGACCCTGGCTGTCGGTAGTGTGCAACCGTGTTCACTCCTGATGTCGTGATATCGAGAATCTCATAGTTTAGATAAGATTTTTTTTTAGATAAGAGAATCTCATAGTTTACCTTCACGTAGAATACTAGATTAAAAAAATGACTAAAAAACAGAAATAGCACTTATTGTGCTATTTTAATAACCAATTTATCATGACTCTAAACTTAGTTATTAATATGTCATGTGTCAGGTGCAATGTATCTCCAATCCAGACACATTGTTCTTGGTGGAGCCAATTGTCCCTACGGTGGACACATTGTTCTATCTTAGAGCAATGCGTCCAGCGTAGGATGTGTTGGCCCCACAGGGACAATATGTCATGGAGCGTACTAATGTTGCTAGTTTGAACACATTATCCCTTGTTGGGTCAATACGTCTATGTCAAGGACACATTACTCTCAAGAGGACAATGCATCTCTAGCATTGGTCATATTTGGATCAATGTTTCACATTTAGAAACAATTTTTTCATTTATATATATATATTTAATTTTTTAGTTTTATCTAAATATAATATATGTACAATAATTTACCTATTTAATTTTGTTCATTATAGATCCATGTATAATAACAGGGAAGCATGGACCAATAATGTTACACTCAAAGAATGTCACAAATAACGTATATCATTTGTTGCAATAATAAAAGCAACTTTACACAAGATATGATTACATTTATTCTCATATATACATTCTTTTCATAAAATTTACAATAAGAACATTATACGATAAAATTGGTAAACAATAAACAAGAAATGATTATATTGATTCTCATATTGATGAATGCATATTCATCATGATTTTCAGTCACATTCTTGGGCTCATTTTGATTCAATACATCCAATTTTAGTTACTAAATATCAAAATGTGTAAAATTTCCTAATTGGTTCAATTATCAAGGTTTTTAACTGAGTTTTTGTTGATTTTATGCAGGTCTTGATGAAGTCAAACAATCAGCTGGCACCTACCTCCTTTCAACCCTAATCCACAAAAATCACCATCATTCGATCTTCATTTCAATCAACCATCATCCACATCAAACCCAAATGAGTGGGACCCACCTTTATCTGCCCTAAATCTACCCTCACACATATGGTATCGTCCATACGGTTTCATCTATACGGTCTCAAGATTGTATGGGCAACCTCACCGCGAAACTGCTTGGGCATGTACCTCTCCACACCATTAGATCTTGGATTAATGCCCCCATTCATTTGGGCAAACAGTCTGCCCTATCGTTCTCCTCCTGAAGTTCCCTCAAGACCGTATGAGTTGCCTCATCACAAGATCGAATGGACAGTTCTACCTCAAAACTGTTTGATATCAACCGTTCTTCAAGACCGATTGAGCGTTCTATTCAAGACCGAATGGAGGACCTCCCGCTCCTGTTTCCCTCCTTCTTCTTCCTCCTCTGTAAACCCTAGCTACATCACACCTCCATCCACAAGCGCTGCCATGGAGCAGCGTCGACACCACCATGACGGCTCTGTCCTCCTCTGTCCAGCCTGCGGCACTGCCTGTAACTGGCATCACCAATATCACCTGCAACCAACAGCGACACCTCTGCCTCCTTCACCGTCCCTACCTCACCGTCGTGCTAACTGCTCGACCAGGACCTGCATCGACGAACGGTCTCATGACTTATGGAACAGTGGGATCAAAACCGGTTGATTAGCGCACAGTCTCAAACCGGTTGACAGCACACTCCAGTAGGGTCGCGATCGGTCTTACAGACCGATAGAATATGCCCAGTCCAAAACCGCTTGGACTCATCAGCGAGACCGATGGAGTGGGTAGCGCGAAACCGTTTGGAAGAGGTCGTGAAACCGTTTGACGCAGCTGATCGAAACCGTTTTGTCGCTCAGGGCTGCGAGACCGATAGAACTAAAAGTTGCATGAGATCATTTAGAAAAGGTCGCATGAGACTGTTTGGAAAAGAAGCATTGCCAAACCAGACCGATAGAGTTAAACTGCCAAACAGTTTGGAAAAGTAACATGCAAGACCGTATGAAAAAGGTATGTATCAAATCGAATGGAAAAGTGGATCATGAGACCGAATAGGAAAGACATGCAATGCCAAACCGTTTGGAAAAGTTACCAACACCAAACCATTTGCACAAGGACTATGAGACCGTTTGGAAAAGTTACTTATCAAGACCGTTTGGTCGTAAGCAACCAAACTGTATGGTCACTTAACTCAAGACCATTTAGGCAAGTTGTAAAAATTGCAACTGGGCCCAAAGCATGAGACGAGGCCCGAGCTTATAAATATGACCAACAGGGTCCTCATTTGGGCATCGGTTCCGGGACGCCGACAGGCTGCCTGTACGTTGGTCTGATCCTGCCACTGTCACTTCACCTGTCGTTCTTGCTGCAACTCAAGGAGACCAATAAGAGAAGGAAGGAGGAGTGAGAAAGACTGCTTGGTCTGTCTTGGCGACCCTCGTTCTTCGTCCAGATCTACTCCGACACGACGTAGGAGACCGCATCATCTTCACCGAGTTGCGACCACCTTCTACATCATGCTCATGGTGGAATCCTCTCTCTTTCTTATTCTTCTTGTTTCTCACATCATGAGCAAGTAGTTCCTTTTCACTGGGGTGCGGGGACTAACCCCGCTGCCCATGCATTTATGTCTTTTCATTTAACATTCCAAGACAATGCATATTACTTTTCATTTCATTGATAATTGATATGCTTGTAGTTGATTACCTGCTTGCTTTCATCTTGTTCTTCTCTTCGTTGCATAGAATGTCGATTAATGAGGTAGACTCCTTGATGAGAAATCTGATAGGGTTCCTTGAGGTCATAAGTGTGTGACCCGTGAGGGGACGATCCATCTAACCTACAATGACGTTTCTGTGGTCTAAACATCCCTCTAGGAGGACCACAACCTTAGTTGGATGTTGTATTGTCTTATTAATCGTCGATGTTTGCTTGCAGACTTATCGCCTACATGCTTGTCAATTAGCGTGGTTGACTCCCGGACTAGAAATAGAATGGGGTTCCTTGAGGTCGTAAGTGTATGATCCGTGAGGGGACGAGCCATCTAGCCCATGGTGACGCTTCTGTGGTCTAAACATCCCTCAGGGAGGACCACAACCTTAGTTGTATGTTGTATCTTCAGAACCGTAAGTGCATGATCCGGATGGCGACGAGAAATCGGATGCCTAAAGGGATGCTTACGCGGGCCTAAACATCCCTCCAGGAGGGTTCGCAGTAGTTCCATTTGGATATTTAGATGCTTGCCTGAATGTTATGTGTTTGGATGTGTTTGCATGTACAATGGTGGTGAAACCTGATACCATCCCAGCGATTCCATATCATTTAATCTAAAACAAACTTTCATTCTGCTCGTTTACTTTCCCGCAATTAGTATAATTAACCTCAACCAAATCAATCGTTCTAAATATTAGTCTCACTTGAGCTAGATTCGACTGATAAAGATTCTTAAAAATGTTGTCCTTTGGGATTCGACCCTTAACTATACTATGATAAGACCCGTCCACTTGCGGGTGGAATTATTGCACGAGGTTTTGGTAAAAGCTCGGGGATTTCAACCCCGAGTGAATTTGTTAGTGTGATATTTGCCACGTCAAATTCTGGCGCCGTTGCCGGGGACAACGAAATCAGTTAGTCAAATCTAGTTCTTTTAAGGCTAATCTAGGATTTTACTTTTTCTTTTTGAAACCATTGATCATCTACTTGAATTTCACTATACTTCATCAATCTTACTTCAAATCTTTTTATTTCAGTTACTCCAAGAAGGACTAGTGCATACACCGTTTGAACAGTCCCGGACTCACCGCCAGCTTTGATCCGGAGATAGACAGAATCTTTCATCATCAAAATAGAGAGAACCAAGTAAGAATGGCTCAAGAGGAGGAAATAGCCATAAGGGTAGCTCAAGTCCTTAATGTGCAGAGAGAAAGGCTCATGCAAGAAGCCAGAGATGCGGTTCAAGAAGAAATCCAAGCAGCACAAGCAGCGACGCAAGCATCAGAATTACAAAAGGATTTTAGAGAGTTCTCAATCCCCAAAGCTGCTAATGTTCGTCATCCAGTACAACCTCCTCCAATCAATGCTGCCAATTTTGAGATTAGGGCACATTGGATCACATTGCTTCAAAACAGCCCATTCTATGGCAAACAAGGAGAGGATAGTCAGGAATATCTTTTGAGATTTATTTATCTATGTGCTATAACAAAGAAAAATGGAGTATCTGACGATGTCATTCATCTCCGTCTCTTCAAGTATTCACTTACTGATAGAGCAATAAGCTGGTACAATTCATTGCAAAGTGAACCTATCACCACTTGGGAACAACTTCAAAATGTATTTTTGGAAAAGTTCTACCCTCCCTCTCTCACCTATGAAATTAGGGGACGGATAACAAATTTCACTCAAGTCCCTGGAGAAACCCTTGCAGAAGCATGAGATAGATACAAATAGCTTCTACGCAAGTGTCCACACCATGGGATTCCTAAGAACTTCTATAGAGGTGTGAATGATGATATCAAGAGATTCTTAGACTCCTCATCTGGAGGAAACTTCATGCACCAAAGTTATGACAACGCATGGAGGGTCGTCACCCTGGGAGCTGAGAATCAAGCTAATTGGGGAAGGTCTGTAGGAAAAGGAGTGTTGAAGGTAGCTATGGCTGAAGTTATTCCTGAATACAAGTCTATCGTTGAGACCCTCAAACTCTTAGTTGCAAAGCAAGACCATATTGAATCATCCCTTGCTGCATTTGGAAGAGGATGTTCACCACCTCAACAACAAGAACAGATCAAGTCAGCTTCATTGTTCTGTGAAGCATGTAAGGGTACTGATCATTCCACTTTAGCATGCAATGTTCTCTACGATGTTGTTCTAAGCAACACATGTGGAAAAGGAGATAATGGTCAAATGGAAAATCTTAATTTTGTCAACGCCATCCCTGGTCAAGGATATTACAATCCGAGTCAGAACAGGAACCACCCTGGTTTTCAATATGGAAATCCTTTAGGAGCAGAAAACTCACGACAATTTGGTTCAAATAATAAACAATGAGGCCCACCAGGATTCCAGTATAACCAACAACAAAATTTCGAGAATCAGGGAAATTTTAGGGGTAACTTTCAAAACAGGAACTACAATAATTATCAGAACAATTCTCAGTTCCAGAATCCCAACCAAGCACCTTACCAGAACCAACAACAAGGGCAACAAGCCAACCCCATCTCTCCTGATGACAAGTTGTCATCCATTGAGAGGATGTTGCAGTCGCAGTAGACAATGATAGCTAACCAGCAAGCCCATCAGAAGGCTATTGAATCTCAACTAGCTCAACTTGCAGCTAGCATGAAGCCACCTACTGGAACCTTTGCTGGCCAACCCGAGAACAATCCTAAGCATCCCGAGCAACTTAAGGCTGTCACCACCAGGTCCGCAAAAGACTATTCAGATCCCCCTATCAAGACACCAGTAGTTATTACATACGAAGATGACTCTATGGCTGTCCAAGACTCTACAACACCTGAGTCTCAACCAAAAGAACCAGTGATTGCTGATAAGACAGTCGAGCCAAGTTCTGAAAAACCTACTGATGCAGAACCAAAAACACCAGAGCTAGAAGTACCAGTGTACAAGCCTCATATACCTTTACCAGCTCATTTAAGGTAGATAAAGTTTGACACTTGATTCAACAAGTTCAAAGAAGCCATGAAGAAACTCCATGTTGATATACCCTTTCTTGATGCGCTGGCTGAAATACCAGCATGGACTAAGTACTTAAAGTCTCCCCTCACAAGGAAATATATAACTGAGGAATATGAGATAGTAAAGTTAGCAACAACCACTTCAGACATCATCCAGAGTAAGATGCCTAAGAAATAGAAAGATCCATGATCTTTTGGAATCTCTTGCCATATTGGTGATTTTTCATGTAAGAAAGGATTGGTAGATCTTGGTGCTAGCATTTCCATCATGCCACTTAGCCTTTGTAAAAGACTAGGGTTTGCTGAACTGCTCCCAACTGACATGACAATACAACTTGTAGATAACACTGTGACTCTACCTTTAGGAATCATTGAGGATGTACCAATCAAGGTGGGCAAAGATTCCTATGTCCCGTGTGATTTTGTCATAATGGACATAAAGGAAGACTCCAGATACCCTCTCATTTTTGGTCATCCGCTCCTTGTCACTGCAAGAGCCCTAATTGATGTTGAAGCAGGAACTTTGCTGCTCAGATTAGGTAAAGAGACTCTTGAATTCAAGGTTTTTGAAAGTATGCGTAGACCAAGCATGCAAGAAGAAGTCTACCTGATTGAGTGCATAGAGCAAATGTCACTGCTCACATAAGAGGATTATGAACCAGAAGATCCCTTAGGAGTGGCTCTAACTAATCCTAATGCTACCAGTTCAGTTGACAAACAAGTCAAAAGTTGTGTTCTCGACCTTGACACTGCCGAAGAAGATCCTGAAATTAAAATTGAGGAACTCAAAGTTGTGGAAGTTACTGAAGAACCATGTGAAAAACCACAAGCCCCTGAAATGAAACCCCTACCTGAGGGATTGAAGTATGTGTTTCTAGATGACCAGTCATCATAAATTCTGATCTTACGACAGAACAAGAGGATAAACTCCTGACAGAATTAAGGAAAAGAAGAAAAGATATAGGTTACAAGATGAGTGATCTCACCGGGGTCAGTCAAGCGTTGTGCATGTACAAAATCCCCATGATGGAAGATCACAAGCCAAATGTTGAACACCAGAGGAAGCTGAATCCTAACATGAAGGAAGTGGTCTGCAGTGAAGTCATAAAATTACTCACCATGGGAATCATCTACCCGATCTCTGATTCTCCATGGGTCAGTCTGGGGCATGTTGTCCCAAAGAAGGGTGGAACTACCATGATACAGAACGAAAATAATGAACTCATCCCCACTCGAACAATGACCGGATGGAGGATGTGCATTGATTATAGGAAGTTGAACAAGGCAACTCGAAAGGATCATTTCCCAATGCCTTTTCTTGATCAAGTCCTAGAAAGGTTGGCTCACTAAGAGTATTTATGTTATCTCGACAGTTACTCTAGATTCTATCAAATACCTATATATCCAGATGACCAAGAGAAAACAATATTCACTTGCCCATTTGGAACATATGCGTTCAGAAGGATGCCATTTGGACTTTGTAATGCTCCTGCCACTTTTCAACGATGTATGGCAGCCATATTTGGTGGTCTCACTGAAACTATCATGGAAGTCTTTATGGACGATTTTTCTATATACGGAGATTCATACGATTCATGCTTGAAGCACCTCTCCCTTATCCTCAAATGGTGTGAAGAAGAACATCTTGTGTTGAATTGGGAGAAGTGTCACTTTATGGTGAAGGAAGGCATTGTCCTAGGTCATAGAGTCAGCAATCGAGGAATCAAAGTGGACAGAGCAAAAATTGAAGTAATTTCTAAACTCGTTGTTCCAACAAATGTAAGAGAAGTTTGTGCATTCCTAGGTCATGTAGGCTTTTACAAACGATTCATAAATGATTTCTCTAAGATAACCAAGCCAATGACAAATTTGTTATTAAAGGGTGATGAGTTCCATTTTGACGAAGAATGTGTCAAAAGTTTCAATAATCTGAAACAAGCCCTGACAACAACACCCATCATTAGAGCTCCCGATTGGGATCACCCATCTGAAATTATGTGTGATGCTAGTGATTATGTTGTGGGTGTTGTCCTAGGCCAATGTATAGAAAAGAAATATTATGTGATCTACTATGCATCGAAAACCCTTGACGAGGCTCAGAGGAATTATGCAACTACCGAGAAAGAACTCCTGGCAGTCGTGTATGCTTTTGACCAGTTCAGATCCTATCTCATTGGCTCAAAAGTCATTGTCTACACAGACCATGCCACTATTTGTTATCTCCTGGAAAATAAAGATGCAAAACCTAGACTAATTAGATAGATTCTCCTCTTGCAAGAATTCGATCTAGAGATAAGAGATAAAAAGGGTACATAGAATGTTGTAGCAAACCACCTCAGTTGCATCCACACTATGGATATCGAGAAGATTCTGATTAATGATTCCCTTCCAGATGACCAACTAATGAAGGTCTCAAAAGCCACATTGTGGTACTCAGATTATGTGAACTACCTTGCTGATGGGGTTATCCATCCTGAATGCACCGAAAATGCACAGAAGAAATTTATGCATGATGTGAAACAGTACTACTGGGATGAGCCGTACCTTTTCAAACTATGTACTGATGGTCCATATAGACGGTGCATTGCTGAGGAAGAAGCCCAACTTATCTTGGAGCAATGTCACTCAGGACCAGTTGGAGGACATATGAGCTCTAAAAAGACTGCCTTGAAGGTTTTGCAATGTGGATTCTTTTAGCCAACCATATCCAAAGATTCCCATGACTTTGTCTTATCATGTGACAAATGTCAAAGATCAGGCAATATAACAAAGAGAGATGAGATGCCACTGAACTTGTGGCAAGAAGTCGAGATATTTAATGTTTGGGGTGTGGACTACATGGGTCCATTCCCATCTGCTCATGGATTTTCCTACATCCTAGTGGCGGTGGATTACGTATCAACATGGGTCGAAGCCATACCAACCATCACTAGTAATTCCAAACCTATCATCAAGATATTCAAAGACATTATTTCCCCCCGTTTTGGAGTACCACGAACTGTGATATCTGACGGAGGGTCTCATTTCCTTGAAAGAAGCATTGAAGCTTTACTGAGAACATATGGTGTAACACACAAGGTAGCCTCACCCTACCATCCACAAATGAATGGACAGGTAGAGGTTTCTAACCATCAACTCAAGGCTATCATGGAAAAGATTGTAGGCCGCAATCGGAAGGATTGGTCGGTAAAAATCAATGACGCATTGTGGGCCTATCGAACTGCTTTCAAAACTCCCATTGGAACTACACCATTTAGATTAATATATGGAAGGGCTTGCCACCTGCCTATTGAACTTGAACACAAAACATGGTGGGCAATAAAATAACTAAATTTTGATATGAAGAAAGCAAGCCAGACCAGGATTCTACAACTCCAGAAGCTGGATGAACTTCAGATGACAACTTATGAGAATGCACGAATCTATAAAGAACACACCAAACTTTGGCACAACGGTCATTTGAAAAGAAAAGACATACGAGTGGGAGACCAAGTTCTTCTGTTCAATTCCAGTTTGAGGTTATTCCTAGGGAAACTCCATTCTCACTGGTCGGGGCCTTACATTGTCAAGAGCATCACCCCATATGGTATTTTCTCTTTATGGAGTGAAAAGACAGGTGAATTTGTGGCAAATGGTCAACGATTGAAGAGATATTTCACCTCTGCTGACACAGGCTCTGAAACAATGCTGACTCTCACCAATCCAACATATCCACCATAAAAGTTGAAGGAATCAATTCGAGCCATCGACGTAAAACAAAGGCGCTTGTCGGGAGGCAACCCAATAAATAAATTCGTATTTAGTTTTAATTTCAAATTAGGAATTTTCCTTAATTTATTTTTACCTTTTAGATAATTTTACACCAAATAAAATAACATCACGAGATGCTATTATGAGTTCTGAATGGTCTTTATGTTTGTGGTTTTTCAGATGGAGGAAACACGCTGATTGGAACGCAACCACATCTGATTATCCAAACGGCATGAAATTTCCCCTCCATCTCGGATTTAGAGTTTGTTCGGGATGAGAAAATTTCTAAGTTTGGGGTGGAGGGTGGGTGGTATGTATCTTACTCTCCACTTTCACCCATCTAAATCAGACTTAAGATTTCATTGTCGCATTTTTGACCTAAATTTTCAAATTTTTGAAATAAAATTTTCAAAAGAAATTTGAACAGATATTGGATGAAGTTTTGACACTTTTTCAATTTCTATGCATTTTGAATCATTATACCCTCCTTATTCGGAGCATATCCTTAAAAGGACCTTCTTCTGAAAACTAGCCTTTTGATTTAAATCATCTTGTGAAGCTTATGAATCCTAACATCATGATCTTTATGCAAAAGAGGCAAGTGTCTGTCAAACAAATAGGGATCAAACACATCGTGCTTCCTAACTGAATAGTGGAACAACAACATGGAATCCCCACTGGATCCTCATCGAGTTATTATTAGAGTAGACTACGACAAAGAGAACAACCCGATGCACGGAATTGTAAATCAAGTTGCATTCTGATCTGAACTCTCTTCTACACTTCTTCTATCATCTTCGTACCCCTCTATTCATAAAAAAGAAACAAAAATAGCCAAAATAGTGCCAAACCCTAAGTTCGGGGTGGCATGCCACTTCCCTCTATATCCCCTTCTTCCATACCCTCACAATTAAATAGGGGTGTACCACTAAGAAAAGATGCCAAAGCACACACAAAAACAAATGCAATCTCGAGTCCAATAGAGGAGAGATTCGCACAAAAAATGCAATAAATAAAATTACAAATAATATAATAAAAATCTCGAGTTGAATAGAGGAGAGATTTATTTCTTCCTTTCATACCTCCCTTAACTCCCTTTTCTACCTATAGGCACAAATAAATGCCTCCACCACCCTAAAATACACCGGTGTCAGATCAGATGCACACTTGTTGTTCTGCGGGTATCTCTGGACTCTTACGGACCTCTCTGACATGCTTGTTGTTGGAAAAAGTGAGGAGGAAGTGAAGTTGGAAAGCAAACTCAGGAACGAAGATATGGTAAGATGTGTTCAGTGATCTCAGGAAGTTGAGATGTGTAGTCATACTAAGAAAAAAAGGAAACAATCATGATATGAAGAGGAGGCAATCACATGACCAGAAAGTATTCATTTGGGGATTGTTTCAGATTTTGTGTTACTCGAGGACAAGCAACATTTAAGTTCGGGGTGTTTTGATGAATGCATATTCATCATGATTTTCAGTCACCTTCTTGGGCTCATTTTGATTCAATACATCCAATTTCAGTTACTAAATATCAAAATGTGAACAATTTCCTGATTGGTTCAATTATCAAGGTTTTTAAGTGAGTTTTTGTTGATTTTATGCAGGTCTTGATGAAGTCAAACAATCAGCTGGCACCTACCTCCTTTCAACCCTAATCCATAAAAATCACCATCATTCGATCTTCATTTCAATCAACCATCATCCACATCAAACCCAAATGAGTGGGACCCACCTTTATCTGCCCTAAATCTACCCTCACCCATATGGTCTCGCTCATATGGTTTCATCTATACGGTCTCAAGACCGTATGGGCAGCCTCACCGCAAAACCGCTTGGGCATGTACCTATCCACACCATCAGATCTTAGATCAACGCCCCCCATTCGTTTGGGCAAATGGTCTGCCCTATCGTTCTCCTCCCAATGTTCCCTCAAGACCGTATGGGTTGCCTCTTCAAAAGACCGAATGGAAAGTTCTACCTCAAAACCATTTGATATCAACCGTTCTTCAAGACTGATTGAGTGTTCTATTCAAGACCGAATGGAGGAGATCCCGCTCCTATTTCCCTCCTTCTTATTCCTCCTCTATAAACCCTAGCTACATCACACTTCCATCTACAAGCGCCGCCATGGAGCAGCGTCCATGCCACCATGATGGATCCATCCTCCTCTGTCCAGCCTACGACACTGCCTGTAATTGCCGTCGCCAACACCACCTGCAACCAGCAGCGACACCTCTGCCCCCTTCACCTTGCGATAAGACCCGTCCGCTTGCGGGTGGAATTATTGCACGAGGTTTTGGTAAAAGCTCGGGGATTTCAACTTTGAGTGAATTTGTTAGTGCGATATTTGCCACATCACATATATACATTCTTTTCATAAAATTTACAATAAGAACATTATACGATAAAATTGGTAAACTATTTAAACCTCCTTGAACTCATACGTAGATCCACCTTCAAAGAGCTATTGCATGCTATAGACGACCTATCTACATCCACACATAGTCATACATTCAACAAACTATTCGTAAGTGGTTGGATTTCAATAATAATATGAACACAATCTAAAATAAACTTTAAAACTAATATGGGCATACTTAATCATTATTAATGACTTCATGATGCATCCTTAACTTGATTAAGCATTCTTATTAGGGTACCGACTCAACGCACCTTATATGATCTGATCTCACTGATACAGACGAGGTGTGCATGCTTCTGAACACACAGAAAGTCAACAAGATTGGGCTTGAACCCAAGATTGGGCTTGAACCCAATAACCATAGACATCACTGAACACTTTGAAAGTGAACAAGCTTGGGTTTGAACTCATAAAGTGAAGGAGGATCATGAGGCACCAACCTTCCATAAAATGTTCATGAGTACGACTAAATTATTAATTTCTTATCCTGATATTATCTTATCTAATCTTACTTAGGGTTTTCACCTGTAATTGTATTGTTGATCTCAAACATTAAGAGGTATATTCTATTAACTAATATCATCTTAACATATAACATCTATGCATTAAATCTTAATAAGTTGTGCATATAATAGTTACCTCTAAAATCATTAGTGTTCACATGATAACATGTATGATATATCTTTAAACATGATAAAGCAAACAAAACTGAATAATGTGAAGTATTGAAACCCAAAGTATGTACCGTGTAACTAAATTAAGTAGAAACAATCACTCCTAAGATCTTGATCTCAAGACTTCAAATTTCATGTCATTATAACCCAAAATCTGATTATTACCTCATAAACCATAATCAGGTCAATCTTGAAATTTGTGAAACTAAAGATACAATTGTGACTCCTAACCTAACCCAATGGCTAGACCTTAAAAAAACTGATCAAAATTCATGTATAGATCGTCCCCTTCTAAGATCTACATTAATTTTTATGAATTTATGAATACTGAATAATAAAGTAGCCAATCAGAACTGAGAAATATCAATTGAAACCTTTAGTAAAACTCGATTAAAACAAGGTGCAGAATGACAGATATTCCATCACATCTATACCCAAATATAGGTGTGATATATGGTAAAAATAGTCAAAACCTCATCTTCACCCAAGGCACAACTTCTTGACTCAAAGAAACACAAAAACCCAAAACTACCCTATGTTGACATGAAATAAGATTCAAATTGTGAGGTCAAAAGTGTAATTGTGCATATTGGCTTCTTCACCCCACCTCCTAGAGCATGAAGCTCCAATCCAACATTCATCCTACTAGATGACTTAGATGTAGGAGAGGCCTCTATTGTTCCCGCCTTGACCGACGGAGGTTAGGGTATCTGACCAAATAGAGAAATGTGCCCAGAACCTCAGCTGCAACCCTGACCTAGCCGGAGAACAGAGCACAAATCTCAACTCAAAAACTAATAAAGCAAAGAAATATGAGATGAACATAGGAGGGAGTAGCTTCTACATGTGTTACTAAAAAAGAAGAAGGAAGATGAGGGTAGAAAGTGTGCCACAACATCTCAATGAACATACCCATCATGAACGACTCAAATGTGATGTGCAAGGATAGGAGAAAACTGAATAAGATGTACTTAGTAAGCTTACCATTAAAATATTTGCACAAAGGTGCTAGAGAAAGTTGGTTCCCATTCGTCGTCATGGGGGAGGGAGGATGGGTTCTGTTGTGATATTTTAGGGTCTCACAAAATTGGTTGTTGAGGCATATCTACTAGGTACCGAAGAAGTTTTAGAGCCACTGGGCATTAGTGCCCAGATTGGTGCATTTGTCTGCAATTGACACTAGAGATGAGGGAGAGAGTTTTTTTGACATTGTGTCCATAGAAAAAAGTAGAGTTTTGTCTGGGGTTTAAAAGGATTGCAACCCTCTCCCAAACCCAAAGGTGAAGTATGATTCCATGATTGTGATCCGTATTTTAAAAAAATGGAGGTTGAGAGTCTAACAAGTCCAAGTTTGTATTCCTTAGAGTCTAGACTATTTTGGATGGTAGATGACGAGGGCTCAACCATTTGATTCCCATCCAACGACTTAGAAAATTGTGTACAAGGACCAGATGTGAGACAAATGTGCATCATCCAATCTAGGTCCAACTTTGGTGGATAAAAAATAAACCATGTCTATTACTCATTTGATTAGATACTTAGGTGAGAATGCATGTGATTTTTCACCTCTTCTTCCTAATATAAAAGTTAGTAGCTAGGATGATCTAAACTAACTTCAAAATTGGTCCTAAGCTTCTTGGGACCCAAGGAACACAATTATGGACTTATATTTAATTTTGACACTTTGTTTTATGAGTTCTAATATACCTAGGTCTTAACTCCATTATCTTAATATATATTTCATTAAATTACAACATTATCTTCAAGATAGATCATTTGAAACCCTAGTGTCCTCATATTCTTTCCATCATAGTTATATCATGTTATCTTCCATGAAAATATGTGGTTTCATTTATTCACTCATTTTGATAGAAAATACAATACTGACTTGGATGATGGCACATTATCTATTACCACTTATCCAATTATCATCACATTACATATTAGTCACATTTATCGCCCATAAAATACCTTCACTTATATTCATTTACACTCATTTACCAATCATGAACATTTAAGCCATTATGTGTGTACCGGTGGACTGTGCGACATTGATTATATATTTTATGAACTCAATTATTTTTGTTTGGGCAACTTTTTCCTTCTCCATACTCGTCTCTTAGCTGTTTGTGAGATTTTTTTTTTGAAATTTTTGGCATGGCAAAACATAATCTTTTGTTGTTTGAGGCAGCATTATCAGGAAGATATAACAAAACTTGCATCTCGTTAAGCACATAGAAAACAAACTTTGCAAGGAGTCGCATCAGGTTTTCACTATTATAGCAACTTTGTACATATGCATGGGAATAATATATAAACAAAAAGAATTTTCAAGACTTTGGTATGAACATATATATGTACACAAGGAACAAAAGAATAACGAGTATGAGATAAAAGAATAAAGAAATAGAGTTAGAATTTTCAAAATTGTGTACCTCCCTCACTGGTACATGGTACTTGATAATTTTCCATCACTGTCAATGGATAATATATTTTGCAACATTTATAAGTAAAATATATGCAAATTATCGAACTCAAATATATATTATATATATGTCGCCTTCGGGTGGCGGCGAGTCAGGCCTCCTCCCTTGGCATTCGCCTCCAGAATGTTGGGGTTCAATGCGAGGAGGCATATTGGTGTTGGTGTTCGGCGGACTAGATCACCATACTCCAGAGTTCCTGAAATGGTATGAGAAATCAAGTTTAGAAAATTGAATTTTTACTTTTAGGCAAAGAATAACAATAAGAAAAGAAAAAGAGTGTTGTCAAGCTCATTTCTAAGCTTGAGGCACGGGAGTGTAGTTAGTGGATTCAGATTCGTCAACAATGTCATTTTGCCTCGTCCCCGGCAACGGCGACAAAATGTTGACTGGCCTAAATCGCGCGTCCAAAAATGGAGGCGGATTTGACGTAGTCGAGCTTTTACATTTATAAACCTGAATCCTTCTAGGCCCCCGCAACTTTGTTTACGGGGTTGAAGTAGATATACGGGGTCGAACATAGGGACAAGGGTGGTAGTGTTGAGAACCCAGAATCGACACACTACACTCCGGCAGGTATAGAGATATGATAAATTCCCAAAAGGGAAACAGCAAGGTGTCACAAATAAAGCAAAGAAAACTATCTCCAACTGGAGCTACTAGAAAGATTTAAGGTTTTCGTCATTTAGCAGTTTTTAGGAGTTTTTATGCAACAGGAACAGAAAGATAAAACTAGAGCTAGAGAAAGGTACGAAGGATAAGACTTTAGTAAAACAAGCGGTAGCAGTAACATCCTGTACCCCTCTTCTCAGAGTGGGTACCTCTAACCAAGCATCAACACCCCTCTCGAGGTTGTTGGACGTAAGTTAGAGTGAAATGTTACTGAAACAACTCCGTTCCAGGCACTCTCGTACTCCAGAATCGGACCAAACACTAGAGCCACAACACAACTCTCGAAGTTGTTGCGACGGGAAAACACGATTCGGTAGCTAAGCAAAATGCGATCCAAACATGCAAGCTAGAGTTCAGATATCAAACACAGCAGTCATCCAAAATTTTGCACCGAGTATAGAGCAGCAAGTAATTAAGCTTTTCCATTCCCATAAACATAAAGGGTCTTAATACATTGCATAAGTAAGGAATTAAATAACAGAATTAAAGATAGATGTCGCCTTCTTGATGTATAAGGACGATAGGCTACTGCGGCTCTCCAGCCTGATACCGGTCAGGGGCCTAGCCCGATACAGGAGTGTCAGGCGGCACACCCTCTCAGGCGGCACGCTATGACGGCCGTCTATATCGCTCAAGGACCCTGGTTGATACGCTCATGTCGGGAAGCGCATCCCTCTCGGGCGGCACACATGACGGGCGAAGCGTATCGGGTTTGATATCGTGTCGGGCATAGAGCGACACGTTCTATTGTCGGGCACTTGTGTCGCTCGTCCACGTTGGCCGATATCGGCCTGCAATGTCACCCGGGACGGTCCTAAGTGAACTATCCCCTCCCTCTCAGGATGGGGAAAAGCTCACCTAGAGTTTCCCGGCACGAACACTCAGGCGCGATACTTCTGCTCTCGCAGCTTCCTCCAAAGATTTGCTCAGGGTTCCGACTGTTTGAACTATCTTTTCGGCTTCATGTAGCTGCTATTTATAGGCAGCGATTGGGGGGAGTTATGGTGCTCGAAGCGCCACGTGTCCTTATTCGCGGGTCGGTGGACGGTCGATACAGGTATCGCTCAGCACGGGGATTTCGGCTGTCGGTCACATGACGGGCGGTGCCTGACGATGGGTGGCCTGTGTCGCGCGACAAGCTGGTATTGTCGTGGCGAGCTCGGCTCCCGGTCGGGTAAAAGACGTGTCATCCGTCAGTTTCTTCTCACGCGGCGTCCCCATATCACGCGTTATTGTGTCGCTCCGCCCTGTCGGGCAGAGGTTGTATCGGGCGTCAGGAAGGCCGATGCAGTTTGGACTTATTTGTGGGCCGGGACGGCCTTATTGATGATAAAACGGACCAAAATGAGGAAAAACACTACAAAATATGGAAGTATTGGATTAAGAGCGTGATTTGGACAATTATTACAAAAGTGCTTATAAAAGAGAGGAAAATAGCAGAAAAGGGCAGTTTTGATAACAGAATAAAGGGCAAAAATATCACAAAAATTGGTGTTATCAACTCCCCCAAACTTAGCGTTTTGATTGTCCTCAATCAATATTTAAACTTTATTTAGTGATGCTTCTTCTGCTTGGAGTAGCTTTCAGGCCAAGAGATAAAACAAGTATCGTAATGCCTTTAGAGATAATGTTGTATGACTTCGAACAAAATACTTTGTTTTTCCTACCTTATTGTTTAAGTAGGATTCTTCTCTACAGCCTCGGTGAGACTTTGTTGTATGATTCTGAAGTTAGCTTACACACCAAACAGCTTTATTTTTGGGG
Source organism: Alisma plantago-aquatica (assembly GCA_963693085.1). Lineage (NCBI taxonomy): Eukaryota > Viridiplantae > Streptophyta > Magnoliopsida > Alismatales > Alismataceae > Alisma > Alisma plantago-aquatica. The sequence goes on from OY856409.1 coordinate 1,245,385,389, forward strand.
CAGAAAGTTGTGTATAGGGTAGGCTAAGGCTTTTTGGGGGTTTTCTTATTTCCCATCAGTCCATCCAGGTAAGGGTCCATTAGCGGGCTAGTGGTCCCTGCATTCCAAGCCAGTTGGCTTTAGAGCAGTGATTTCACATCCTACATACCACTGTCCGGGATCTACCATGCTTAAAGATGGGTACTTTTGGAAAATAAGTGTGTATATATTTTTTTTCTTTTCTTTTATTGGGCACAACTCTCATGCTTTTATTCACCCTCATAAGGCTGCTTTCTCTTTTTGGGATTTTTATTAGGTAAGGGAAAACAAGAGGGATTTCTACTGTTTGGGCAGCTTTTTCCTTCTCCATACTCGTCTCTTAGCTGTTTGTGAGATTATTATATATTTTTTTTTGAAATTTTTGGCATGGCAAAACATAATCTTTTGTTGTTTGAGGCAGCATTATCAGGAAGATATAACAAAACTTGCATCTCGTTAAGCACATAGAAAACAAACTTTGCAAGGAGTCGCATCAGGTTTTCACTATTATAGTAACTTTGTACATATGCATGGGAATAATATATAAACAAAAAAAAATTTCAAGACTTTGGTATGAACATATATATGTACACAAGGAACAAAACAATAACAAGTATGAGACAAAAGAATAAAGAAATAGAGTTAGAATTTTCAAAATTTTGTACCTCCCTCACTGGTACATGGTACCTAATAATTTTCCATCACTGTCAACGGATAATATATTTTGCAACATTTATAAGTAAAATATATGCAAATTATCAAACTCAAATATATATTATATATACTTCGCCTTCGGGTGGCGGCGAGTCAGGCCTCCTCCCTTAGCGTTCGCCTCCAGAATGTTGGGGTTCGACGCGAGGAGGCATATTGGTGTTGGTGTTCGGCGGACTAGATCACCGTACTCCAGAGTTCCTGAAATGGTACGAGAAATCAAGTTTAGAAAATTGAATTTTTACTTTTAGGCAAAGAATAACAATAAGAAAAGAAAAAGAGTGATGTCAAGCTCATTTCTAAGCTTGAGGCACATGAGTGTAGTTAGTGGATTTGGATTCGTCAACAGTGTCGTTTTGCCTCGTCCCCGGCAACGGCGCCAAAAAGTTGACCGGCCTAAATCGCGCGTCCAAAAATGGAGGCGGATTTGAGGTAGTCCAGCTTTTACATTTATAAACTCAAATCCTTCTAGGCCCCCGCAACTTTATTTATGGGGTCGAAGTAGATATACGGGGTCGAACACAGGGACAAGGGTGGTAGTGTTGAGAACCCAGAATCGACACGCTACACTCCAGCAGGTATAGAGATATGATAAATTCCCAAAAGGGAAATAGCAAGGTGTCACAAATAAAGCAAAGAAAACTATCTCCAACTGGAGCTACTAGAAAGATTTAAGGTTTTAGTCATTTAGCAGTTTTTAGGGGTTTTTATGCAACAGGAACAGAAAGATAAAACTAGAGCTAGAGCAAGGTACGAAGGATAAGACTTTAGTAAAACAAGCGGTAGCAGTAACATCCTGCACCCCTCCTCTCAGAGCGGGTACCTCTAACCAAGCATCAACACCCCTCTCGAGGTTGCTGGACGTAAGTTAGAGTGAAATGTTACTGAAACAACTCCATTCCAGGCACTCTCGTACTCCAGAATCGGACCAAACACTAGAGCCACAACACAACTCTCGAAGTTGTTGCGACGGGAAAACACGATTCGGTAGCTAAGCGAAACGCGATCCAAACATGCAAGCTAGAGTTCAGATACCAAACATAGCAGTCATCCAACATTTTGCACCAAGCATAGAGCAGCAAGTAATTAAGCTTTTCCATTCCCATAAACATAAAGGGTCTTAATGCATTGCATAAGTAAGGAATTAAATAATAGAATTAAAGATAGATGTCGCCTTCTTGATGTAGAAGGATGATAGGCTACTGCGGCTCTCCAGCCCAATACCGGTCAGGGGCCTAGCCCGATACAGGAGTGTCGGGCGGCACGCTATGACGGCCGTCTGTATCGCTCAAGGACCCTGGACGATACGCTCATGTCGGGTGGCACACCCTTCTCGAGTGGCCCGCATGACGGGCGAAGCGTATCGGGTTCGATATCGTGTCGGGCATGGAGCGATGCGTTCTACTGTCGGGTACTTGTGTCGCTCATCCACGTTGGCCGATATCAGCCTGCAGTGTCACCCAGGACAGTCCTAAGTGAACTATCCCCTCCCTCTAGGGATGGGGAAAAGCTCACCTAGAGTTGCCCGACACGAACACTCAGGGGCGATACTTCTATTCTCGCAGCTTCCTCCGAAGATTTGCTCAGGGTTCCGACTGTCCGAACTATCTTTTCAGCTTCCTCGTTGGTCGCTCCGCCCTGTCGAGCAAAGGTTGTATCGGCCGTCAGGAAGGCCGATGCAGTTTGGACTTATTTGTGGGCCGGGACAGCCTTATTGATGATAAAACGGACCAAAATGAGGAAAAACACTGCAAAAGATGGAAGTATTGGATTAAGAGTGTGATTTGGCCAATTATTATAAAAGTGCTTATAAAAGAGAGGAAAATAGAAGAAAAGGGCAGTTTTGATAACAGAATAAAGGGCAAAAACATCACAAAAATTGGTGTTATCACTAGGTTTATTAGGTCCTTTACCAGACTCTTATTATGAAAACCACATTAAAGGTTTTAATCTTCTATGAATTTTGGGATGTTACAATTTTTACCCACCTTATATGAATTTCATCTTTGAGATTCAGATGGTCTACCCACCTTAGGGTTTCACATACTTTAGTGCATTACTATATTATAATCCCAAAGGTTCACTACCACACTTAGTATATGACCTTCTCATGGTTAAACATCTAAATTTTAGTAACATGGGCGTATATCACTAATGAAGCTTGAGATCTATCTCCCATTATTATCATCTATCATAGTAAGGAACCCATCTTGCTTCCTTTCAAAGGGAGTCATGCAAGGGTCTTTGTTCCAGTTTGACACCAATTCACCTGTCCATTTCAAAATATCTACCCCTAGTATGCATTCTTTCTCCGACTAAGAATTTCATTATGTTAGGTGACTATATGCCTCAACTTTTAGTGTCAAATCTTATTCATTAGGTCGCCTTTCGATACATGTTGTTGGTCATACATCTAAGGGTGGCATGTCTTATTTCACATTTTTTAACATTTTAGTAGTGCACATGTCCCATACTACATGCACTAGAAGGATGTGACAAGTATCATTAGTATGCTTGTATGCACAAAACATCCCCTGTAAAAATGTGAAAGATTCTTCCTTGTAGATTTGAAAATACACACTATTTTCTCATGATTCATTATGATTAGCATGACCTTGTTATTTGCAAATAGTGAGTCAACAAATGTGACTTATCCACACAAGCTTACATCGAGGTGCTCATTTCTCCCAAGAGATCATTGCACCCAAATGCTCATTGCACTAAGTGCTCAAACTTTAGAGGATCACTCAATTAACATCACATTCTTAATATTACTCTTAGTAACTTTATCCATCTTACCATGTTTCTTTTATCTAGACAAGCCGATGGTATTTGTAGTCATTGTATTACCACTAAACCATTGTTATCCATAGGAACACTATTTGAAAATGTTAATTACCCATCATCTCTAAGCTATGTCTCATATCAACATCATGTAGAACCTCATATTGATGTGATACTAGGCCATTGATCCCTACCATCTCATAACTTATACCACCATATGTTTAAAGCATCATCACGTATAAACCTAACTATTGTTTGGCTACATCTAGAAATCATTAGTATACTACTTACCGATTTAAACTAAGAAAATATCATTATCACTATCATCTTACATTATTTACCTTAATAAACACCATGATTCCACTTGTGAGAAGAGTCTTCCAGAAAAACTAAGATTTAACTCATCAAGAAATGTTTGATTTTTCATCATACTTTTGCATTACCAATCTAAAGTTGACATCTAAACACCATCATACTACTACATTACAAACCAAAATTTAGAGCACAACATGATTCAAACTTCCTAAAAACATTCCCCACAATGACTCACATTGCCATGAGTTCCTCGTTGGAACCATGGTTCTAGGGTTTCCTTATTCTTATAATATGTATAATACAAAAAAATCATACTTACCTCAAATCATTAGTCCACTAAACCAAAAAGGATTACACCAATCACTAACTATTCATGGATCTAAAGGATAAACATGCTTATTATCCTCACTAGTACTTCCTAATATATCATTGGATCATGAAATATACATAAACATGGATCATCTATTTGGATAAAGGATGCATTTACTCATTATTTAATCATTGCATGAATTATATGCACGAACATCTACACCTGGTACTTATTTGATCTAATACACAACATGGTGCACATAAGTAGGTTGCTCTCCTTCCTATGATGTGAGCCTATTTTGAACATGAGTCGTCATATCCTAACTACATGATGTTGACAGTTACAAAGACTGAGTCTCACCACATAGCTTCATGGCTAAAATTCAAAGTAGAGTCCGACATATGATTTCCTTCATCTGTTTATACTTTAGGATTTTAATCCAAATAAGCATGTACATTCATGAATCATGATGTGGATACATGCTAAACCAGTATGATCATAAACTTGAAATACGTATAAGAACATATTCATTTAGTCAAAAGTATGAATATTCATTTACTTTAGAAGTTAATTTCCTAATCCTATTCCATGGTACAAATACCACTACTTCGTATACATAAGAAACATAATCGTCTTTTAACTTAAATTAACGCCTACCCCAAGATTTTCATAATCCTCCAAACACCTTAAATATCCATAAACAAACATATTAGGGTATTCCTCCAAAACAAAACACTATGCCCTTTCTTTCTATGTTAGGCTTCCTAAGTATTAATCATAGGACCTCAATATACTTATGGACAGAATACCTTAGCATCTCATTCAAAAGAAATCTTAAGAATAATATATCATTGATTACTATGCTTACACACATTCCCTGACTTTCAAGGATTTTGATTTTTCTTTCTTCCATAAGTTACATCATTCTCAACATCCTCAAAAGTTTCTAGATAACTTAGATTATATATTACTAGATGAACATATATACAAAGGAGTCTTACTATTGAAACCTTGGGGTATTCCCTAGCAAGTTATTACTCTAACCCCATTATTTTATTCTTTATGCTAAAGAATCTACTATCAACCATTATTTATGGACTTTCTACATACCTCTAGTACAATTAGATTTAAGTGAACACATCTATGGGTTCCTAGCATTAACTTTGTATGTCATCTCTTGACACATACTTGTGAATATACATATCTAAAGATGATGGGTCATATTATACTCATCCCCAAAATTCCCTAGTGCAACTGTCTTATACCACAAGCACCAGGAGGAAGGAGATTAGTATAATAAGATCATCCCATAACATATCCTCTAAGGTTCCCAATTTGTTTGTGTCCCATAACACAAATTATTAAGAAATAAATAGATCATGCTATGAGATATGGAGACAACACTTAAACCCACAAAAAAGACACTTATATATAAGGTTACTTATTCCTCTTGACTCTTGCATTCCTCATATAACAACTATGATTTCTAACATGAAATCTGATAAAAAAATTCTTTCTTTCCTTCTTTCAAAAGAGCTTAAGAATAAAAAAGTTTGAGAAAATTTGAACCCTTTATGATATAGTAATTATAAAAAAATATATCTTGTTCGATCATAAACAAAGTGCTAAAGAGGAATACTGAAACCATCATAAATTGGAACCAAAATCATTATCTAGGAAAAAATAAATCGATAGTTGTACATTAATGCTAGACATGTCTCAAAGGTGATGTAAAGAGTGAAAATCACCTTATAATAAAACTTGGCAAACAAAGGACCAATGTATAGCAGTGGAATTTTAAACTTTGACTATATTCAAAATGTATAAAGATTACATTACAAATTTTCCCAAAAGGGTGTACAACTTTATACAAACGACAAGATCTAGGTAGAGGAAGACTAGAACCAAATCAACTTGTCTCCAAACAAAAACAACTTGATGCATATAGTTTTGTCCAAGAGACAAGGTTGAACTCCTTATCCTTAGGTTGGTTCACCAAGCTTCTGATGTGCACTCTGATCCTATAACTAGGTGGTTGGGATCACCCAGCAAGAGAGAGATAAAAGTATGTGGTATTCAAAAGGAATAAGGATAAATATAAACAACAACATTGCATAATAAATGATCCACTAAGCTAAGAGATTTCAAGAGTATGAGGCAAACAATCGATTAAGAAATAGAAATCTGCCATACTTCAATCCACAACAATAATCAACATAGCATGAATGATATTATGACGCAAAATCATACCAATGCAGGGTACGGCACCTACCAGACCTACACCAAGAGGAGAGGGGGAATTTTAAAATCCCCTAATCTCCAAAATATATTTATAAAATGGGGAGAATTTTAACGTTCCCCTGGGGAGAATTTTAACGTTCCCCTGGGCTCATTCCCACTATGGGTGGTTTGTACTCATGTACACTACATTGTCATTTGGCCAAAAATACATCATGCTAAATCATTCACTTGGCAGTAGTGAAAATATAAATAACATTGCATCACAGCAAATGGGTAATAAAACCCATGAAGTAAACCACATGAAAGAGCCAACATTGGCAATAGCAAGATTCAAGTATTTCAAGTAAATGAGCCATCATAGGTAGTAGAATATTCAAATAAATAAAGAGCCAAACAAAGGCAATAGAGAGATTCCAAGGCTAGCAATTGCCTCATCAGGAAATTAGGGTTTGGGTAAAAGCCCAACTGAAGGATAGGTTTATTGCACATTCACATTCATCATTCATTCATAAATAGACTTCACATATATAAATAGGGTCCACATAGATAAATAGGTGTCGCATACATAAATAGGTGTCACATACATAAATAAGTGTCACATACCTTATTGAATATTCATAACATCACTTTCACCAAATTGATTATGACCAATTCCACTTTATCCTAGTTATAAACATTTCACATGTATTAGTATGTATTAAGACATAAAGTGTATAAAAGATACTTATTTCAGACCTTTTAGGAAAACCTTTGATTTAGGACTCAAACCTAGGCCAAAACATTAGTTGGACTTTACTCATTAAGAAAACATCTTTTATTTCTCAATTTGGAGTTAAATTGAAATAATTACCAATTTTAGAACATTTAACATACTCGAAATGGCATTCAAGGAAAACTTCAAAAAAGGATTGGAAACCCGGACTCAAAAACCATAAAATTGGATTCTACATGAAAAATCCTTTCCATCGACTATTTATTATTATTTTTTTGACATAGCCTCGATTTATTATCAATTAAATAAAACAGACCAATCATAGATCACCAAAATGCCACATATGCATTTTTGTTTGCGAGAGAGAGAGTGTGTGCCACACACCAGGCCCGCACTGACATGGGCCAATCAGATTTGGCCCAGTCAGTCGGTCCACGCTCGCATGGACTCGGTCTAGGGCGAGTGATTAAGGGGCAAAAGACCCATTTGCCCATGCTACATAAATCGGTCGATTAAAACCACAAGGTCAAAAGAGTCAAACTAGTATATCACATTTCACATGCGAGAAAATAAAACAAAAGAAAATTTACCAATAAGCCCATGGTCGATTGATTGTCACATTGACCGGGCATGGTCATCTTGGTCATTCCTTCCCCAGGCTTGTTGCTGCTGCGAGCCATGGCTTGAGCGCACAACCTGGAGGTCGGGGGCCGATGGCTCCTGGTGTCATTCCCATGAGACAGTTCAAACAAAGCTCAGGGATGAGTTACCCAGGACACCCCGAACCCATGGATGATCAATGATGGTCCTCACATGCACCAAAACTGCGGGAACCATCTTGACATGGACGGAAATAGGGGAAAAGAAAATGACTTGAACCCTTCGAAAATGAGGAGGAAATACCCTATTAAAGTCGTCGACACACTCATGGAGGCACGACACTCAGGATGCACATCTCACCACATGTGGAGAAGCACTAGAAACCCACAATAGCACGGTGGCGGCGGAAAAATTTTGGTGAGTCTATAGGACCCATCGGTAGGGGAACTTGAGGGCAAACAGACAAAGGGAGAACGATGAAGGGATGGGGTCGATGCTTACCCTCAACCTAATTGACCCAATGGTGGTCGAGGATGCGTACAACAGGTCAGCATCACTGGGGAAGAAGGAAGAGAAGGTAGGGGTCATCGGGGCAGAATGGGAACCAATTGGAGGAGGAGGAAGACCTCACGAGGTCTGAGGATACTCAAACATGCCTTATATAGGCCGGAGGAGGGTTCTAGCCCCCTTTGTAACCTTGCCACAGAGAAGAGGTGAAGAGCCCAAATGGGCGTTTCGTGTATATTGCAAGAGAGACAATAACACATGACTTAAAATGAGTGGCTCGAGGAGACAAACTCAAAGTAAGAGAAATCACTCAGAAAGGTTGAGAGAAGAGAGAGATCGGGGCTGAGGAAGTGAGGAGGCGGTATTGTTCATCGGTTCGTGAATAGTCAGAGGAAGGAGACGACTATTTGACCGTTGGATCGGGGCAAATCACACAGCAGTCGTTAGATCAGGGGCCACTATGGGCCAAGTGCGCGTGACAGAGAAATCGAGCGGACTAATAGCACTACACATTAAATGAATAAAATCTATTCATCTATTATAGTTACACTATATCCAAATCTTATAAAATCAATTTGAAGGGTCAAATCAAGTCCAAAAGACACCAAATTTTAACCATAGGTTAATTACGATACCTAGATCAATGATATGCATTTAGTTTATCATTTTACACAAACTTTGGCACCTTAATTGTTATATGGATATTAATGCATATATTGATGTATAAAAAGAGTGAGTTTATATGGAGAGAGTCTTTTAATGACATATTTTAGTGAAATTAGAGATATGCATCTCATATTAATATTCAGAGTCATAGCCCACCATATTATCCTCTCATTAATGTATTATGGTCCATTTGGAAGAGAGAGAAAGTAAAGGGGTTAATTATTCAATACACATTATTGCTCATATCTTATCCAAAAAGATATAATAGCTCCAAATTAACATTATCCACTAATTATCTCTCATTAATGATCATATTGCATTATTAGTCCCCAAGCATCACATTAGTTGGATTATTTGTGCAAAAACTCATTCATTGACATGAATGTGGATAAATATAGATTTCATCCTCAAGAAAAGCTCTAATTCAACATTGATACCAAAAAGGACACAAAAGATAGGGAAATTTATGAAAAAGGTCCAAAAGGACATAAAAGCAAATAAAAGCTTAAAAGTGGGTAAATTGCAAGAAGGAACCTAAAATTCATTTTGTTACAGGTGAGTTTTTGTTACCTAAACAAAAGGATATGAACTTCATCAAGTCACTTATTATCCCATCATCAACCATTATAACTTATTGGAGGTTTCATCCTACTTCTACACTTAATTATCTTCTTATAAAGGTAGACCTTTAGCCTATGGTATATTAGATCTACGAGCTTGGATATTCTATATCCACAACTCCCATAATCTCCTAATATAGGATTATGATAACATACAACCATATCTTTAAGATGATCTTATTAATAACTTGGTCTTATTTCACTAAGTCTTACATTTAACACTCAACTAAGAGGTGAAGACTATAATAATGTAAGAACCTTTCCTAGTGGTCGTCTATTTTATTGCTCTGATACCACTTTTGTAGCATCCCCAAATCCTGATCCATATATAACAACATATTATCATGGACCATTAAATCACACTCAGAGAATGTCACAAATAGTGTATATAATTCATTGCAATAATAAAAATAACTTTGTTCATGATATGATTACATTGATTCTTGAACTCGTATGTAGATCCACCTCATGTGAGCTATTCCATGTTGTGGACTACCTATGTACATCCACACATAGCCATGCATTTGAAAACCCATTTGTAAGTGGTTGGGTTTTAGTAATAATATGAACATAATCTAAAATAAATCTTAAAACTTATATGAACATAATCATTATTAACGTCTTCAAGATGCATCCTTAACATGATTAAGTATTCTTATTAGGGCACTGACTCAATGAATGTTATCTAGTCTAATCTCACTAACACACACAAGGTGTGAAGGCTTGCGAAATAGTGAAAATGAATAAGATTGGGCTTGTACCCAATAAACATAAACATAACTAAACACACTAAAAGTGAATAGGCTTGGGCTTGGAGTCAAAGTGAAGGGGGCTCATGAGGCACCAACCTTCCATAAAATGTTCTTGAATAGGGCATAATTATTAATTATTAATTTCTAATTTTGATATGATCTTATCTTATCTTAGGGTTTTCATCAAAAACTACATTACTAGTCTTAAACGTGAAGAGGTATATTCTTTTAATTGATATAATCTTAACATATAACATGCATGTAGTAAATCTTAATAAGATGTGCATATAATAGTTACCTCTTAATTTATTAGTGTTCACATGATAGCATTTATAATATATCATGAAACATGATAAAGCAAATAAAACCAAATGATGCAATGTATTGAAACCCAAGACATGGACTACTTACCTAAATTTAGCAGGAACAATCGTTCCTAAGATCTTGATCTCGAGACTTAAATTTTCCTATCATTATTACCCAAAATCCTAATTATAATCTCATAAACCATACTTAGGTCAAGTAAGAATCATGAATCCTAATCTAACTCAATGGCTAGATCTCAAAAAATTGATCAAAATTCATGTATAGATTGTCTTCATTTGTGTGACGCCCATCGCCACCACAAACAAAATTACTCAAAACAAAACATGTTGTCAACAACTAAACAACCCTATAACCATAAAGCAGGTAAATTAAAGCCGATCTCATATTACCATCATGTGTTGAACATATTACAAAAAGGTCCATCAACTTGTATCATATCACATACCATGTCAGGGATGTACATCTATCTGGTAGAATCACCCACAACCTGTATACAAAAGAGATCATGTTCACATATACATGCCACATATACAAACTATAGGCACACATCCAAAACCACGAATCGACATACATTATCTACAAAATGCATCTGTTCCTGGACCTCAGAGTACAGGGATGACACTAGGACTCTACCACACAACTAACAACTATCCAACCTTTTGTGTCTACTGATGTTTGAGCTACTCTTCCTCGACAACACGATCCTGACTATGCCACTGACAACCACCTAAAAATATGTAACCCATGAGGTGAGACCAACGTCCCACCGAGAGATATAACTCTCAACCAAAAATTATTGCTACAGTAGGATATATCATCATTTAACATGATGAGAAGATTCAACTAAATGAATAAATTAAACTGATTACATAGGTTAAGAAAATAGGTAAATAATTATGCATAATTAGAAGGAATGTGAAGAACATGTATAAACATCACCTACTTAAACAGTTAATTTCTCTTACCACTTTACATAGGAACTAGGCAATATAAGAAACAAGGTAAGGGTAAACATTCAATGTGAAGCGTGTATAACCCTAAACAGATATACTGCATGGTTGTATTATGTATTTTAATCCATGAGGAGTCTGAGGTATACCACTCAAACTCCAAGTCTCAAGTGCGAAGTCAAAAACAGTGCCATATAAGATCTAGGAGAGACAGATTCCTAATATCTTCTCCGCCCTTGGTCAGTACAAGTCCACTACAATGACATATAAAGTAAAACTCCAAAACACTGAGTCTGCCTTGGTATATAGATCACGACACTAGACACCAGGGTATGAAGCCTTGCCACTGAGGTACAATCATCATTGTCCTCAAAAATATCATATGCAAAAAATTTCAAGATACGACCGGAGTTGTTCTCACACTAATGTATGACAGTACCATCCTCCAACACTTGGGGTCAAGATGTCAAGGACACATAGTCACTTGCACCTCATATACTCAACACTATGCGCTTTTAGTTTCCCTTAGGTATACTTGTTTCACCATCCAGCAAGTTCTTACACTGGAATGTATCTATGACACATGGAACTACATGATTAGGGTTTCACTTGATTAGTTAAAGCCATTAGGGTATCTTTTAATTGCATCAATAAAGTTACATGCAAACCCTAAAAAGGTTCTACAAAGTTAAGGGTACATTGCAACTTTAACATATATAAAATGTATGAAACATAAAACTTGTCACATCACCACCTGGTACTGTTCCACTGCCACTCATGAGTTTACTATCATCATATCATCTTGGGATTCCAATCACTTACCACATCACATATAGGGTATCACCTGAATTAGGATACAAAACCTCTACCAAAGTCATAAGATCATTCACATTGTTCCCTGCAAAAACATCATCATCTCTCCATGCCTCATCAAGACTCATCATTATCACCACACATGTGTTACATAAATGCTACAACAATAAATCACTAGTTATGATGCTTATCAATAGTAAATTAGGTTTATAATAGTTTAGGAGAGAGACATTATTCTATCATCATGCCAATTATTCAATAGAGCTAAGCATTATCACCATGTACTTGAATTAGGGTTAGGGGTCAACAAGGTCAATCAAATTAGGATTTCAAAACAAAAAAATAAAGCTAAACCCTAATTACCATCATCTCCAACTATATTGGAAGTAAATAAGTCAAATGTTGTTGTCATCAAGTCAACAAAAAAGATGATCACAAATCAAGAAATCCTCATTGATCGTTGAAAAAAAAAATAGGTCCCACCATTCTTGGTAACCGATCATCCTAGGTGCATTACCATCTTTATTGACCTCTGATAATGAGCCACCTTGGCGACTGTTGAAGTTAACCATTTTTAGCGACCACTAGATCAAACCATCATCGACCGCATAAAATCCAAGGCATCAACAACCACATGGAATCCAAAGTTCAATGACCACATAGGTTCAAGTCTTGGCGACTGAAGATACATGGAAAAACTCATCGACCACTTAAGAGAGAAAACCTTTGGTGATGAAAACATGTAGTAACTCTCATCAACCACAAGATTAAACATGTTGATCATCACCATGAAACTGAAAGCATGAAGGTGCATACTGTTGGATCCTAGATGGGTGATTAGATGCTCTAGAGGGGGGTGAATAGAGTTGAATACACTTAAACAAAATTCATTAGACCTTCAAGATATATCACAAGATAAGGTTGCTAAATAGGAAGTTTGAGTGCAACTAAAACATGCATAGCAAGGGAGAGAGAGATTGAACATGCACCAAGTGACAAGCTATTTCGAGTGGTTCCACACTTCAAACTAGAAGTATGTCAGTCTACTACCTAGAGAGGTCAACCTCTAGGATTTCTTAACCATTGCACTCTTATATTCATCCATAAGACTTACAATACATTACCAACCAAAGGACTTACCTATCCAATATAAAGAATCTTCAACCTTACCAAGGACTTACCCACTTTGCAATGAGTCTTCAGCCTTCACCAAGGACTTACCCACTCTTGCACAAGTCTTCAGCCTTGTAGGCCTTGTAGGGATTACCCACTCTTCTTGGATCTTCAACCTTTGACTTCACCTTCACTTAGAGAAGCTTCCACCAAGGACTTACCCACTTGAGCAAGGAGTCTTCTGCCTTCACTAAGGGCTTACTGATGAACCATCCAGATTCATCTGCACAGTCGCCAATTCTAGGGATTTTGTTCCTCATATTGACTGATTTACCCTCGCTTTGGTTTACTTTGAGTGTTTCACTAATTCCTTGCAAATATTGCCTAAATAGTTCTAATTACTAGTATATTCGATGATATTATCTCTTACACATTCTCCTTTCCCTTTGCAGATCACTCGCAACCATCCGATCGAGATCCAACAGTTCCTTTTCATCCAACCACTAAGGAAAATCAAGAAACTCCATGCATACGGTCTCAAGAACGTTTGGATCCTCGCGGTCCCGAGACCGTTTGGATCCTCGCGGTCTCCAGACCGTTTGGATCCTCGCGGTCTCAAGACCGTTTGGATCCTCGCGGTCTCAAGACCGTTTGGATCCTCACGGTCTCCAGACCGTTTGGATCCTCGCGGTCTCAAGACCGTTTGGATCCTCGCGGTCTCAAGACCGTTTGGATCCTCGCGGTCTCAAGACCGTTTGGATCCTCGCGGTCTCCAGACCGTTTGGATCCTCACGGTCTCAAGACCGTTTGGATCCTCGCGGTCCCAAGACCGATCGAAACAAGACCGTTTGCTTATTATTGGAATATGAAGACCGTGAACCAATTGCCTTGGATGAGTCAAGACCGTTTGCTAAAAACACAGCAGCAATCTATTTAACGTTGCAAGCTGCATGAAGATCGCATGGAGTTTTTAATCCAAAACCGCATGCAAAACCGTGATGAAAACCATTTAAAATAAGATACTCACATCAGCCACTCACGTGAAGCATGAGCAATGCAAAATGCATGGAGCATGGCATGAGTAAATCGTTGCTGATTGTTGAGATCGTGAGAACTATAAAAAAAGCCAAAACGCATGAGCCAATGTGCTGGAAACCAACTTACTCATGTATAGATAAAAGGAAAAGCAACGCTGCGGGATATGAACGCATGTATGAGAAGAAGCAATGCTCCATTTGGTGGAATAATCACGTGCATGGAAATCAGCCAAACCGAATGGAGAAAAGCAAAGCAACCAAACCGTGTGAGCTGGTTGAAAAAGTCAAACCAATGAGGACCGAATGAGAGGGTGAATGCAGCGAGCAGCAAACCTTTTGGCTGAATAAAGTGATTCCCACGTGAATGATAGCAAGGAATTAAGATCGAGTGAGCTGATTTTGCAATTCACGTGAATAACCAACATGTGAATGACTTTGGCGAGACCGCGAGGAACGCATGACTATGCATGCAACTGAGACCGCGAAGTGCATGCAGCACTTTGTCAAAGCCAAGACCGAGAGAAGAACCAGCGCAAGACCGTGAGAAGAGCGAGACCGCGAGGCCAAGAAGAATAAGACCGCGAGGCCAAGAAGTGCAGACCGCGAGGCCAAGAAGTGTAGACCGCGAGGACTGAAGTGAAGACCGCGAGGCCAAGGAGAGAGACCGCGAAGGCTAAGTGATTAAGACTGCGAGGAATATTCACGTAGACCGTATGGAATTGCATACAAATGTAAACCGTTTGGGTAAGATATTTTCGGTCTGGAATCACACAAAAAATGTGAGAGCCAGCCCAGTGCCTATAAATAGGACCCCAAGGGTCCCCATTAGAATCCGATCTCACGACAGCCCAAAGCTGCCGGACTGGGACTAGTGCCGGAACGCCGCCAGACTGCCCGGGCACCGTTTCCGCCCAAATTTCACACACAGCCCCAGAATCTCGAGCTCAGTCCAGATCCGGTGAGCTTCCAGTCCGGGCGCAGCTCTAGAAGGTTGTTCCATCACCATCTCACCATTGCTCACACCATAGCTCCACCTCATCCTACTCTTGCTATTCCGGAGGTTGACCCGAAGATCGAGACGGAGAAACGGACGACATCGACCACGAAGGAGCAGTCCCGGAGACTGCGACGATCTACACCGAGCTGTCAAAGATCTACTCTTCTGCTCCGATGATGCTTTCTTTCTCTCTCTTCTCCTTCCTTGTTGCTCCCTCTATGAGGAGCGAGTAGTTCCATCCACTGGGGTGCGGGGACTAGCCCCGCTGCCCGTGTTTTGTATCTTGTACTAAAAAGATGTTATCATTTCGTTTCAATACTAAACCGTTTCATACATGCTCGAATGTTGGCCGCGTTCTTGTATGCATCTATTGTCTTTCGTTGTGGTTTGTCTACGACCGCTCCCGAGACTCGAATACCGGTTTAGTTTTGGTTTCTGGTGCGTGTATCCACCGCGCACCTGTTTCGGTATCTAGGAACGCTTTCTAAGGAGTGGAGTAAACTCACCTCCATCGTTGTACTCTTGTACTATGAAATGGAATCAGTTGACGTACAAAAGTGCGACCTTGACAGGTCGAGGAACACACTCTGAGGAGAGAGTGGTGCAAAGTACTTGACCATTCGTTCGGGAATGGCTGACGTTGCAACACTCTCACGTTTCTCGTAGCTATATCCTCGAAAGAGGGATAGTCTATAAGGATACTAATCGATTTGGTAATTATCGCTCGCTTGTTAGTTTTCCGATGCACATTTCACGAGGTTGAGTAAGATTTTCTCTTCGGAGACTACATATCTTCATTGACACGTAGATACGTACCGGATGAGAGTTACTCAACCCGTGAAGGATGTATGCATTACTCTTGTCCTATAAGACATCGGTATTGTACAACATCCATGTGTCCTGCTTACAAGTCTTGCTACGTTTGGTACAAGTACAATCCATGTGTAGTGGTGGTGAATACCCGCATCACCCCAGTGATCCATCATCATCTGCTAATATTAGTTTTTAATCCTTAAACTAGTTTTTATTCTCGCCTTTACTTTTGCATGTTTTAGGTTAAATAACTCAAATCAAACTTCTGGTCTTAGACGATTGACTTAGATTGATACGAAACAAGAAAAAGACACTCAGATTCTTAACGTTGTCCTTTGGGTTCGATCCTAAATCTGTACTATGATAAGGCTTCCACACTCTTGTGGGGTTGGAGCATTTATCTAGCACCAGTTGTAGGTAAACCTAGAGAGAACATCAACTCCCTAGGGTTTTTGGTGCATATTAGGACTTCCATTGGAAGAGTAATCTTTTGGTGTAAGTTCTAGCTCCATCAAAAAATGGCGCCGTTGCCGGGGACAACGGTATAAGAATCGTCTTTTTCAAATTTTGTGTCGATTTAGGTTTCTCTAGGGTTTTCTTTTTCTTTTCAAAAACCAAAATAAAAGTAAAGGACTTAATCTTGCATATCATCTTGGATTTGAAGTGATTGGTCAAACTTGATAAACTCTTTCTTTGATTTCAGGTACCAATTCTCTTCAAAATGAAGCAGTCAGTGCCACCAACAAATAGTTGTCAATTCTGTGGCGACTATTCTCATGCATCGATCAACTGTTTCAACGTTCATCCTCACTACTTGATGGCCTTGCGTCAAGTAATCATGAATCGTATAGTCGAGAAACTCAGAGTAGCCACTCCATACAACTATGGATATAACGCATGTTATATTCCATATCACCCCGGAGGCTACTACAAGAAACCTAACTATGGCAGATTTCAAGGCGTAGACTGCAATACAGGAGGGCAATTGGAAAGCAACTCAAATCAATACTATGATGAGGGAAGCTATTATCAACATCAATCAAACGGGTGCCATGAAGAGCCTTTTCATGAAAATCAATACATATTGATGGAGGAACTACGTGCCTTACAAACATCGGTGGCTCAACAACTAGCTGATCAGACAGCTGCAACCAAGAAGTTGATATCCGACCTTAATCAACTTACGCAACTTGTCAACGCTCCTGAGCAACATGCAGAACAGCCACAAAATTCAACTAAGCACATCCTTAGTCCACATGTTGCAATAAATTATGATGATGACTACGAAATCATGTGGAATGTGCCTCCCAATAATTTTCAAGTGCCAGTACAGGGTGGGGAATCATCCTCAGAACCAATGACTGAACTCAAGGATGATACCTTCACCACACCACAGGAAAAAGAATCATTCTTCGAGCCGAAGTCTGACCCGGATAATGACTCTTGCACTATGCTCTTAGATGAAAGCATGAGTAACCAATATGAAGACTTTCTTCAATTGGGAGATAAATTGGGAACAAATTTTAATGATTATCCATCTTCTCCCCCCATAAACTCAGACCCGTCCATACAGATTGAGGGACAACCATCAATGATTGACACCCTATATGACAAATGTTCTTCAACTTCAACTGTCTTGTCGTTGAATTCCAATGAAGAAAGGTCTATGTTACACGAACTCTACACTCCTTCTCAGTCAGACATAGATGAATATGAGACTGATTCAGATGAGGAGATGTCTTTTATGCAAGAGACTCAAATGATTCCATTACTGGAAAAGGATCCGATTTTTCCTTATGAAGACATTTCTGATCATTCGGCTGATCTAGAAACAAACTTCGAGGATGGGAGTGACCAAGATCCTGATCTAGAGACGAACCATACCACTCTCACTGATGATGAAACAAAATCAAGGGAGGATGAGGGGTCTCAATATGACAGTCTTATGACGGGTCCTTCCCATGAGATGACACCACCACAAGGAGTTCTGACGGAGCCAGTCCCCGAACAAGAACACGATTCTTCTATTGAATCTCCTTCTAGTCACTTGAACGAGTTGAAAGTGCACCATGAAGAGAAACATGAACCATCTCTTGACTTTGGGACGGATTATGATATTATCATAAACTCTTGTAATGACAAAAAGGACCCCTGGGATGACATCGAGCCACAAACCTATCCATTTATAGCCACTCATCCCTATGAAGAAGCCCCCTCTAACACTCATGAAACTGAGATTTATCCATTACCTGAGCTAGTTTCCATTCCTCTCATAGAAACTCTTCCCAAGCACTCAATTGAACTGGAGGAGTGTTATGAACAAGAACTGGAACAACAATGTATCAGTCCCAATATTGAAGAAACGGGTTCATCAAGGGATTTTAGCCCTCAAAATGATATGCCTAGGACTAATCCCTCTCATGAAGAGACATCACTGGAACCCCTATCTCAGGATCCCATGATTTCCTCACATGAGCAAGAGTTCATTCTACCAGTCAAATACTCTTCTAGTTACTTGGATGAATTAAGGATGTTCTACGAAGAAAATTCCGAATAAAACCTTGAAAAGAGGAACGACGCTCTTACCAAATTCAATATCGATAAAGATGATGATACTTCTCAAAATAATTCCTTTGAAGAAGAAACATCACCCTGGCCACCATATCCTACCCAAGAAAACCCAGGTGATAAAATGAAGCCAGAACCGGATCCACCACCTGATCCTAGACAGGAGGAAGTTCAAGTGGGCGACCCTCAATCAACTGCCCTAGATTTTGAAGAAAGTAGTTTTACTTTGAACTTCGAGGGTGAGACACAACTGGAAGGCACAAGTAGGCATAACCTTGATTTCTCACATAGACCTCCAGTTTCTACTGCTTATGTTCCACCTCCCTCGCTGATGGGGAAAGGTCTCTGGATTCTTCTGGATGGACAACGAGGTGAAAGTGATGTGCATCCAAGTCATCCAAAAGATTCATTCAAGTTGCCACAACTTCCCAGCCAACAAATTGTTCAGACCACTCCCTCGCTCTCAGCACCAGCCATCACGAGATATCTTTGTCGGACCTTCTTCCAACTACGAGGACCACCTGGTTAACATTGCTCAACCCTTCCCCTCCATCTTGAACCTAGTATTTGCTCAGAAATGGGCAAATTCATAAGTTCGAGGTGGAGGGCGGGTGGTATGACTTTCACTCCACCCTCTATCTTTATTGCTTCCCGCTTTTCCATTCTAGTTTCTTTTTCGTAATTTTTTTCTGCCTTTTTGTTAGTTCTCTAAAAATAAAGCCTTTATCTAGTCGGCTTTTGTTTTGCGAATCTGTGATCATCACCTCTTTTGCGTTGCAAATTTTTTGGAAAAGAATACTTAAAACTAGCCAATGCGTGTTTTTATTTTGATTTGTCTATGAATCCTAATGTTATTTCTCAAACAGGAAAAGATGATACACTTCAATAAGGCTGAGATAGATCAAATACATCACGCCTTTATCTGATTAATGGATCTGTTGTATGGATTTCCCATTTGACGTTTCATCATGTCTCTTTTTGAGCAGAATGTGATGGAGAATAGAGACTCGTCGCATGGAATCGCTAAGCAAACTGCATCATGATCCAAACTCTCTTCTACACTTCTTATTTCATTTTCGTACCCCTCTGTTCACTAACCATGCCAAAGTCTTAAGTTCGGTGTGGCACGCCACACTCCTTTCTAGTGAAAACTAGAACATTTTCGAACTTTAAGTTCGGTGTGGTAAACCACACCTCTGCAAAACTCTAAGTTCGGTGTGGTACACCACACCCCTCTTTCCACTACCGCTTCTTCCATACCCCTCAATACATAACGGGGGTGTACCACCTTCTCAAAGAGTATTCAATGATGTTTGTGCACATACCGAGGTCGGTGAAAAATCTACCCCGATTCCAAAAAGAGGCCTGGCAGCCCAAATATGAAAAAAATCCAAAAATACCCTTTGACCTAAGCCAGGCGAGAATGAATAAAAGCCAGAGTGTGAATAAAAACATGAGAGTTGTGCCCTGAATAAGGATAACCGATAAAGGTCTTGCCTGGCCGGTACATTAGCTGCCCTCATGAAGGCAGATGTGTCGTGACCGGTAGTGAGATCCTAAGGATCCAAAAATAACCCCTTACCTCCCCTCAAAGAGGTAAAAGATCCAAAAGCCTTAAGCCAACCTATACACACTTCTGAGTTACCTTTAGAAAAAGAAAATAATCGAGTGTAAGGCTAAGCCAACCAGAGTTGTGCATAAATCATTCAAAGTATCTCGATGAGTCATTTAATTTTAAGACTCTTGATTCAATCAGATGAGAGACTTTTATCTTTTGATCACACCATCATTCTCTCTTCTTTCAACACCAGTGACAGATCATATGCATTTTGTTGATTCTGTGGGTCTATTCAAAATCTCATAAAACTCTTTAACATGACCGATAAAATAGAGAGTGAGAAGGAAGTACTTCAGCAAAGTGAAATCAGAAACAAGGATATCATAAGATGTATTTCGTGATCTAAGGAAGCCTTGATGTTGTATCAATCTGAGCAACGAACAAATATATCATATGACATTAGGATGAGGCAAACACGAGATGAACAATTTCATTGGCGACTGTTTTAAGTTTTTCGTTCCTCGGGATGAGTAACGCTTAAGTTCGGTGTGGTGATGAATCCTCCAGATCCACCTTCAATCACCAATTCAAAGGATTTTTAACGTTTTTGCCCTAATTTTGTTTTGTCTCATTTTCCCTTTTCTCTTTTCTCGTGAAAATTCTGACACTCACATGCAGATGAGGTAATTACGAGACGAACGAGCTTTTTGTCGACTATCTTAAGTTTTTCTCCGTTCCTCGGGACGAGTAACGCTCAAGTTCAGTGTGGTGATGAACCCTCCAGATTCATCTGCACAGTCGCCAATTCTAGGGATTTTGTTCCTCATATTGACTGATTTACCCTCGCTTTGGTTTACTTTGAGTGTTTCACTAATTCCTTGCAAATATTGCCTAAATAGTTCTAATTACTAGTATATTCGATGATATTATCTCTTACACATTCTCCTTTCCCTTTGCAGATCACTCGCAACCATCCGATCGAGATCCAACAGTTCCTTTTCATCCAACCACTAAGGAAAATCAAGAAACTCCATGCATACGGTCTCAAGAACGTTTGGATCCTCGCGGTCCCGAGACCGTTTGGATCCTCGCGGTCTCAAGACCGTTTGGATCCTCGCGGTCTCCAGACCGTTTGGATCCTCGCGGTCTCAAGACCGTTTGGATCCTCGCGGTCTCAAGACCGTTTGGATCCTCACGGTCTCCAGACCGTTTGGATCCTCGCGGTCTCAAGACCGTTTGGATCCTCGCGGTCTCAAGACCGTTTGGATCCCCGCGGTCTCCAGACCGTTTGGATCCTCGTGGTCTCAAGACCGTTTGGATCCTCGCGGTCTCAAGACCGTTTGGATCCTCGCGGTCTCAAGACCGTTTGGATCCTCGCGGTCCCAAGACCGATCAAAGCAAGACCATTTGCTTATTATTGGAATATGAAGACCGTGAACCAATTGCCTTGGATGAGTCAAGACCGTTTGCTAAAAACACAGCAGCAATCTATTTAACATTGCAAGCTGCATGAAGATCGCATGGAGTTTTTAATCCAAAACCGCATGCAAAACCGTGATGAAAACCATTTAAAATAAGATACTCACATCAGCCACTCACGTGAAGCATGAGCAATGCAAAATGCATGGAGCATGGCATGAGTAAATCGTTGCTGATTGTTGAGATCGTGAGAACTATAAAAAAAGCCAAAACGCATGAGCCAATGTGCTGGAAACCAACTTACTCATGTATAGATAAAAGGAAAAGCAACGCTGCGGGATATGAATCGCATGTATGAGAAGAAGCAATGCTCCATTTGGTAGAATAATCACGTGCATGGAAATTAGCCAAACCGAATGGAGAAAAGCAAAGCAACCAAACCGTGTGAGCTGGTTGAAAAAGTCAAACCAATGAGGACCGAATGAGAGGGTGAATGCAGCGAGCAGCAAACCTTTTGGCTGAATAAAGTGATTCCCACGTGCATGATAGAAAGGAATTAAGATCGAGTGAGCTGATTTTGCAATTCACGTGAATAACCAACATGTGAATGACTTTGGCGAGACCGCGAGGAACGCATGACTATGCATGCAACCGAGACCGCGAAGTGCATGCAGCACTTTGTCAAAGCCAAGACCGAGAGAAGAACCAGCGCAAGACCGTGAGAAGAGCGAGACCGCGAGGCCAAGAAGAATAAGACCGCGAGGCCAAGAAGTGCAGACCGCGAGGCCAAGAAGTGTAGACCGCGAGGACTGAAGAGAAGACCGCGAGGCCAAGGAGAGAGACCGCGAAGGCTAAGTGATTAAGACCGCGAGGAATATTCACGTAGACCGTATGGAATTGCATACAAATGTAAACCGTTTGGGTAAGATATTTTCGGTCTGGAATCACACAAAAAATGTGAGAGCCAGCCCAGTGCCTATAAATAGGACCCCAAGGGTCCCCATTAGAATCCGATCTCACGACAGCCCAAAGCTGCCGGACTGGGACTAGTGCCGGAACGCCGCCAGACTGCCCGGGCACCGTTTCCGCCCAAATTTCACACACAGCCCCAGAATCTCGAGCTGAGTCCATATCCGGTGAGCTGCCAGTCCGGGCACAGCTCTAGAAGGCTGTTCCATCACCATCTCACCATTGCTCACACCATAGCTCCACCTCATCCTACTCTTGCTATTCCGGAGGTTGACCCGAAGATCGAGACGGAGAAACGGACGACATCGACCGCGAAGGAGCAGTCCCGGAGACTGCGACGATCTACACCGAGCTGTCACAGATCTACTCTTCTGCTCCGACGATGCTTTCTTTCTCTCTCTTCTCCTTCCTTGTTGCTCCCTCTATGAGGAGCGAGTAGTTCCATCCACTGGGGTGCGGGGACTAGCCCCGCTGCCCGTGTTTTGTATCTTGTACTAAAAAGATGTTATCATTTCGTTTCAATACTAAACTGTTTCATACATGCTCGAATGTTGGCCGCGTTCTTGTATGCATCTATTGTCTTTCGTTGTGGTTTGTCTACGACCGCTCCCGAGACTCGAATACCGGTTTAGTTTTGGTTTCTGGTGCGTGTATCCACCGCGCACCCGTTTCGGTATCTAGGAACGCTTTCTAAGGAGTGGAGTAAACTCACCTCCATCGTTGTACTCTTGTACTATGAAATGGAATCAGTTGACGTACAAAAGTGCGACCTTGACAGGTCGAGGAACACACTCTGAGGAGAGAGTGGTGCAAAGTACTTGACCATTCGTTCGGGAATGGCTGACGTTGCAACACTCTCACGTTTCTCGTAGCTATATCCTCGAAAGAGGGATAGTCTATAAGGATACTAATCGATTTGGTAATTATCGCTCGCTTGTTAGTTTTCCGATGCACGTTTCACGAGGTTGAGTAAGATTTTCTCTTCGGAGACTACATATCTTCATTGACACGTAGATATGTACCGGATGAGAGTTACTCAACCTGTGAAGGATGTATGCATTACTCTTGTCCTATAAGACATCGGTATTGTACAACATCCATGTGTCCTGCTTACAAGTCTTGCTACGTTTGGTACAAGTACAATCCATGTGTAGTGGTGGTGAATACCCGCATCACCCCAGTGATCCATCATCATCTGCTAATATTAGTTTTTAATCCTTAAACTAGTTTTTATTCTCGCCTTTACTTTTGCATGTTTTAGGTTAAATAACTCAAATCAAACTTCTGGTCTTAGACGATTGACTTAGATTGATACGAAACAAGAAAAAGACACTCAGATTCTTAACGTTGTCCTTTGGGTTTGATCCTAAATCTGTACTATGATAAGGCTTCCACACTCTTGTGGGGTTGGAGCATTTATCTAGCACCAGTTGTAGGTAAACCTAGAGAGAACATCAACTCCCTAGGGTTTTTGGTGCATATTAGGACTTCCATTGGAAGAGTAATCTTTTGGTGTAAGTTCTAGCTCCATCAAAAAATGGCGCCGTTGCCGAGGACAACGGTATAAGAATCGTCTTTTTCAAATTTTGTGTCGATTTAGGTTTCTCTAGGGTTTTCTTTTTCTTTTCAAAAACCAAAAAAAAAAGTAAAGGACTTAATCTTGCATATCATCTTGGATTTGAAGTGATTGGTCAAACTTGATAAACTCTTTCTTTGATTTCAGGTACCAATTCTCTTCAAAATGAAGCAGTCGGTGCCACCAACAAATAGTTGTCAATTCTGTGGCGACTATTCTCATGCATCGATCAACTGTTTCAACGTTCATCCTCACTACTTGATGGCCTTGCGTCAAGTAATCATGAATCGTATAGTCGAGAAACTCAGAGTAGCCACTCCATACAACTATGGATATAACGCATGTTATATTCCATATCACCCCGGAGGCTACTACAAGAAACCTAACTATGGCGGATTTCAAGGCGTAGACTGCAATACAGGAGGGCAATTGGAAAGCAACTCAAATCAATACTATGATGAGGGAAGCTATTATCAACATCAATCAAACGGGTGCCATGAAGAGCCTTTTCATGAAAATCAATACATATTGATGGAGGAACTACGTGCCTTACAAACATCGGTGGCTCAACAACTAGTTGATCAGACAGCTGCAACCAAGAAGTTGATATCCGACCTTAATTAACTTACGCAACTTGTCAACGCTCCTGAGCAACATGCAGAACAGCCACAAAATTCAACTAAGCACATCCTTAGTCCACATGTTGCAATAAATTATGATGATGACTACGAAATCATGTGGAATGTGCCTCCCAATAATTTTCAAGTGCCAGTACAGGGTGGGGAATCATCCTCAGAACCAATGACTGAACTCAAGGATGATACCTTCACCACACCATAGGAAAAAGAATCATTCTTCGAGCCGAAGTCTGACCCGGATAATGACTCTTGCACTATGCTCTTAGATGAAAGCATGAGTAACCAATATGAAGACTTTCTTCAATTGGGAGATAAATTGGGAACAAATTTTAATGATTATCCATCTTCTCCCCCCATAAACTCAGACCCGTCCATACAGATTGAGGGACAACCATCAATGATTGACACCCTATATGACAAATGTTCTTCAACTTCAACTGTCTTGTCGTTGAATTCCAATGAAGAAAGGTCTATGTTACACGAACTCTACACTCCTTCTCAGTCAGACATAGATGAATATGAGACTGATTCAGATGAGGAGATGTCTTTTATGCAAGAGACTCAAATGATTCCATTACTGGAAAAGGATCCGATTTTTCCTTATGAAGACATTTCTGATCATTCGGCTGATCTAGAAACAAACTTCGAGGATGGGAGTGACCAAGATCCTGATCCAGAGACGAACCATACCACTCTCACTGATGATGAAACAGAATCAAGGGAGGATGAGGGGTCTCAATATGACAATCTTATGACGGGTCCTTCCCATGAGATGACACCACCACAAGGAGTTCTGACGGAGCCAGTCCTCGAATAAGAACACGATTCTTCTATTGAATCTCCTTCTAGTCACTTGAACGAGTTGAAAGTGCACCATGAAGAGAAACATGAACCATCTCTTGACTTTGGGACGGATTATGATATTATCATAAACTCTTGTAATGACAAAAAGGACCCCTGGGATGACATCGAGCCACAAACCTATCCATTTATAGCCACTCATCCCTATGAAGAAGCCCCCTCTAACACTCATGAAACTGAGATTTATCCATTACCTGAGCTAGTTTCCATTCCTCTCATAGAAACTCTTCCCAAGCACTCAATTGAACTGGAGGAGTGTTATGAACAAGAACTGGAACAACAATGTATCAGTCCCAATATTGAAGAAACGAGTTCATCAAGGGATTTTAGCCCTCAAAATGATATGCCAAGGACTAATCCCTCTCATGAAGAGACATCACTGGAACCCCTATCTCAGGATCCCATGATTTCCTCACATGAGCAAGAGTTCATTCTACCAGTCAAATACTCTTCTAGTTACTTGGATGAATTAAGGATGTTCTACGAAAAAAATTCCGAACAAAACCTTGAAAAGAGGAACGATGCTCTTACCAAATTCAATATTGATAAAGATGATGATACTTCTCAAAATAATTCCTTTGAAGAAGAAACATCACCCTGGCCACCATATCCTACCCAAGAAAACCCAGGTGATAAAATGAAGCCAGAACCGGATCCACCACCTGATCCTAGACAGGAGGAAGTTCAAGTGGGCGACCCTCAATCAACTGCCCTAGATTTTGAAGAAAGTAGTTTTACTTTGAACTTCGAGGGTGAGACACAACTGGAAGGCACAAGTAGGCATAACCTTGATTTCTCACATAGACCTCCAGTTTCTACTGCTTATGTTCCACCTCCCTCGCTGATGGGGAAAGGTCTCTGGATTCTTCTGGATGGACAACGAGGTGAAAGTGATGTGCATCCAAGTCATCCAGAAGATTCATTCAAGTTGCCACAACTTCCCAGCCAACAAATTGTTCAGACCACTCCCTCGCTCTCAGCACCAGCCATCACGAGATATCTTTGTCGGACCTTCTTCCAACTATGAGGACCACCTGGTTAACATTGCTCAACCCTTCCCCTCCATCTTGAACCTAGTATTTGCTCAGAAATGGGCAAATTCATAAGCTCGAGGTGGAGGGCGGGTGGTATGACTTTCACTCCACCCTCTATCTTTATTGCTTCCCGCTTTTCCATTCTAGTTTCTTTTTCGTAATTTTTTTCTGCCTTTTTGTTAATTCTCTAAAAATAAAGCCTTTATCTAGTCGGCTTTTGTTTTGCGAATCTGTGATCATCACCTCTTTTGCGTTGCAAATTTTTTGGAAAAGAATACTTAAAACTAGCCAATGCGTGTTTTTATTTTGATTTGTCTATGAATCCTAATGTTATTTCTCAAATAGGAAAAGATGATACACTTCAATAAGGCTGAGATAGATCAAATACATCACGCCTTTATCTGATTAATGGATCTGTTGTATGGATTTCCCATTTGACGTTTCATCATGTCTCTTTTTGAGCAGAATGTGATGGAGAATAGAGACTCGTCGCATGGAATCGCTAAGCAAACTGCATCATGATCCAAACTCTCTTCTACACTTCTTCTTTCATTTTCGTACCCCTCTGTTCACTAACCATGCCAAAGTCTTAAGTTCGGTGTGGCACGCCACACTCCTTTCTAGTGAAAACTAGAACATTGCCGAACTTTAAGTTAGGTGTGGTAAACCACACCTCTGCAAAACTCTAAGTTCGGTGTGGTACACCACACCCCTCTTTCCACTACCGCTTCTTCCATACCCCTCAATACATAACGGGGGTGTACCACCTTCTCAAAGAGTATACAATGATGTTTGTGCACATACCGAGGTCGGTGAAAAATCTACCCCGATTCCAAAAAGAGGCCTGGCAGCCCAAATATGAAAAAAATCCAAAAATACCCTTTGACCTAAGCCAGGCGAGAATGAATAAAAGCCAGAGTGTGAATAAAAACATGAGAGTTGTGCCCTGAATAAGGATAACCGATAAAGGTCTTGCCCGGCCGATACATTAGCTGCCCTCATGAAGGCAGATGTGTCGTGACCGGTAGTGAGATCCTAAGGATCCAAAAATAACCCCTTACCTCCCCTCAAAGAGGTAAAAGAGCCAAAAGCCTTAAGCCAACCTATACACACTTCTGAGTTACCTTTAGAAAAAGAAAATAATCAAGTGTAAGGCTAAGCCAACCAGAGTTGTGCATAAATCATTCAAAGTATCTCGATGAGTCATTTAATTTTAAGACTCTTGATTCAATCAGAGGAGAGACTTTTATCTTTTGATCACACCATCATTCTCTCTTCTTTCAACACCAGTGACAGATCATATGCATTTTGTTGATTCTGTGGGTCTATTCAAAATCTCATAAAACTCTTTAACATGACCGATAAAACAGAGAGTGAGAAGGAAGTACTTCAGCAAAGTGAAATCAGAAACAAGGATATCATAAGATGTATTTCATGATCTAAGGAAGCCTTGATGTTGTATCAATCTGAGCAATGAACAAATATATCATATGACATTAGGATGAGGCAAACACGAGATGAACAATTTCATTGGCGACTGTTTTAAGTTTTTCGTTCCTCGGGACGAGTAACGCTTAAGTTCGGTGTGGTGATGAATCCTCCAGATCCACCTTCAGTCACCAATTCAAAGGATTTTTAACGTTTTTGCCCTAATTTTGTTTTGTCTCATTTTCCCTTTTCTCTTTTCTCGTGAAAATTCTGACACTCACATGCAGATGAGGTAATTACGAGACGAACGAGCTTTTTGTCGACTATCTTAAGTTTTTCTCCGTTCCTCGGGACGAGTAACGCTCAAGTTCGGTGTGGTGATGAACCCTCCAGATTCATCTGCACAGTCGCCAATTCTAGGGATTTTGTTCCTCATATTGATTGATTTACCCTCGCTTTGGTTTACTTTGAGTGTTTCACTAATTCCTTGCAAATATTGCCTAAATAGTTCTAATTACTAGTATATTCGATGATATTATCTCTTACACATTCTCCTTTCCCTTTGCAGATCACTCGCAACCATCCGATCGAGATCCAACAGTTCCTTTTCATCCAACCACTAAGGAAAATCAAGAAACTCCATGCATACGGTCTCAAGAACGTTTGGATCCTCGCGGTCCCGAGACCATTTGGATCCTCGCGGTCTCAAGACCGTTTGGATCCTCGCGGTCTCCAGACCGTTTGGATCCTCGCGGTCTCAAGACCGTTTGGATCCTCGCGGTCTCCAGACCGTTTGGAGACTCGCGGTCTCACGACCGTTTGGATCCTCGCGGTCTCAAGACCGTTTGGATCCTCACGGTCTCCAGACCGTTTGGATCCTCGCGGTCTCAAGACCGTTTGGATCCTCGCGGTCTCAAGACCGTTTGGATCCTCGTGGTCTCAAGACCGTTTGGATCCTCGCGGTCCCAAGACCGATCGAAGCAAGACCGTTTTCTCATTATTAGAATATGAAGACCGTGAACCAATTGCCTTGGATGAGTCAAGACCGTTTGCTAAAAACACAGCAGCAATCTATTTAACGTTGCAAGCTGCATGAAGATCGCATGGAGTTTTTAATCCAAAACCGCATGCAAAACCGTGATGAAAACCATTTAAAATAAGATACTCACATCAGCCACTCACGTGAAGCATGAGCAATGCAAAATGCATGGAGCATGGCATGAGTAAATCGTTGCTGATTGTTGAGATCGTGAGAACTATAAAAAAAGCCAAAACGCATGAGCCAATGTGCTGGAAACCAACTTACTCATGTATAGATAAAAGGAAAAGCAACGCTGCGGGATATGAACGCATGTATGAGAAGAAGCAATGCTCCATTTGGTGGAATAATCACGTGCATGGAAATCAGCCAAACCGAATGGAGAAAAGCAAAGCAACCAAACCGTGTGAGCTGGTTGAAAAAGTCAAACCAATGAGGACCGAATGAGAGGGTGAATGTAGCGAGCAGCAAACCTTTTGGCTGAATAAAGTGATTCCCACGTGCATGATAGAAAGGAATTAAGATCGAGTGAGCTGATTTTGCAATTCACGTGAATAACCAACATGTGAATGACTTTGGCGAGACCGCGAGGAACGCATGACTATGCATGCAACCGAGACCGCGAAGTGCATGCAGCACTTTGTCAAAGCCAAGACCGAGAGAAGAACCAGCGCAAGACCATGAGAAGAGCGAGACCGCGAGGCCAAGAAGAATAAGACCGCGAGGCCAAGAAGTGCAGACCGCGAGGCCAAGAAGTGTAGACCGCGAGGACTGAAGTGAAGACCGCGAGGCCAAGGAGAGAGACCGTGAAGGCTAAGTGATTAAGACCGCGAGGAATATTCACGTAGACCGTATGGAATTGCATACAAATGTAAACCGTTTGGGTAAGATATTTTCGGTCTGGAATCACACAAAAAATGTGAGAGCCAGCCCAGTGCCTATAAATAGGACCCCAAGGGTCCCCATTAGAATCCGATCTCACGACAGCCCAAAGCTGCCGGACTGGGACTAGTGCCGGAACGCCGCCAGACTGCCCGGGCACCGTTTCCGCCCAAATTTCACACACAGCCCCAGAATCTCGAGCTGAGTCCAGATCCGGTGAGCTGCCAGTCCGGGCGTAGCTCTAGAAGGCTGTTCCATCACCATCTCACCATTGCTCACACCATAGCTCCACCTCATCCTACTCTTGCTATTTCGGAGGTTGACCCGAAGATCGAGACGGAGAAACGGACGACATCGACCGCGAAGGAGCAGTCCCGGAGACTGCGACGATCTACACCGAGCTGTCACAGATCTACTCTTCTGCTCCGACGATGCTTTCTTTCTCTCTCTTCTCCTTCCTTGTTGCTCCCTCTATGAGGAGCGAGTAGTTCCATCCACTGGGGTGCGGGGACTAGCCCCGCTGCCCGTGTTTTGTATCTTGTACTAAAAAGATGTTATCATTTCGTTTCAATACTAAACCGTTTCATACATGCTCGAATGTTGGCCGCATTCTTGTATGCATCTATTGTCTTTCGTTGTGGTTTGTCTACGACCTCTCCCGAGACTCGAATACCGGTTTAGTTTTGGTTTCTGGTGCGTGTATCCACCGCGCACCCGTTTCGGTATCTAGGAACGTTTTCTAAGGAGTGGAGTAAACTCACCTCCATCGTTGTACTCTTGTACTATGAAATGGAATCAGTTGACGTACAAAAGTGCGACCTTGACAGGTCGAGGAACACACTCTGAGGAGAGAGTGGTGCAAAGTACTTGACCATTCGTTCGGGAATGGCTGAGGTTGCAACACTCTCATGTTTCTTGTAGCTATATCCTCGAAAGAGGGATAGTCTATAAGGATACTAATCGATTTGGTAATTATTGCTCGCTTGTTAGTTTTCCGATGCACGTTTCACGAGGTTGAGTAAGATTTTCTCTTCGGAGACTACATATCTTCATTGACACGTAGATACGTACCGGATGAGAGTTACTCAACCCGTGAAGGATGTATGCATTACTCTTGTCCTATAAGACATCGGTATTGTACAACATCCATGTGTCCTGCTTACAAGTCTTGCTACGTTTGGTACAAGTACAATCCATGTGTAGTGGTGGTGAATACCCGCATCACCCCAGTGATCCATCATCATCTGCTAATATTAGTTTTTAATCCTTAAACTAGTTTTTATTCTCGCCTTTACTTTTGCATGTTTTAGGTTAAATAACTCAAATCAAACTTCTGGTCTTAGACGATTGACTTAGATTGATACGAAACAAGAAAAAGACACTCAGATTCTTAACGTTGTCCTTTGGGTTTGATCCTAAATCTGTACTATGATAAGGCTTCCACACTCTTGTGGGGTTGGAGCATTTATCTAGCACCAGTTGTAGGTAAACCTAGAGAGAACATCAACTCCCTAGGGTTTTTGGTGCATATTAGGACTTCCATTGGAAGAGTAATCTTTTGGTGTAAGTTCTAGCTCCATCACTTACCCACTCTTGCTCCAAGTCTTCAGCCTTGATATTCACCAAAGGGACTCCTTCCCTTGTTCTTCTTCACCTCTCTTAGCCAAGAGAGAGAACCTTCATTTTCATAGTTGAAAAGAGAGATAGGGAGGTGGTGGAAGTGATAGCCTCACAAGATATACATGTAGGACTAGCTCTCTTATAGATTTCCTACTCACTCTAATGAATGTAGCAAGTGATTAAGCTTACAGAGAGAAAGGAGGATGTAGGAAGCACTCAACTATAGAATAGGAACCTCACATAGAGTTTTGCATTTAATGCTCAACCTTGGAATGAAGCCCAAGGGGTCCTATTTATAGCTGGGGATGCTTCTTAGCCTTTGGGAACACTTAAGAATGAAAACTAGCCATTTTGTGGCTTGCAACAGATATATTTTCACTTGTTGCAACTCCACAACGGCTAGAAACACTTTTCTGCACTTTTTCCTACAGTGCAATCGGTCGAGTTTCTATAAAGGTAACTCGTCTGATCCCACTAAAAGACAAAACCAATTTAGGCCATCGGTCGAGTTTGTCTTGGGATAACTTGACCGATTCACTTAAATTAGTTTCGGTCAGTAGAGGGATCGGTCGAGTTATGTGAAGTGTAAACTTGACTGATCAAAAGTCATTTTCAAGATACAATCAGGATCGATCGAGTTTGCAACTCGACTGATGAACAACCTGATGTGAATTTTGGAAAATGGCTTTTGAGTGCTTAAATATTTGATCTAAGTGCTCCTAATTTTATAAGCTTAATTACAAGTCATACAATTATTACAAGTGATTTACAACATTATTCTAATGGATTTACATCATATTACAAAAATGTGCACTTGTATTAACTTTGACTTGTCTTTTCTCCAAGTTGACATGCAAGTTAGGGCATTTGGAGTATGTCTATACCTAATATGAAATCACTCAAGTAGAGACATTAGACACAATTAATTGGAATGGTTTAGTCATCATCAAAACAAGGGTTTAGTCAATTTAGACCTTGAGTCAACATTCTCCCCCTTTTTGAAGATGACAAACCATTCCATAAATGTATTGAAAGCATTTAAGTAAATTCATACCTTTGGAGAAACCTAGGGGTTTCAATAGAATTGAGTTCATATGCTCCCCCTCAATTGATGCTAGTGGAGTTCTCATAATCCCCCTCAATTGATGCTAGTGGAGTTCTTGACGTGTATTTTACTACGCGCTTAAACGCAAGTATACGCGTCGAGTAATATAGGCCTTGTGAGGCCCGAGTCGAACTCAGGGATACGTGAATTATTGGAGACTTCTACTAACTAATCGCAATCAGCTAGGCTGATTAACAAAGTAGGGTTTTGTTGTTGAAATTAAAAGAAAATAAAAATCAAACAAAGAAAACAATCGATTAAAGGTTAATTTAATCAATTCAAAGGGATATCTTTAGGATGGCGGTTTCACCGCGGGTCAACATTGTATTAGGTTTCATATAATTCCTCACACTTCTCTCTCTATCCGGGTAGTGGCCTGAATACAAAATTACCCACTGTCGTGGTGTAAGTCACTACTTAGGTTTAGGTTGATTCCACCGTCGTAGTAATCATTCCCCTAAACTAAGTGCATTATAAACGGTCCCTCAGTTCCCACCATTAATTTTACAACTCCTTTGTCAAGGGTTTTATTAATTAATGTAGATTTCGTCTCTTTTCAACCGTTAATCCTTCTGTCGAAGTGATTAAGGGCATTAAATTATTATTATGGTGATCAAGCATAACAATAGAATTGGAGAAAACGAATCTATACCACGGATTTGAGAAAGAAAATATGAATTATCAATATAAAAATGTCATACAATGTATTCCCGGGCTACTACCGGTCCTAAAGATTGAGGGTTTTAGCCTCTCATGTTCATCTCACACGAATACATGGTAGAAATGGGGGATTTCATAAGAAAAACGTGAAACAAGTGGGAAAACCCCTGAACAGAGAAGAACCGGTAGATCCTTGGCGTAGAACACGAGCTTCCCCGCCTGTCGGTGGTGGAAATCGTCTTCGGCAGCGTCCGAATCACCCGGGATGAGCTTCTGGCCTCCGTTCTCCTTTCTCTCCTTCCTCGGCACTCGTGCAATCCAAAAAATCAGATCTCCCCTCGTCTGGGCGGCCGTCATTAGGTATAAGTCCCTAATTAGGTCGTCAAATAACAACAGCCGTCCGATCGAGATCAAAACAGATCCAACGCATATCTGCCGGCGTCGATACCATCGACGCGGGTCGATGGTATCGACCCAGCGGATTAGCGGCAGCTTCCCTTTCTTTTAGTCTGAGCGCCTGTGGTCATCTCGATACCATCGACTTGGGTAGATGGTATCGACTCTCTTTAGCGTCGGTTGTTGTCGTTTAGCGACGATGTAGCTCTCCATGTGTCGATGGCATCGACTTGGGTCGATGGTATCGACAGTTTCCTCACCAGCAATCTGAAGGAATCTCGACACCATCG
Organism: Alisma plantago-aquatica; assembly: GCA_963693085.1. NCBI lineage: Eukaryota > Viridiplantae > Streptophyta > Magnoliopsida > Alismatales > Alismataceae > Alisma > Alisma plantago-aquatica. Next base: position 1,245,419,718 of record OY856409.1, read on the forward strand.
ACTTGGGTGTCGATGGTATCGACTCTGTGCTGCTCCTCTCGTCTGGCAATCTGTGGCTTGGTCGATGGTATCGACGGAAGCAAATACTTGTTTTTCCTGAAATTTCACAACAAGACCAAGTAAATCCACACAAATAATAATATTATGATAAATAATGCTCAAAATAGTAAAACAAAGGGGATTTGACATAATATGAAGGCAAAGACCGAAATGAGTGAATTATGCAATATTATCCATAAAAATGAGTAATTAGAGCACAAAACACATATGAAAAAGGTCTATAAATGCGACTCAAAATCATCGCATCAAACTCCCCTAAGCTTAAACATTGCTCACCCTCGAGCAACTAATCCTTAGAATAGAATTGCAGATGTCAACTAAAAATCAACACACCAACCCACATCCCATGTGACTCCCACTGAACGTTCTCAAACCGGCCTTCTCTAACCACATAACAGTAATTACCCTAAAGGTGACAATAATCGTCAATAAGAGAAATTGTCCTTCAAATCGATGAACACTATCACATAAGGCAGTTAACATAATAAAATTCGCAGATTCAGCATTGGTGCATCTTGTGATCGCCTACACTACGTTGCTCGCCCTTAACTACCATCTACATGGAAGCAGTTCTCCTGATAATCATTAGTGAGGAGAAATTCACGGTGGCCTACCAATCCGAGCAACGGGTGGATGGAATGGGTGGTTCATGGAAGAACTTAGAAGTATTGCACAGTTTCAAAATGCATAAAACAAAATGTCCTACGTGATGTAAATGCACACTAAAAATGCCCTAATGCCTAATTTGGGTGAAATGATGCATGCCCTAACCTTCCACCTCAAAATGAGATGGAAATCTACTTAAGCCACATCATGTACTCAATTTTCCTGTAATGCGAGTGATATCATGTTCCTTTCTCCCTCTTATTCCATTTTCTTCTAAATTCTCTTTTTTTTTCTTCTTTTCTCAATTTTTTCATATTTTTAGCAAAAAAAATTTCTTCTCTTTTTTTTTCTTGTAGCCCACATATCCATAATTGCTTAGAGATACATGTATTGGGTTGTTTTCTTCATGATTGGAAATCTTTGCGATATTTCGAAGGTATGGAACAGTTTAGATCACTTTTGAGGAAAAACTGAGATACATGGTGTACTTTATGCATGATAATCATGAAAGTCATGAGTGCAACTACATGGCATGCACCTAAAGGTAGTGTGCATGAATCCCTATATTTTTCTCTTTTTATGCAAAAGTATGGAAAATATCAATGCAATTTCTATCTAAATGCTATGCACACAAGAAGGAATTAAAATTGTACTTTACTTCCAATTCTTAGGTGGATTAAAAAAATATATGAAGTGGAATGATCACAAGACTAAGTGACTGAACCTTAGAAGAATATTATGTGTCCCTCCTTACTGACATGTGTAGTAGTTCAAAGGGTTCTCTCTCTTATATCCAATTAAGGTCTCATTACCATTTGATTAGGTTAGGCTCAAACAACCGTTACTATCCACTTTTCATGAGTCAACGGGGGTGTGGGTGTGACATATTGCTTTAGAGTTGACATAATCAATCATATTCATAGGATTAGTTTCCCAAGGACAACCAAGTCAATCTATCCAAAAGACACAAAAAATTTTAAATTCCCTTAAAATTTCCCATGAAAACAGCGAGATGACAATTTTTAAGACATCCACGGTTACACTAGATAGATGTGGATCCTAAACAAAAACTAAAATTGCAAGAACAAATAACAAAGCAAAAACTAAAAATAACAAAAGAAAAGATAAAAGATAGAGTTGTTCCAGCCACCCCCCTAAGCTTGAATTCGACTATGGCCTCATAGTCAAAAACCAACTTAAGGGTGGAACAGTGATACCCTGATCAATCCTGCGGAGGCGGTGGTGGGTATTGTGGTGCCGTAGGATCCCAAGACGGGTACTCCCCCTGGAAGCTTGGATCATATTGGGTCCTCGGCGGAGGCTGTGGATAGCCTCCAAAGTAATCTCGACTCCAATAATGGTCGAAGAAGGGCTCCTGTTGCGTCTCTATCTGCTGCAACCGGTTGTGTATTTGCTCTTGGTTGGCGACGATGAGCCGCTCGTTCTCGAACATAGCCCGTTGATTATCAAGTACCCGGCTCGTAGTCTCATGAATGCCGGTATACATAGCCATGTGCTGCTGCTGAGTCTGTTGTATATCCTGCAGCATCGTGTACATTCCCTGCATGGAATAGGGATCCTCGGCTGGCTGCTCGTGCTGTGGTGATGGCGGCGGGGGCTGAGATGATGAAGATGCACCCGGATGCATCCTAGGACGCTTCCGTGGTGCCACACGTGCACGAAGAGGTGTGAAAGCCTCCTCTTCCTCCTCAGCCTCGCCTCCTTGCTCGTCATCACCGCCTTCTTCTTCATCGGACTCGACGGCTATGATCGGCCACCGGAAGTGCTGGGCTCCCTCGATGTGGAAGACGGCGTCCGGCAGTGCGCACTCCTGATAAGCTTGGTTGACGTGGCAATGTGCGTACGCCAACCCATCCCGGAGAAGGATAAGGTTTGAACGGTGCAAGTGTTGCACGTTCACCTTACTCTTTGTGGAAATCGGAGTCATGGACTGAAAATTCAGCCCCAAGTAGTGCGCCAACATGGTGATGAGCCCACCAAAATGGATCGGAGCCTTCCTTGTACTCCTCTTCACCACCAGGACGCGCTGCAGAAAGAACGCACCCCAGTTGCATTCTTGTCGCTTTAGGAGCATGTAGAGGAAGAAAAGATTGCTCTCCTGAAACTTGCTCAATGCCAAATCGCTCCGAGCAAAGAACGTAAGGCTCAACATCTGGTGTAAGACCCAGACGAAGGGATGCTCGAAGTCCGCTACCGCAGCATTATGGTAGCTCACTGTCTTTCCCGCCGGCACTGTGACTAGCTCGGCGAAGATCTTGTCGTAGTCGGTGCGGGAATCTGGGCATCGGTGATCATGTTGGGAGTGGTTCCAGTTAAAGATGTTGTTGAACTGCTTAAGAGTGATGTTGTAGTTGATGTTGAAAAGCCGGAAGGACACCCTCCCCTTGATCCACTCACGGTATGATGCCACCACATCGTTGGGTACGACGCAGACGTCGAGGGACGCCATAAACTCCGCCACCAATTCCTTGTAGGTGGGCCATTCGCCGTAGAACGGCTGCCCATCCGCATGGCGCTCCAGCTCGCCTGTCCTTATGCTGGTGTGGCGTGCTTGACCCTTCAGCACATAGGCCAAGTTGGCCTCGAATCCCAGATCACGGATCATTCCCCGGTCCACATACCGAGTCGGCTCGATCTTCCGCTTCATGATCTCCTCATAGACCTTCTTCACCTCCGCAGAAGGGTGAGCCAGGCGCGGACGTGAGACTGAAGTAGTAGGGGGTGGAACAAACTCCACAATCTCTTGCGAGGATGATGATCTGGCGGCGTGCACCATTGTTGCAAGAAAGATGGGATTAGAAGAAGAGAGCTCGGGGAAGATGGAGAAGTGATTCTCTGCTCGATGAAGATTCCCGCTCGATGTCGCTTCTCTTCAGTCTTGGATGGCTCGGGGGAGTGCTCGGCGCAAAGGAGGACGTTTGCTCTGAAGGTGTGACGTCAAATGACGTTGCAAGTCTCCTTAAATAGACTTGGCCGGCGCTACTGTCGACCCGTCAATACCATCGACGCGGGTCGATGGTATCGACACGTCTCGATGCTATCCGCCTCCCTCGCGAGTATCGACGGCTGACGTTTGCTGGATCGGGAAATCCGGATTGCTGACCTGTCGATACCATCGACGCAAGTCGATAGTATCGACGCAAGTCGATAGTATCGACGCAGCACCCGGATCGCTGACGTGGATTCGCGATCGTTGTCGATGTCTTGGCACGGATCGATGACATGGATGTCGATACCATCGACGAGGGTCGATGGTATCGACTTGCTTTTATTGCGACACCGCCACTTCTTCAATTTAACCTGTGATCATGTCGATACCATCGACGAGGCCGTCGATGGTATCGAGTTGACTGAGCAAAAATCTTCTGAACTTCTCCAGAGATCTCGATGGTATCGACTGGCATGTCGATACCATCGACACTTTTATTGCGACCTGCCTGTAGGTACGTCGATACCATCGACGGGGCCGTCGATAGTATCGACTCAGTGCGATTTTTGCAGCTGTCAATCTGAACCCATGTCGATACCATCGACCAGTGTGTCGATGGTATCGAGCCTGCCTGTGCCTGCACATTAAACAAACGGATCAAGGTATCTTCTTTAAACTAAAATTTAAACGAAATAAAAGCAATCTATTACTAAAATTAACCTATCCCAATGTACCAATGGTTGGGTTGCCTCCCAACAAGCGCCCTTGTTTAGCGTCTTAGGCTAGACGTCTTCCCATTATCTCATTCATGCACAAGTGAAATGAGTTTGACCTCATCCACTTTCCTCTTGTAGTTCTCACCAAAATACAACTTCAAGCGTTGCCCGTTCACCAAGAACGTGGCATCTCCATCACGCACAAGAATCGCTCCGTGCGGTTTCACCTCCTCCACTATGAAGGGTCCACTCCACTGGGATTTCAGCTTCCTGGGATGCAATTTAAGACGGGAGTTGAACAATAGAACGCTGTCTCCCTTCTTGAACGTGCGCATCTCAATATGGCGATCGTGGATCAGCTTTGTGCGCTCCTTGTAGATGCGAGCATTCTCATATGCCGTCATACGTAGCTCATCCAATTCATTCAATTCAAACATCCTTTTTCTCCCGGCCTCATCATAGCGCAAGTTCAGCCTTCTTAGCGCCCAATGGGCCTTGTGCTCCAGCTCCACCGGAAGGTGGCAAGCCCGGCCATACGCCAACCTAAAAGGCGTGGTGCCTATAGGTGTTTTGTACGCCGTTCTATACGCCCAAAGTGCGTCTGGTAGAAATGCACTCCAATTTTTCCTTGTGGATGCTACGGTCCTTTCTAATATCTTCTTGATTTCCCTATTTGATACCTCCACTTGTCCTTGCGTCTGTGGATGATATGGGGTGCCGATGTTGTGCTTGACCCCATATTTCTTCAAAAGTGTCGCAAATTTTTGATTTCGGAAGTGTGTGCCTCCATCACTTATGATCATTCGGGGTATCCCGAACCTGCAAAAAATGTTCTCTTTGACAAACCTGCACACTACATTCGAATCATTAGTCCTTGTGGGGATTGCCTCCACCCACTTCGACACATAATCAACAGCAAGTAAGATATACAGATTTGAATTTGAGGACACAAAGGGTCCCATGAAGTCAATGCCCCATAAGTCAAATACCTCAACTTCCTGAAATACATTCAGGGGCATTTCTTGTCTCCTTGAGATGTTACCTGCGCGCTGGCACGGGTCACATTGCCTAACAAAATCATAGGCATCCCGGAACAAAGTAGGCCAATAAAGGCCGCTCTCCAACACCTTGGCTGCTTTCCGTGAGCTAGCATGGTGTCCTCCCGTAGGCGACGCATGGCAATGGTGGAGAACACTCTCGTACTCCACCTCCGGCACACACCTGCGAAGAATACCATCCCTGCACTGCTTCAACAAAATTGGGTCATCCCAAAAATAATATCTCAAAGAATGAAAGAATTTCTTCTTCTCTTGATAAGACCAATCATCCGGTATGATCCCGCAAGCCAAATAGTTAACGATTTCCGCAAACCACGGTTCTTTCGAATCAATTTTTAAAAGTTGTTCATCGGGAAAGGTCTCGGTAATGGGTATGTGCAACCCTTGTTCATCAACCCTCTCTAACCTAGACAAGTGGTCAGCCACCACATTTTCAATTCCCGACTTGTCCTTGATTTCAATATCAAATTCTTGTAGGAGCAAAATCCACCTAATTAGTCTAGGCTTTGCATCTTTCTTCTCCATCAAATATTTTATTGCAGCGTGATCGGTCCACACAACTACCTTAGAACCCACTAAGTACTGCTGAAATTTTTCAAAAGCAAACACAACGGCAAGTAACTCTTTTTCCGTAGTTGTGTAGTTCAATTTAGCATCATTAAGTGTTTTGGAGGCGTAGAAAATCACAGCAGGCTTATTATCTACCCTTTGCCCCAAAACGGCTCCCAGTGCATAATCGGAAGCATCACACATCAACTCGAATGGCTTTGTCCAATCCGGCGTTTGGACAACCGGAGCCGAAATCAACTTTTCTTTCAAAACCTCAAATGCGTGAAGACATTTCTCATTGACATCAAAAACTGCATCTTTTTCTAACAATTCCGATAAAGGTTTTGCGATTTTTGAAAAATCCTTGATGAATCGCCGATAAAACCTGGCGTGTCCTAAAAAGCTTCTCACCCCTTTTACAGAATTTGGTGGGGGTAGTTTAGAAATCACCTCAATTTTTACGGGGTCTACCTCAAGACCCTTGCTAGACACCTTGTGTCCTAGCACAATTCCTTCCGTCACCATCATGTGACATTTCTCCCAATTGAGGACCAAATGTGTGTCCTCGCATCGCTGCAATACCTTATCTAAGTTATAAAGGCATTCATCAAAAGACGCTCCATACACCGAGAAGTCGTCCATGAAAACTTCAAGACACCGCTCTACCATGTCATAGAATATGGCGAGCATGCAGCGTTGAAAAGTCACCGGCGCATTGCATAAACCAAACGGCATACGGTGGTAGGCAAAAGTCCCATAGGGACATGTGAACGTAGACTTCTCTTGATCCAAAGGATCAATAGAAATCTGGTTGTACCCCGAATAGCGATCTAGAAAACAAAAATGCGACCGACCGGCTAGACGTTCCAAAATCTGATCAATAAATGGCAATGGAAAATGATCTTTAAGAGTTGCGGCATTCAATCGGCGGTAGTCAATGCAAACACGCCACCCGGTTACCAATCGGGTGGTGACAGGTTCATTCAAAAGATTTGTAGTGACAGTGATTCCCCCCTTTTTAGGGACTACCTGTGTGGGACTCACCCACATTGAATCTGATATGGCATATATGATCCCTGCAGCAAGAAGTTTTATGACTTCCTTCTTGACAACCTCCATCATGCTTGGATTTAGACGTCTTTGAGGCTGTATGACTGGCTTGGCTCCCTCCTCGAGCCGAATCTTGTGTTGGCAAAGTGTAGGGGAAATCCCCTTGATGTCCGTGACTGACCACCCAAAGGCTCCATGGTGGTTCTTGAGCACTATCAGTAGTTTCTCCTCCTCATCCGCACTCAAGTATGCAGATACAATCACTGGTAACTTGTCCCTCTCAGCTAGAAAGACGTACTTCAGATGCGGGGGCAATGGCTTCAATTCCAGATCAGGCGGGCAAATGAGAGATGATTGCAGCGGTGGGGGAAGTGTACCTAAGTCTTCATAGTGCCTCGTGTAGAAACATGGAAGCATCTGAAGCATTTTGGCGCACTCCTTGAGTGAAGTACTCCGCATCCAATCATAAGTGACATTTAGCAAACACGCCTCCAAAGGCAATTCCGGATATGCATCAAAAACCGAAGTAATAATCGCATCATCCTCCCACGAAGGTGGAATGTCCTCATTCTCATCATTTGGAAACCCAACAGCTTTGCATAAAGAGACAACTTTAGTTTGCTCCATAATGTCCACAGCTAAGGTCCCATTATCTATCTTGCTCATCACATGAGCCATATCCAAGAATGGCTTCCCAAGACAAAGTGAGATTTTGTGTTCACCATGCTTCACCATGTTGCACTGTGCTTTTGCTTTAGTAGATGCATTGCTATTGGGCATGACCATCTCAAAGCGATCATCCGCAATGCCCAAGGTCAAGCGACCTCTCCCCATTTCCAAGATCATATCAGCTGTAGCTTGGAATGGACGACCAAGTAGCAACTCATTTCCATGCTCGTCCTGCATTTCCATAACAACGAAATCAGCCGGAAAAATAAAGCGGTCTACCTTTACCAAGACATCCTCACAGATTCCATACGGTTTCACCACAGAATTATCGGCCAATTGGATGGTCATGTTGCTTGGCCTTGACTCCTTCAATCCAAGCTTCTTAAATGTAGAAAGGGGCATCAGATTGATGCTTGCCCCGGAATCACAAAGTGCCTCTCCAAATTTGAACTTCCCGATAAAGCAAGAAATATTGAAACAACCGGGATCCTATCTCTTTGGTGGAAAAGTGCCCATAATGAAAGAACTTACTTGCTCCTTCAGCACCACGACCTCAGTGTTGGGTATTTTCCTCTTCTTGTTGATTACATCTTTAAGAAACTTCCCATACGACGGGATTTGCTCAATTGCCTCTAGCAAAGGAATATTCACTGATAACTTCCTAAAGCTGTCCAGAAATTTCTTAAACTGTGCATCCACCTTTCTTGCCTTTTCACTATTGGGATATGGGACCGGAACGGTATGTGCCCTTTGATGAGGTGGCACATAGGTAGTTAATTTCTGTGGTTCCTCTTCAGTGGCTTGTTCTTCCTTACCATCTTCAACTATGTCCTCAATTTGCTCTGTGACATGTGCGGGCTGCTCTTTGATGGTTGCTTCTTCAACTGTGCCCTGCGGTGTGCTTGTGTCATCCGCCCTTGGATTCAACACTTTCGTACCGCTCCTCAATAAGATGGCCTTGTCCTGTTGGTTTCCCCCGGGAACATTGGTGTTCCCCGGAAAACCCGGATGTGCCGGCTTCTTCAAGCTTGCAATCTCGGCTGCCATTTGCGCCATGGAAGTCTCTATAGTTCTCATTTGAGCCTCGTGGCTCTGCAAAGTCTGCCCAAACTGGTTCATAAATTCACCCTGTTGCTTGATTTGTTTCCCAAAAGTGTTCATCAACTCTTGATTTTGCTTGATGACTTGATTGAGCAACTCCGTGCTCTTGTCCTCTGTGACCGGTGCAGGCTTGGCGTCCAGATCCTGCAGAAAGTTGTTTGGATCCTTCCATGAAAATTTCTTGTCCTTCCGCCATGAATAATTGTTGTTCCTGTACCCCTGATGTTGCCTAATGTACTTGACCTGAGCCTCATCCTCGGACTCATTGTCTTCCTTCTGCAACAACTTCTTTGCGAGAAGATCCATCTTCTCGTTCAGCTCTCTCATTGCCTTTGACTCACTGGCAACTCTTGCTTGCTCAGCTGGGCCTCTTTCTCTTTCTCCCCAAGATTGCTTTCGTGCCATGTTCTTCAGTATTTCCCAGCATCTTGTATCAGTGTTATTTAAGAAGAATCCGGAACCAGCCGAGTCCAAGTTGCTTCTATCATGCTCGGAGAGAGCAAAGTAGAAGATCTTAACCTATGTCTCCTTGTCCAGTCCATGATGTGGACATCTCCTCAACATGACTTGGAATCGCTCCCAAGTCTCAGAATAAGTTTCACCCGCCTGTTGGGTGAAATTGTGGATCTTCCGGATCATATCATTGGTCTTCTCAGGAGGGAAGAACCTCTCGAAGAAAACCTCCACCATATGATTCCATGATTCGACAAACTCATCGCCGAGGTTATGTAGCCACTCACGCGCTGCTCCTGCCAGTGAACTTGGGAACAACTTGAGATACAACGCATCTTGTGGAAATCGGTCTATCTTCACCATATCACAGTTCTCCACGAACTGCCTGATGTGGGCAACCGGATCTTCATTTTTCAGCCCGTGAAATGCGTTGGATTTGACCAAATTAATCAGTGTCGGGTCGATCTTGTATGTCGGTATGTTGATCGTCTGCTTCTTTATGGGCCCCTTTGATGCTGAGGAAGAAGACGCCTTGATCTTCTCCCATATTGTCTGTGCTTCAGCCATTTCTTCTGCTTGTTCTTGCTCTGAATCAGAATTTATATCACTTTGGTACTCCTGCTCGTAGTAGTCCTCATCCTCTGGTCCCGGATGTGGGACCTCAGGTGTGCGATTCGCGTAGTCGGTACTACGCGTATGCACCATGCAAAGTACCTGAAATATGAAAATCGGGGTTCAGTACAATGCTTTGAACGAGTAAACACAATTATAGAGAAATAGAGGAATTTTTAAAATTGTTTTAAAATAATAATAAAAAATGTGGCCTAGAGTGGCCGCTCTTAGCACTCAAAGTGCCAATAATTCGCTGTGTCCCCGGCAACGGCGCCAAAAACTTGACGTGTATTTTACTACGCGCTTAAACGCAAGTATACGCGTCGAGTAATATAGGCCTTGTGAGGCCCGAGTCGAACTCAGGGATACGTGAATTATTGGAGACTTCTACTAACTAATCGCAATCAGCTAGGCCGATTAACAAAGTAGGGTTTTTTTGTTGAAATTAAAAGAAAATAAAAATCAAACAAAGAAAACAATCGATTAAAGGTTAATTTAATCAATTCAAAGGGATATCTTTAGGATGGCGGTTTCACCGCGGGTCAACATTGTATTAGGTTTCATATAATTCCTCACACTTCTCTCTCTATCCAGGTAGTGGCCTGAATACAGAATTACCCACTGTCGTGGTGTAAGTCACTACTTAGGTTTAGGTTGATTCCACCGTCGTAGTAATCATTCCCCTAAATTAAGTGCATTATAAACGGTCCCTCAGTTCCCACCATTAATTTTACAACTCCTTTGTCAAGGGTTTTATTAAATAATGTAGATTTCGTCTCTTTTCAACCGTTAATCCTTCTGTCGAAGTGATTAAGGGCATTAAATTATTATTATGGTGATCAAGCATAACAATAGAATTGGAGAAAATGAATCTATACCACGGATTTGAGAGAGAAAATATGAATTATCAATATAAAAATGTCATATAATGTATTCCCGGGCTACTACCGGTCCTAAACATTGAGGGTTTTAGCCTCTCATGTTCATCTCACACGAATACATGGTAGAAATGGGGGATTTCATAAGAAAAACGTGAAACAAGTGGGAAAACCCCTGAACGGAGAAGAACCGGTAGATCCTTGGCGTATAACACGAGCTTCCCCGCCTGTCGGTGGTGGAAATCATCTTCGGCAGCGTCCGAATCACCCGGGATGAGCTTCTGGCCTCCGTTCTCCTTTCTCTCTTTCCTCGGCACTTGTGCAATCCAAAAAATCAGATCTCCCCTCGTCTGGGCGGCCGTCATTAGGTATAAGTCCCTAATTAGGTCGTCAAATAACAACAGCCGTCCGATCGAGATCAAAACAGATCCAACGCATATCTGCCGGCATCGATACCATCGACGTGGGTCGATGGTATCGACCCAGCGGATTAGCGGCAGCTTCCCTTTCTTTTAGTCTGAGCGTCTGTGGTCATCTCGATACCATCGACTTGGGTCGATGGTATCGACTCTCTTTAGCGTCGGTTGTTGTCGTTTAGCGACGCTGTAGCTCTCCATGTGTCGATGGCATCGACTTGGGTCGATGGTATCGACAGTTTCCTCGCCAGCAATCTGAAGGAATCTTGAAACCATCGACTTGGGTGTCGATGGTATCGACTCTGTGCTGCTCCTCGTCTGGCAATTTGTGGCTTGGTCGATGGTATCGACTTCCGTCGATGGTATCGACAGAAGCAAATACTTGTTTTTCCTGAAATTTCACAACAAGACCAAGTAAATCCACACAAATAATAATATTATGATAAATAATGCTCAAAATAGTAAAACAAAGGGGATTTGACATAATATGAAGGCAAAGACCGAAATGAGTGAATTATGCAATATTATCCATAAAAATGAGTAATTAGAGCACAAAACACATATGAAAAAGGTCTATAAATGCGACTCAAAATCATCGCATCAGTTCTCCTGCATGGTTGTCTCTCATAACATTTATAGAATACTATGTCTTCTACTCATATATATTATACACATATATGTCTTCTTCCTTTTACCTTCTCCCCCTTACATTTACATACTTCTCTTCTTCATGTAAGACATGCCTTCTCCCTGTTTTGTCAAAAGAAGACATACCTTTCCCCCCCTTTGTCATTTCAAAAAGTGGGGGTATGAAGAAATAAGAAACACCACTTGTTAAGAGAAAGGAGATAACAAAAGTTATAAAAAGGAGAGTAGAAAAGCACAGATAGGGGCTTGTCCAAGCATAGAAAGAAAAATAAGTTTAAGCATGCACTTGAACAACCCAAAAAGTAAGATAAAGTGCTGCAAAAAAACAATAAATCGCAATTTTGACCCTCAAGATGATAGAATTTGCCCAAAAAGTATCAGGGCTCATGGAGAATCAATGAACCTTGCTCAGAATGCCATTTCTGCATAAAAAACTAGTCTTGCACCAAAAATTAAAACTGGAGCAAAATCTGCATGAAATCCAAAAATGCTCCAATTTCTACATATAATGTAGATCTATGTATCCTGCATCACAATGTTATGCAAGCAACTCAAGATAGTAGATATGCAATTCAAGGAACAAGCTTGAGCAAGTTTGAAATAAGATACAAGCATAGCATATAGTTGACTACCACTTGATGAACATGGCTAGAACTATATGTATATGATATCACAAGTTAGGACTACTAGTAGGATCTAGATCATAGCAAGAGATACCAAAATATACACAAGATAAATCAAGCTATGAATAGATGTAGAGATATATTCAAACAAAGAGATATGAAATTTTAGAAGCATAAAAGGATATAACTCACTAACAAGTATGCATCATTACCAAAAAATGATTACCACTAAGAACCTCAAGGTTGTATCAAAACAAGATATAGACCTAGATAGATGTAGCAAGTTAGAGTACAATGGAAGCAATTTTAGACACAACCAAGAGATCCAAAGAGATTAGATTTCTAGAAGCTCAACCTCTTATGCCTAGTTCAAATGAAGAGCATACTTTAATTATTGATTCTCTCATGCATGATATTGATGTCCTTAAATCTGAAAATAAGGACAAAGATTTTGTTTTGCAAGGAGTAGAATCTGAAAATGGTGTTTATCTTTCTAAGATTTCTTTGCTTGAAACAGAAAATGCCTCCTTGCTTGTTAAAATCAATGTGCTTGAATCTTGTACTAGTTCTACTAGTAGAGAGAATAATGTTACTTCTCTTCATATTGATAGAGATTCTTATTTAACTAAAGATCTTTGCTCAAAAAATGATCTTTCGCATGCTAAAGATAATATCAATCATTTGTCTTCTACTATTACTTCTCTTATGCATGATAATCATAGTTTGACATCTTCTTTGCAAAGATTCTTAGTTGGTAAGAAGAGCCTTAATGATATCCTACACCATACTACTAAACAAATTGGTAGACATGGTTTAGGGTATGATGGTAGTCAAAGGAACAACAAAGGTAAAGGACCTCCAATATTCCATGGAGAATCCTCTAGTTCCAAGACTATGGGCACATGAAATTATTGCAATGATATTGGCCATTATTCTAATTGTTGTCTTTTTAAGAAAGCACCCAAGAGCAATAGGACTTGGGTTGCTAAGCTAACCCCTTCGGACCCAAAAACATGATTGGGGACCATTTCATCTTTCTTCTTGCAGGTTACATGTAAATGGATTGACATGATCTAGTGAATTGCAAATTGACTTCTCAATCCACATGAAAGAAGAAAGGTGAGATGTGTAGGGGATAATAAAAAGTGGAAAAGCTATGGTTAAAACAAAGGTAAAGGTTTTATTGGCTTTTAACCAATCCTAACTTGTTTTTGCCAAGTTAGTGTGCCCTATGCATGTTGTTTTTGAGTCAAAAGTGGTATTTTGTGATTCTCTTCACACTCTTGCTCAAAAATTGTTTCTAATGCTTTCCTAGTGCATTACTAACTTGCTTAGACATGTTTGGATATAGTTTGTATATTTAGCATGCCTCTAAATACATGTTTTTATGAATATATGTACTTTTAGATAGTAGCTTTGTCGATCGAGTTTGTCCTGATTAAAACTCAATTGATGGGCACCAATGGGTGTTGCCAACAACTGTCATCGGTCGAGTTGTCAATACACGGAACTCGACTGACAACACTATGCACAGAATATACATTTGGCTCATTGAATGAGAATTTCCCTCACAACTAGATTTTCTCAACCAATAGCCTTATTCTTTGGCACTCTCATTTGGTACCTTTATATATGCATATTGCCATGCTTTTAAATTTCCTTTCTTGCTTACAACTATATCTTTCAATTTTCTCTAAATTGGTATATCTATATCTTGCAATTACTTGCTTTGAGTTGTTTTATAGGTTTTGATATCAAGCAAGCTAGCATTTTCAAGTTTAACAGAATCTACTTGACTACGACAAGCATTTTTATCATCAAGCAAGCAAGAATTAACATGTTCAAGATCATCTAATTCTACATGCATATTATCAACAATTCTAGCAAGCTTTTTCCTTTTATTTTTAGAAGACTTAAGAGAGGCACGAGTAGCATTAATGATAGCAGTTAAAGGTTCTATAGGTAAAGAGTTTATATTTACTTCATTTGAGTCTTTTCTTATAGAAGCCATAAGAGAAAAATCACATTCTCCTTCTTCACTAGAGCTTGATCTAGATCCTCCACTTGAGTCTTCATTTGAGCTTGAGTTGGAGGAGTCACTTGAGCTTGAGTGTCAATTCTCCTTCATCTTGTACTTCTCTTCTCTTTTCTTGTGATTATGGGTCTTCTTGCCTTGAAGACAATATATCTTGAAGTGGCCCTTCTTTCCACACTTGAGGCACCAGAGGAATTCTTGCCTTTATAGAATCTACCCTTGGAGTACATGGCATCTTCTTCAATATGAGAGGATGGAGAGGCTTGACCAACAATAGCCTTGATTTGAGCTTTGATTTCAGCCTTCTTTATTCTCTTGAGTTCTTTCTCTTCTTGTCTTTCTACTTCCTCCCTCTTGTCAAGTGTGGCTTCATGTACTTGTAGATTTCCAATGAGCTCTTCAATAGGAATATCCTTAAGAGACCTTGCTTCTTTAATGGAAGTCACCTTGGGTTCCCACCTCTTGGGAAGAGTTCTAAGGATCTTTGAGTTGATCTCTCCTCTAGACATAGGATGACCTAGAACCACAAAACCATTCACAATGGTGTTGAGCCTATGGTACATATGAGCTATCTTCTCCTCCTTTCCCATCTTTAAGTTCTCAAAAAGCTCATTGAGCATGTAGATTTTGCTTTCCTTCACTTGAGTTGTCTCCTCATAAGTGACACATAACATTCTCCATACCTCATAGGCTATTTCACATGAAGAAATCTTATTGAACTCGGTGGGGGTCATGGAGGCATAGATGATGTGCATGGATCTAGCATTCAAGGTGGCTTTCTTCAAGGTAGCCTCATCCCATTCTTCAATCTTTGTCTTTGGTAGCTTGTATGGGTTGTTCACCATTTTCCACATCTCAAGACTTGATCCTTGGATGTCGAATTGAAGTCTTCTTCTCCAATAGAGGAAATTCCTCCCATCAAAGATTGGAAGGTTGATCAAGTATCTCCCTCCTTGGTAGTCACCCATATTCTCCTACTTGTGGAAGTATGCTTGGAGAAGACCCGCTCTGATACCAATTGTTGGATCCTAGATGGGTGATTAGATGCTCTGGAGGGGGGTGAATAAAGCTGAATACACTTAAACAAAATTCATTAGACCTTCAAGATATATCACAAGATAAGGTTGCTAAATAGGAAGTTTGAGTGAAACTAAAACATGCATAGCAAGGGAGAGAGAGATTGAACATGCACCAAGTGACAAGCTATTTAGAGTGGTTCCACACTTCAAACTAGAAGTATGTCAGTCCACTACATAGAGAGGTCAACCTCTAGGATTTCTTAACCATTGCACTCTTATATTCATCCATAAGACTTACAATACATGACCAACCAAAGGAATTACATATCCAATACAAAGAGTCTTCAACCTTACCAAGGACTTACCCACTTTGCAATGAGTCTTCAACCTTCACCAATGACTTACCCACTCTTGCACAAGTCTTCATCCTTTCAGGGATTACCCACTCTTCTTGGATATTGAGCCTTTGACTTCACCTTCACTCAGAGAAGCTTCCACCAAGGACTTACCCACTTGAGCAAGGAGTCTTTTGCCTTCACCAAGGGCTTACCCACTCTTGCTCCAAGTCTTTAGCCTTGATCTTCACCAAAGGGACTCCTTCCCTTGTTCTTCTTCACCTCTCTTAGCTAAGAGAGAGAACCTTCATCTTCATGGTTGAAAAGAGAGATAAGGAGGTGGTGGAAGTAAGAGCCTCACAAGATATACATGTATTACTAGCTCTCTTACATATTTCCTACTCACTATAATGAATGTAGCAAGTGATTAAGCTTACAGAGAGAGAGAGAGGAGGCTATAGGAAGCACTCAACTATAGAATAGGAACCTCACATAGAGTTTTGCATTGAATGCTCAACCTTGGAATGAAGCCTAAGGGGTCCTATTTATAGCTGGGGATGCCTCTTAGCCTTTAGGAACACTTAAGAATGAAAACTAGCCATTTTGTAGCTTGCAACGGATATATTTTCACTTGTTGCAACTCCACAACGGCTAGAAACACTTTTCTGTACTTTTTCGTACAGTGCAATCATTCGAGTTTCTATAAAGGTAACTCGACCAATCCCACTAAAAGACAAGACCAATTTAGGCCATCGGTCGAGTTTGTCCTTGGGTAGCTCGACCGATTCACTTAAATCAATTTTGGTTAGTAGAGGGATCGGTCGAGTTCTGTGAAGTGTAAACTTGACTGATCAAAAGTCATTTTCAAGATCCAATCAGGATCAGTCGAGTTTGCAATTTGACTGATGAATAGCCTGATGTGAATTTTAGAAAATGTCTTTTGAGTGCTTAAATATTCGATCTAAGTGCTCCTGATTTTTTCTAAGATTAATTACAAGTCATACAATCATTACAAGTGATTTACAACATGATTCTAATGGATTTACATCATATTACAAAAACGTGCAATTGTATTGACTTTGACTTGTCTTTTCTCCAAATTGAGACGCGCAAGTTAGGGCGTTTGGAGTGTGTCTATACCTAATATGAAATCACTCAAGTAGAGACATTAGACAAAATTAATTGGAATGGTTTAGTCATCATCAAAACAAAGCTTTAGTAATTTAGACCTTGAGTCAACAAATACCACAAGGGAAATATGAACTCCAAAACCCTAACCAACCATCACCTTGAGAGAAAACAAAATCACCATGATTATGAGAGAGAAAATCAATGTTCCAACACACATTCATGCATCAAAATCTCCATCACCAAACACGATTTCATGCACATGTATTGGGGTTTACCAAAAGGAAGTTATCTACTCAAGAGTCGCCATGAAGCATAAACCCTAAATCATAGATATTATCACCATTCTACTTTAAACCACGTTTTTAGGATAAGTTACTTGCTTACAAGGAAAATGTAAGCAATAACAATGGAGAAAGTAATATAAATTGTCGTAGATATGAAGGAACAAATCCAACAGTAAGGAAGCTCCAATTAAAGAGAGATAAGACCCAAGCTTGATCACCACTTCTTGATAAGCTAGAACCACCTCCAAGGAAAGAATAACCCTAGGTTAAAGGGTACAAAAGAGAGAAAAACCATAGGCTGAAAAGACAAGAAAAAGAAGTTCTTCAACTCAACTTAAGCACTACCATGGAAAAATATGGATTCAACCAAGAAGAGAGAAGTCCTTAAATCTCAACTCAAGCACCACCATGGAAACTCCATGGGTTCATCCAAGAAGAGAAGGATGAAGAGGGTAAGGAAAGAAAATGAATATCAAAATATAAATCACTTACCCAAACCAAATAGAAGAGTAAAGGATCACCAAACAATCACCAAAGAAGGGTTGCTCCAAAACCCTAGATCAATATGCAGGATGGATCGACCACTTATGCTCCATCTTCACCACCAAGCACAAGGGGACGAGCTCCAAGAAAGAAGAGAGAAAGGAAAGGGTGCAAAGGGTTTAGTTGCATGTAAGGAGAAGGGTGAATATAGATAAGGGTTGGAGAGAGAGGAGGGAGGTTAGGTGTCATGCAAGAACATACCAAGTATCCACCATATCTCGTCCATGCAAGCACCAAGCTCAAACATGCAACTACAATGATAAAAATAAGAAAAGTAAGTGACCACTTTTATCTAGGAAAAACCAATGACTAATGAGGATATATAAGCATAACTAGCTCAAATACCATCCAAACTAGACCAAACTTGAACCACATGCATGTCACATGTTATCAAAGAAATTCATGGGATTAGATTAAGGTTTTAAGAATATAATTATGCTAAGAAAGCAAGATCAACCAAAAGGTAAGGCCAGGGTTCTTACAACCATAAATCCTAACAAAGATTTCGCCCCTGAAATCCTACGCAAACAAAGATGGGTACATCCTACGTATCTCATCCTCTAACTCCCACGTGGATTCCTCCACACCGTGGTGATGCCAAAAAAACCTTAACTAAAACTATATCCTTCTTCTTCAACTTCTTCACCCTCTTATCCATGATCAACATAGGACCCTTCACATAAGACACTTCCTCCTCCAACCCAACTTCCACCGGCTGCAACATCGACTCTATGTCCGTGTGGCACTTCCTTAACATAGAAAAATGGAAGACTGGGTGCAACTTGGGCAACTCAGGTGGTAACTCTAACTTGTAATCCACCTTCCCAACTTAAGCTACAACAGGTTAAGGCCCCATAAACCTGGGAGCCAACTGACCCTTCTTACCAAACCTATGGACACCTTTCCAAGGGAAAACCTTAAGATGCACCTAGTCTCCAACTTGGAACTCTAACGGCCTATGACGATTATCAACATAAGACTTATGTATATCTTGGGTTGCCTTCAACTATTGTTGTATCACTTTGATCTTCTCAGTAGTCTCTTGCACTAGCTCAGGACCCAAAAGCTGATATTCACCCGTCTCATACCAGCACAATGGTGACTGACAACATCTCCCATACAAGGCATCATACGGTGCCATATTTATACTCCTCTGATAACTATTGTTATAGGCAAACTATATCAAACTCGGGTGCACATCTCAACTCCCAAGAAACTGTAAGACATAAGCTCTTAATATATCATCCAAGATATGGATGGTCCTCTTTGACCGACCATCTGTCTGTGGCTGGAAAGTAGTGTCGAACCTTAGTTGTATCCCCATAGCTGTATGTAGACATTCCTAAAAATGAGTGGTAAACTGGGGACTCCTGTCAGACACTATGGTAACTAGGCTACCATGCAACCACACTATCTCATCAACATATACATGTGCCAACTTCTCATCTGTAAACGTCATCTTGACTGGAAAGAAGTGAGTTGACTTTGTCATCCTATCAACTATCACCCATATGGAATTGTGACCTTTGGCTATCTTAGGAAGACCAACCACAAAGTCCATAGTGATATGATCCCATTTCCACTGTGGTATTGGCAACGGTTGCAACGTTTCTACAGGTTTCTGATGCTCAACTTTGACCTACTAAAAAATTGGGCATCTAGCCACAAACTCTGCCACATCATACTTCAGATCAGGCCACCAATACATGTCCTTTAGATGGTGGTAAATCTTCGTACTACCTAGATGAATCGCATACATAGAGGAGTGAGCCTCCTCCAAAACCATATTCCTCAAACCATCAACATCTGGAGCCATTGTCTTGCCATGAAAAAAATTTGTACCATCCTCTATCTCATGAAAACCATCATACTTTTTTCTACCAAGCTCTGCTCATATTTCTTGTATCATGATATCACCCCATTCTGCATCTCTGATCTGCAACATCAAGGTAGGCTTCACATGCAATTACACTAGATATCCTGCTAACAAGTAGACCTCCAACTGTACGTTCATTTGGTGAAGCAATACCAACATGTCTCGCTTATGGCACACCAAGGAACACAATTGTGCCTTCTAATCAAATGATGACTAATATGACTTCCTTCTTAACACATCAGCCACCACGCTCGCCTTCTCTGGATGGTAGTATATTGTGTAATCATAGTCCTTGATCAACTCCATCCATCTCTACTGGTTCATGTCCAGCTCCCGCTTTAAGAAGATATATTGAAGGTTCTTATTATTGGTGAAGATCTAACACTTATCTCCATATAGGTAGTGCCTTCAGATCTTCAAGGCATGGACAACACTAGCAAGCTCCAGATCTTCAAGGCATGGACCACACTATCAAGCTCCATATCATGTGTAGGGAAGCTTTCCTCATGTTTCTTAAGTTGTCGTGAAGCAAAAGAAATCACGTTCTTGTCTTGCATCAGCATGCATCCCAAGCTATTCTTTGACGCATCACAAAAGGTGATGTAACCTTTTCCTTTCTCTGGCAGAATCAACATATGTTCATTGTTCAACTTCTCCTTCAACAACTGAAAGGAACATTGACACTTATCATCCCACACAAAAGGAACACCTTTCTTTATCAGCTTAATTAGGGGTGACGCCAATGCATTAAAGTTCTTGATAAGCCTTCTATAGTAGCATGCCATGCCTAGGAAAATGTGAACCTTTGTTGGTGTCTTAGGATACTCCCACTCTAACACAAAATTGACCTTCTTCGGGTCTACACAAACGCCTCTAGCAGATATCACATGTCCCAAAAAAAGGCACCTCCTCGATCAAGAACTCACACTTACTGAACTTGGCATACAACTTGTGATGCCTCAACATTGTCAAGGCTAGGTGTAGATGTTTCTCATGTTGATGCTGTCTCTGGGGTATATCAATATATCATCAATAAACACCACCATGAACTGATCTATATATGGTCTAAACACCTTATTCATCAAATCCATGAAAATTGTCAGTGCATTGGTTAGGCCAAATGGCATAACAATGAACTTGTAGTGACCATACCTAGTCCTAAAAGCAGACTTGGGTATGTCATCCACCTTGATCCTCAACTAATGGTATCCTGGCCTCAAATCTATCTTGTAAAGCATAGAAACACCTCTCAACTAGTCAAATAGATTGTCTATCCTCGATAATGATTACTAGTTCTTGATAGTCACATAGTTCAACTATTGATAATTGATGCACAACCTCATAGTACCACCCTTCTTGTTGAAAAACAATATGGGAGCACCCCAAGGAGAAGTGCTCTGTCTAATAAAGCATTTATCTATCAACTCCTACAACTGCTTCTTAAACTCATGCATCTTTGCTAGTGCCATCATGTATGGTGACTGCTTTATGGGTTGTGTTCTAGGAACAAGATTGATCTCAAAATCAATCTCTCTCAGAGGGGGAACATTAGGAATCTCTTTAGGAAAAACATCCTCAAACTCTCAAACCACTAGCACCTCCTAGATACTATGACTCCTCACCTTGGTATCCATGGCATGTACCAAAAAAAGCCTCACACCCCTACTTCATCAGCCTCTCCACTATCATGGGTGACACTAAGCATGTTGGAAGAATCTTCCTATCTCCTTGGAAGATCCACGAAACATCACCGTCACAAAACGTCACCACCTTGGAACTACAATTCAAAACAACCTTATACGTTGACAAGGTATCCATCCCAAGGATCACATCAAACCCATGCATGTCAAGTGACATAAGATCCACTTGAATGTTGCGTCCTGAGAAAGAAAGAACACAAGATGGACACACTTCTTACAACTCAGCAGGACCAACAAGAGGGATTTCTAACCAAATACTAACAAATCTACTACAAACAGGAAGATTATAGCTACTTATCACCTCTATGGTGATAAAAGAGTGTGTCACACTCAGGTCAACCAAAACATATAGAGAAGAAGAAGCATACAAATCAGAATAAAAGAGTTCCATATGACTTGTCATGACCCCTAGATTGACCACTCCCTCTGACTGACTCATAGCATAGAATCAAGTCATTGCTTGTTGTCATTTACATCCTATGATAGCCTATCCAGAGGGTCCTAAATGTGATGTCTGACCACATCCTCTGCCACCACCACTGCTAAACTATTTCTACTGAGAACCCCATTGATTCTACCTTGATTGTTGTGTCACCTCCTCATCCTTCATTGGGCAAAGCAACTTTGTATGCCCCATCTATCCACACTTATAACAGGTCTTAGCCTCATACCATGGCCTAGACAACCCCATCACTAACACTGATGTTGTACTGCAAGCTCTAGCTGATAGAAAAATACAACCTCTACCCTTGCTCAGGGACCACTGAGATGACACTACTGATATTGGTTTAGAGAAAACTAACTACTGATGTGACTAGGATGACAAGAACCTCAACTTCTTAAAGCCACCAGACGATTATCCCTGAAACTGAGATGGCCTCTTTTTAACGTTGGCTTCATGCTCCTCGATAGCCGACCACTCGATCCTCCTCATCGACTCCATGAAGGTAGAGAGCCTCTCCTTGTTCTCTAGAGCAGACACCATCGTCATCAACTCTATGCTCAAGCCCTTCTCAAATTGTCGAATCGTTTCCTTATTCATTGTCTCCATGTGAGGATAGAACCTCAACAACTCCATAAACTTCATCTTGTACTCATTAATCGTCATCGATGTCTGCCTAATATTCTCGAATTGCAATATCATATCATCAAGATATGTCCCTGGGAAGTATCAGCTCATAAACTCCCGCTGAAACTCCTTCCAATTGATCATGACTCCATGTCTCTTCTCCTCCTCAATGGCCCACCAATGGCCAACACTACCCTTTAGAAGGTACACTGCATGCTTCACCTTATCCTATTCTGAGATATTGAGGGTCTTGAAGGCCTTCTCTAGATCTGTCACCCACATATCTACATCCCTTGGGTATGTCGTACCCACATACTCTAACACCCCGACCTGTCTCATACATTCAAACGTCTTCCCAGAACCTTAGAATTTCACATTGGGGACAACTGCACTAGGTTGTAGTACAAGTGCTCTATTCTCCATCTGCGTAATCGTGTCCATTAACTATCCAAACATGGACTGGGATGCTGGATTGGCCATGGTTGTTGGCTCAAACTGAGGCACTCAGGCTGTTCCGACCCCATATCATGCACTCTATTATAGTGTACCCACCTCCTCGTTCCATCTCCTAGCACAACAAAGATACTCTCTACATGTTTTTGTGCTCTCCAGACATATCTGTATAAGAATAAGCTATGACAATATATGTTAGATGACACAAGAACATACACAAACCTTAGTCTTATATCCATGTAGACTCAAAAAATGTAGAGCTATGATACCACCTTTACTTGTGATGTCCATCGCCACAACAAACAAAATTACTAAAAAAACACAATCAACATCTAAACAACAAGATTACCATAAAATTAGGTAAATTAAAACCAATCTCATATTACAATCATGTAATGACCATTTTACAAAAAAAGGTCCATCAAACTATATCATATCACATACCATACCAGGTATTTAATCTATCTAGTGGCATCAGCCACAAACTATATACAAAAGAGATCATGTTCACATATACATGCCACATATACAAACTCTAGACATACATCCAAAACCATGAGTCGATATACATCATCTACAAAATGCATCCCTTCCTAGATATGAGAAGATTCAACTAAATGAATAAATTAAATTGATCACACAAACTAAGTAGATAGATAAAACATTATGCGTAATTTGAAGGAATATGACGAACATGTATAAACATCACCTACTTAAATCGTCAATTTCTATTACCGCATTACATAGCAACTAGGTAGTATAAGAAATAAGGTAAGGGTAATCATCCAATGTGAAGTGTGTTAAACCCTAAATAGATATACTACACAGATGTATTACATCTTTTAAGCCCTGAGGAGTTTGATGTATACCACTCAAAATCCAACTCACTACTATGAAGTCGAAAATAGTGCCATACAACACTAAACATAGATCTAGGAGAGCCAAATTCCAAATATCTTCTTCACCCTTGGTCAGTACGAGTCCACCATAGTGACATATAAAGTCAAACTGCAAAACACTTAGTCCTCCTTGGTATATAGGTCACAACACTAAACATCGGGATACAAACCCCTGCCACTGAGGTACAATCATCATTGTCCTAAAAAATATCATGTGCATAAAACTCTAAGATACGAACGCAATTGTTCTCACACTGAGGCATGACCGCAACCATCCTCCACACACATGGGGTCAAGATGTCAAGGAAACACGATCACTTGAACCTCACATACTCAACAGTATGTGCTCTGAGTTTCCCTTAGGAGTACTAATTTCTCCATTCAGCAAATTCTGACACTGGATTGGATCTATGGAACATGTCACTGCATGGTTAGGGTTTCACTCGATTAGTTAAAACCAATTGGGTATCTTTTAATTGTATCAATCAAGTTACATACAAACCCTAAAAAGGTTCTACAAAGATAAGGGTAGATTGCAACTTCAAAGGATATAAAATGTATGAAACACAAAACTTGTCACATTACCACATGGTATTGTTCCACTGCCACTCATGAGTCCACTGTCATCATATCATCTTGGGATTCCAATCCCTTATCACATCACACAGAGCCTATCACCTCAATTAGGGTACAAAACCTCTGTCAAAGTCATAAGACCATTCACATTGTTCCCTGCAAGAACATCATCATCATCTCTTCATGCCTCATCAAGGCTCATCATTATCACCATACACATGTTACATAAACGATACAACAATAAATCACTAGTTATGTTGCTTATCAACTGTAAATCAGAGTTACAATAGTTTAAGAGAGCAAAAGTATTCTATCATCATGCCAATTATTCAACAGAGCTAAGCATTATCACCATGTACTTGAATTCAAGTTAGGGGTCAACAAGGTAAATCGAATTAGGGTTTCAAAACAAAAAATAAAGCTAATCCCTAATTGCCATCATCTCCAACTATCTTGGAAGTAAATAAGTCAAACATCGTTATCATCAAGTAAACAAAACAAGAAGATCACAAGTCTAGAAATCCTCATCGTCCATTGAAAAAAAAAGGTCACATCATTATTGGCGACCAAAGATCCTAGGTGCACTACCATCTTCATTGACTGCCAAGGATGAGCCACCTTGGGGAGCGTTGAAGTTAACCAGGTTAATTTTCAATGACCACTAGATCAAATCATCATTGACAAAGAATCTAAGGCATCAATGAACGTACGAAATCTAAGTTTTAGTGACCACATAGGTTAAAGTCTTGGTGACTTAACTTACATGGAAAAACTCATCGACCACTTAAGAGAGAAAACCTTTGGCGATTAAAACATGTAGTAACTCTCATCAACTCCAAGATCAAATAGGTTGCTCACCACCATGAAATTGAAACCATCAAGGTGCAAACCACAAGGGGAAAGATCAACTCCAAAACCCTAACCAATCATCTCCCTGAGAGAAAACAAAACCACCATGACTATGAGAGAGAAGACCAACATTCCGACACGCATGCATGCATCAAAGCCTTCATCGCCAAATAATATTTCATGCACATATATTAGAGTTTATCAAAAAGTAATTATCTACTCAAGAGTCAGCATGAAGCATAAACCCTAAATCATAGTTATCATCACCATTCCACTTAAAACCACATTTTAAGGGTATATTACTTGCATGCAAAGAAAATGTAAGAAATAATACTGAAGAAAATTATATAACTAGCCTTAGATATGAAGGAACAACTCCAACAGTGAGGAAGCTCCAAGAAAAGAGAGAGAAGACTTGAGCTTGTTCACCACTTCTCAGCCAAGATGGCACCACCTCCAAGGAAAGAACAGCCCCGGGTCAAAGGGTAAGAAAGAAAGCAAAACCCTAGGACGAAGGACAAAAAAGAGAAGTTCTTCAACCAAACTCAAGCACTACCATGGAAACCCATGGATTCAACCAAGAAGAGAGAAGCCCTTCAAGATCAACTCATGCACCACCATGGAAACTCCATGGGTTCAGCCAAGAGGAGAAGGAATAATAGGGTAACGCAAGAAAATGAAGATCAAGAGATGGATCACTTCCAAACCAAATAGAAGAGCAAAGGATCACAAAAATATCACCAAGGAAGGGTTGCTCCAAAACCCTAGATCAACATGCAAGATGGATCAACCACTTGAGCTCCACCTTCACCACCAAGCACAAGGGGACGACTCCAAGCAAGAAGAGAGAAAGGAAAGGGTGCAAAGGGTTTGTTTCATGCAAGGAGAGGGGTTAATATAGCCAAGTGTTGGAGAGAGGGAGGGAGGTTTGGTGTCATGCAAGCACATGTCAAGTGTCCATCATATCTCATCCATGCAAGCACCAAGCTCAAACATGCAACTATGATGATAAAAACAAGAAAAGGAAGCAACCACTTTTATCTAGGAAAAACCAATGACTGATGAGGATCCTTGGAAACAAGATGCTTCACAAAACCACATGATTGTTGAAGGTAAAAAAATGGTCGTTGAAGATTAGAAATACCATCAGTCGCATAAACCTAACCCTAGGGTTTCTTGGCAACCTTGAGGGTGTAGTGGCCTCATCGACTACTAAGACCAAGGGTACACACTAAAGATCATCGACCACTAAGAATAATAAATCAAAGGATCCTTGGTAACTTCCAAGACACAAGCTCAATGGTCAAACATATATGAAGGTCAACCATCAAACTAGGACATTCAAGCAAACCCTAATCCTCAACACAACATGTCACTACCTCAAACCAAGGTACAACAAGGCTTTGGGGTGCCACTCACTCTCCAACATAACTTCAAAACATGTGAGACAAAACAAGCATGTGAAATATTGCAAGAAAACCTTAGATATGGGTAAATTGCAATTAGGCCCAAAACAAGCACATTTAAGCATAACTAGCTCAAACATAATCCAAACTAGACAAAACTTGAACCATAGGCTTGTCACATATTATCAAAGCATGTCATGAGGTTAGATTAAGGTTTTAAGCATATATTTGTGCTAAGCATGCAAGATCAACCAAAATTCAAGGTTAGGGGTCTTACAATTTGAGCTCTACATTAATTTGTATGAATTTCTAAAGATAGGGAAATAAAGTTGCCAAGCAGATTTAAGAAACATCAATTAAAAAATTCACTAAAAATTTAGCTAAAAACAAGGAGTGGAAATATAGATGCACCCTCACACACACACACACACAGACACAGATATATATATATATATAGAGAGAGAGAGAGAGAGAGAGAGTCAGGATAGAATACACTTGAGTGTACAGATCAAGCCGTACACACCAATGGTGTTTGCCTACCTAGACCATGTTTTCCCTAATCTAATCCATTGATCTTCATGGTTACAATAATAATAGGCCGCACACAAAATTGGAGCTCATTTGGATGAGTGTAAGTCACTCATCCATGGACAACAAAAGCGACGCACAAAACTAATTTGAAATGCATGATTTTTGCCTCCTTTAGATGCACGACCTATAAGTGTCCAAATGAGCTAAAATTTATTATATAGTATGTTCTTATGATAATTAAGAAGATCAATGGTTTAGATTTTTCAAAAATTTATTGCATCTTCAAAAATGACTGAGGTGTACGGTGCCTTCGGTACACTCGAGTGTACACTAGCCTGACTCTCTCTCTCTCTCTCTCTCTCTCTCTCTCTCTCTCTATATATATATATATATATATATATATATATATATATATATACAAAAATAGGCATGGCAGAGGGTACAAATAGTCAGAACTCTATCTTCACCCAAGACGCGACATCTTGACTAAAAACACACAAAAACCAAAAACTTCCCTGGTTGGTGTGATGCTAAATTCACATTGTGATGTCAAAAGTGTAACTATACGTAGTGGTTTCTTCATCCTCGGGCCATGGAGTTATCCTCCTCCTAGAGAATGAATCCATGATCCAACTTTCATCCAGTTAGGGGACTTAGGTATAGGAGAGGCTTCCATTATTTCTACCTTGACCGACTGTATCCGACCAAAGTGAGAAACATGCCCAGAACATCAGTTGTGGCCCTAACCTAGTAGAGAACAGAATAGAAAGGTCAACTTAAAAACTGATAAACTGAAGAAGGATGGGATGACTATAGGAGAAAGTAGCTTCTACCTAACTTAATGAAAAAGAAGAAAGTGAAATCAGGCCAGAAAATGTGACACAATGGCTCTCTGAACACCCCCATCTCTAGCAATTGTTTCTTCCTTGATAGAATGAAGTTAGTGTATCTGAATAAAGCAAGAAACATGCCTAAGACCTAAGTTGTGGCCCTAACTTGTCCAGAGAACAACTCACAAGGCTCAATTCAAAAACTGATAAAGTGAAGAAGGACTGGATAACCGTAGGAGGAAGTAGCTTCTACCTTAGTTAATGAAAAATAAGAAAGTGAAATCGGGGCACAAAGTGTGACACATCAGCTCACCAAACACCCCCCATCTCTGGAAAGGAAGTCTTAGGAACTATGATCGACTAGAACGTGATGGGCAAGGACAGGAGAAATTGTAAGAAGAGGTACTTAGGAATCTTACCAACAAAATAATTGTATAAAGGTGCTATAGAAAGATGGTTCCCACTCGTAGTCATTGGGGAGGGAGGACAAGTTTTTTTTTATATTCGAGGGTCTCCTAACCAAAATTGGTTGGTGAGGCCAATCTACTAGGTCCTGAAGAAGCTTTTAAAACTACTCTACGTTGGTGCCCAGGATGGGACATTTGTATGCAATAGGCATCTGGGGTTAGGGAGAGTGGTTGTTTTGGGTGTTGTTTCCCTAGGGCAGACTAGGGTTGTACCTAAGGTTCAAAAAGGTTGTATCCCTCTCCCAAACCCAAAGATGAAGTCTAATTCCACGATCGTGATTAGGATTTTAAGAAAATGGGGATCGAGTGTCTGACGAGTCTTGAGTTCTATTCCTCATAGTCAAGTTACTATTTCAGGAGGTAGATGGCTAGGGCTCAACCCCCCTATTCCCATCCAAAAACTAAGAGAAATTGTGTACAGATGCCAGATGTGAGACAAATGCACGATGAGTGATCTAAGTATATCTTTAGAAGAAAAAGAATAAATAACATATATTAATCATTTGACTAGATACTTAGGTGAGAATACATGTGATTATTCGCCTCTTCTTCATTATATCAAAAACTGTAGCTAGGATTATATAAATAGCTTCATAATTTGTACCCAAGATAATCGGGATCCAAGGAACACAATTTTGGATTTATATTAACTTTTGAAACTTTGTTTTATTAGTTCTAATACGGTTAGGGCTGAACTACATTATCTTAATATATATTTCATAAAATTAATCATTATCTTCAAAATTGATGATTTAATGTCCAAGTGTCCTCATATTCTTTCCATCATAGTTATATCAAGTTATCTTGCATGAAATGTATGTTGTTTTATTTATTCACTCATTATGACGACTATTAAAGTTTGACTTAGATGATGGTACATTAGCTATCTACACTTATCCAATTATCATCACACTAGATATTAGTCACATTTATCGCCCACAAGAGACCTTAATTTATATTCATTTACACCCCTTTACCAACCATGCACATTTAAGCCATTATGCATATATTGATGGATTATGTGATATTTATTACATACCTAGGCATGGTTGGGTTTATTAGGTCCTTTAGCAGAATCCTATTGGGATACACCACATTAAAGGTTTTAATCATAAATGAAATTTGTGATGTTACATAATAATTATAAATATCATTTAATTTTGCAAAATAAACAACATAAACATGCATATTCACCATTCACAATCCAAGTACGAAAAGAGTGAAAAATTTACATAAACATAAATCTAAGTAGAAAGTAGATATGTATACGAATGCCTTCGTAGATGTTGATCTATTGAATAATACAATAAGAACAAAAAACAAAATAAGCATGTCTTCACATGCATCCTTGTGCATGTCCTCGCCCAAAACTTTGTACCTTTGAATCATGTGTTGGGATATAAACTAGAGAAGCCTAAATGGGTGTCAATTGCATGCAATAGGTTGATGATTATCAGTTATGATCTAGAAACGTAGAGGTGCATTGAGTGGTCTTTGTAGACTAGGTCTGAACTCAGGTGGGGTGCTGCATAACTGATGCAACCCTAATTTAGGGCTTGATATTGTGATATTTTCTCTTTAATCACATCCATGCATGTTATAAAGCATGATACTTTCCCCAATAAATGGTTTTCTATTAATGCTCTTATGGAGGTTCTTTGTTTATTTTCAAGTATCTTGACCACACTTTGGATGGTAGGGAGAAAAAGAGGAGAATATAAGGGTTTCTTCACCCTTGGAGGAGCCTAAGGAGGGTCTAAGAGCTTATCGAACCCACCTCTAGTGGCCAAGGGTCAAGCTAAAATAAAGAACTCCATGGATTTCCAAAGTGAAGATCAAAGTGCAAGCATAATACCCCAACATAGTCGTGCCAACAAAATAATCATGTTTCCTAGAGTCCATCAACCCTGTGCCAAGGAGAAAGACGATCCCCCAATCCTACCACTGTGGCCATTCTACCCCGCTTGTCCTTGCTACCTAGAGACCACTACGGCCGTGCTACTCAGGTTTTCCATGCCGCTGATCTCCAAAATTACATTTTTAGCTTGATAGTTTTCCTCCACCACTACGACCGTTCTTCCCAAAATGGTTGTGGTTCCACCCAAACCCTACTGCTTCCTAGCTACTCATCTTACCAATTTACCCCCACTTAACCCTAGGCTTTGCAAACCACTATATAAGAAATAGTGGTGACTAGGAGTTGTAGGTTAGCCTCCATAGCACTTACTACCACATTCATTGAGCCATCTACTCACTCCCACCTACTCCCACTTCATTTCCACCATATTTCACCTTAAATCCCTAAAACTTTAGGGTTTTGGCTACTTCCACCTACCACTCCATGCTATCCAACCACGAAGGAGATAGGAGGACGTTTTTCAAACATTGGAGGTGAAGTAGGAGGAGTCTTCACCAAGCATCTATGGATGTCCATGTTTTTACTCCTTTTTTTGTTTCTTTTTCTATGAGTAGCAAAGCCACCTAGATGGGTTGTTTGGGGATGTAAATGTGACTTTGATACCATGTTGGGGGAAAGTGATATGTCAACTCTATGATTCCATTTGTAATGATTGTGTTCTACTATCTCATTTCCTAGGGATTACTCTATGGTTTATGCTTGGACACATATAGGTTCTAGGAGAAAATGGTCTATATGTAGCTATTTTGGGATTTGATCCTAGGTCCAACTCATTGGATTCCTGGATAGATACTCATCTTCCTACATATATATCCTTACTACTACTCCTATATGTGAGATATAAGTAGCAAGTTTATAAGCATTTAATGTAATTGGTTTGCAGCTACCTAAAGGCTAGATGGTAGGTGATGTGAGGTGTAAGACCCTCATGTCCACCTCTCCATTACTACCCTTGGTCACCAATTGCCTTAAGTGCTTCTATCCTAGAAACCCAAAATTGCTAGATCCTTGGTGGATTCCAATGAAATCCTAATCCATATGAGCCTCACAAGGTTGGATAAGGGGTGATAGGGACTAGTTCCCCTATACACACCCTATTCCATCCATGGAAAATTAGTAGTTTAGGGCAATTCTCTAACATTTAACTTGTTTTTTTGGTTTGTTATTCTAATGGATGGTATATGTTAACATGTTATGACCCCCAACCTAGTGGATGGTCACATCACCCAAATAGATCACACTACCCATAACTAATAAAAACCCTAATTTGCTATGTTTCTTAACTAGTGTTGAATCATTTATCTGTTTACTTGATTTGTTCATGGTAACTATATCTTTCTAGAGTAGTTAAAGTTACTTTGTGTTAACTTTTTCTTACTCCAGATATTTAGTTGTTAATCTAGCCCTTTGCTTACTCTAGCTGGCTAATTATTTTTGTAGTGTGTTACTTGCCTTGTTTAGCTAGTTTCCATCTCTAGGTTGATCTTTAGGATTGTTTTGTTAGTGTGATGCTAGTGTTATCTCTTGCTTACTTGTCTTAGTGTAATTTGCCTTTTTTCTTGCTTATCTTCATTTCTTTTCTAGTCATACTTGATTGTCTAGGGTTAAGTAGGATTTTCTTCTTGCCTTTCTTATTTTTTTGCTTGAACACCTAGTGTAATTCCAAAAGCAAAGCTAAATCTTCAACCCTGGACTCCACTCACTACAAAAAAATGGGTTTTCAGTGAAGGTCATTTGTGAAGGACCAAAACCCTTCAAAAATATTGACTTTTTGTGAAGGGTCGTCCTACACAAATGAAGTAGTTTCCTTCAACCGAATTCTTTATAGAAAAGACAACTAGTGAAGGCTTAAAATCCGACCCGAATGCGAAAATTCCTTTACTAGGGTTCCCACTAAACATTCCCGCCCCACTAATTAGTAATTAGAAGTCAAAACAGTTTTCTTCCCTCTCACGTTTCCTTGTTTGATCGCCCACTACGTACGATGACTGTTGTTGCCCAAGAAACAACGCCCCAACAGAAGGAGTGGCCGCCGGTGAACTTTTGTCCGGAAGAACTTTTGTCCGGAAGAAGCGGTAATCCAATTTTTGGTGGGTACATTTCCCTCATTTAATGGGTGCCTGATTGCCTTCTGTGCGCCCTAATATGTCTCTGCCCTCCCCCGTTTTTTGGTTCTGCACCGCACCACGGATTCGTTCCACGGCTCTGCGGCCAGCGCAAGATATCTAACCTCTGTGCTTCTGTCTCTCCGTCTATCATCTCCCCGATGCTCGCGAGTAAGAAGAGTTGTCTTATCTGCCTCCTCGTCCATTGTTGGCCGTGGGCTCGACTGCGTGAATGTTGGCATCTGCTCCTCTACGCAAGATTGGCCTTTGCTTCTGTGCTCCTCCTCTCTCAACTGCGGTACAATCATGGTGCCTCACATCGTCTCCCAGCCTCTGCAGTCCCTCACTATGATCTTTTGTGTCATGCCCAGCTCGCTTATACAGGTATGCATAACTGATTTTGTCGTTTGTTTAGTTCATGCTCTGTTATGCATTTTCTTCCTATTTATTTACAAAACAACATTGATGGATATGATTCCCGACATAGCAGTTGGGGGAAATTGGTTTAATAACTGTTATTATTTTTATTTGACAGATATATATACATGAAACAAATCTGGAAATGTATGGTTTATATATGATTTCTTCAGTTATAATACTTGACATTCAAAAGTCTTATGGATTGTCAATTACAATGCTTATATGTCATGTGAAGAATTAAAAGTAATTCTTTTGTTCTAGACTATATCCCACACAACAAAATTTCGTGATTGAAGGGATCTTCCATCTTGTGTTGTGGTCGTGACAAATCCTTTTATGAATTTAATAATTATGAACATGTAATGAAGTAGCATGAGTGTCACTAGACTAGTGAATATTATTGTACGACTTCTGATCTGAAAAGATGCAAAAAAACATAGAATTTTAATAAAGTTGTTGTGATAAATGACATAATAAGTTGGGTCAGCATTTCCAACAAAAGGTTGTTTATTTTTGGGGCACTAGGTACGAGATGTTTAGACACCACGTATTGACTTTACTCTCAAAAGACAATCTAGCATCTTTTGTTGATTATGTTTTTTAAATATATCCATTTGTGGGCGTACATCAATGCTTCAATGTATACATATTCTATAAATACTCAGTGGTCCAAGACTGATAAAAATTACTGTGGTAAGATTGTTATACTCACGCTCAACATAATATCTTCATAATATCATTTTCTTTTTACATCCAAATTATAGTTGCCCCCAATATGGCTAAGATTTAGGCTTACATAATGATGATGATGATCCAAATTATATATATGGTCTGGAAAGAAATTTATTCTTATTTTAAGAAGACCTCATACTTTGTCTCTTGTGTATATATATCCCTAATTACAAAGATGATCATTTGTTGCAATACAAGAGGCTAATCTCATGGATGAAATGTGTGTAGGGGATGGATTAGTGGCATATAGAGAAATCTACAACAAGGGGCGGCCCTACTTTTGAAACCAACTCATGTCAAGTGGAGTTTATCAGACAAGTTATACTTAATTTGGCAGTGATAACCCCGTGGATGCAATGTGTGTAGGTATACAATGTCCAAATTATATCTACTTTTTAAGGTACTATCCACATCCAAATTATATATACCATGTCATTTCTTTGTATTATTCCTCTTTATATTTTTATATATATACTTTGATAGGTCAATGAGAATGGCATTATTGCTCTTGGTAATGTACAAGGTAATGGCGAGAAAAATTAGTTCTTCTACATGAAAATAGGAGAGCCTTGTGGATGTAATGCTCACAGGTATACAATGCTCAACCAGATTTTTCTTTCTTGCTAGAATTTATTGATTGGATATGCCAAGCTCCAAGAGCTAAAATTTTGCATTAAGATACATGATAAATGCCAATCGTGCATAACTAAAAGCATATATTCACATCCTAACTATATTTCTGATGTCTCGCCATAATATTTTAAAGTTTTGTTAGTATCTTTATACATTCATATATTTCGGGTTGTTGTGTATCCTAGTTGCTTATGCATTGCATAAATGTGTTTATTAAAGGTTACATGATGTAAGGAGTTCTACAAGGCTACTTTATCTAAAGAGAATTTATCAACCAAATATCAGAAATGAGGTAATTTTAGTGAACCTTTTAAGGTGAATGTGACTTCTATGTATTGTTCAATGAAATTCTATGCCATGGTTTATTTTGTTCATATTTACATATAGTCAGAATATTATGTCGTAGCTATACATATAGTCACTATTGTGTCTCATCATTTTACCTCCTATCTACTTCTATTGTGGAGTATGGCCACTTACAACCATACTCATTTAGATAAGAATGAGTTGGAATGTGATTATCTTTTTTTACTAATGTCACTTTTTTTAGTAAGAGGTCTGGATCTTCTATAAGGAAACATACACATGAGAGAGAACCAATTAGATGCCTTCTTTGTGGTCAGAATCATCTTTAAGGCAACATACACATGGAATGATGTCTTAGGAGGAAGAGGGCTAGTAGATGGGAGAGAACCCATGAGATGCCTCCACAGTGAGGAACGAGATTCAAAGTGTAGTGGCTAAGGCGCGATAGTAGATGCATGGTGGCAAAGGTCCAACAGCAGAGGCATGCAGGCGTGGTCCAGTAGTGGCCCTGCTTGGTGTGAGTTCTCTTGAACTAAAAAAAAATAGTGTCTTCTTACATGATAATGTATACCTCATGAGGTGTTAGTGTGAACCCTCCATTGTTGCGGGGGGGTATGTTGGTCGTGGGGGGGTGTATGCTGGCCATGGGGCTATCACCATGGTCAAACACGCTTTAGGTGATACATCTACTAGAGAGAGACTTGAAATGGAGAATATGATCTCCCGAACATATATGCTAGGGAATTCCACCATGACTGATCTTGTTTCTTTCATTGAGAGAGCACTTGCAAGGATTTCTTTAAGTCAAGCAGACTCTAATGGCATAACTAATACACACATTGACCAGCTGCAAAGTTCTGCACCTGCTTCTGCAGATAATGTTGAGGTATCCTTAAGTGGGTGGCTGTTGTTTGCAACTTGCTATTAAAGTCCACATTTTTTCTTTTCAACTAAGCTTTCTTTAAATTATGTAATTTTACTTTAAATGTTACTATTTTTATTTGAAAGCAAATGTTATTAATTATGTATATTACAGCAGATTTCTGTTTCTATAATTGCAGATTTCTGTTTCTATAATTGCAGCTCAATGAAATATGTATATTGCAGGTACTATTGAGGTCTGATTTGATTAAATCAAGTTCAGAGGAGCACTCGTTGTTGAAAAATCTTGGCAGCTGGCTTGGAAAATTTACAATTGGTAGGAATCAAGCATTAAGGGCTCGAGAAATAGACCCCAAAGTCTTGATCATAGAGGTACATATTGTTTGCATCACTTGTATGTTAATCTAATTAGGAAACCACCTCAGTGTCATTTGTGAGGATTTTTTTAGCGCCCACAGTAATCTTCCATGCAATTTTAGAAATGGGTTGGATTTAGAAATTGCTCTCCCGATTTTGTTATGTTAACTTCCAATGTTTTTTCATGTACGTAATATTTACATCTTGTCTCCTGCAATGATGATTTGAACGATATTTTGAGCATTTGTGGCTTTTAACTATGTTCAGGCATATGGGAAGGGTTTGATGATTGCTGTTATTCCTTTCACATCCAAGGTAATAATATCCTCTCTCTCAACTATGAGCATCCTTGCTATTTTTGTTCTAGTTCCATCTTGCTTATAAGCTAATATTGCTCTTCTATAGATTTTGGAACCATGTCAATGCAGTCTAGCATATCAACCTCCACATCCCTGGACTATGGCTATTCTTAGTTTGTTGGTAGAGATATACAATCTTTCGAACCTTAAGATGAACCTGAAATTCGATATTGAGGTATGTAAGTTATATAAGGTTCTGTTACATCTAGTATTAAAGATTTTTGTATCATTTGCGTTTTGGCTGTTCAGGTTCTGTTCAAAAATCTTGGAGTTGATTTTTGTATGGGGAGTGACATTTTAATTATTTAATTGAGTCATGGGTGAAGGAGGAATCTACCAGCTTCACCTACCTACGTCTGCTTTGCAGCACTTCATCCACATCTCCTCCAGTCATCAACCTAAGTATGATGTACTACTAACTATACTATGATACTTATGTATATAGTTATTGTTTATATTTTGAGATATATGCTGTATTTTACACAGGTCATCTTAAAACTTATGCTTAAATTTGGGCAAGGCAGTTCCCCAGATTCTCCTCTTGGTCTTGAGTACGACAACTTGCAGTTCTTAATGCTGGAGTTTTATTGTATACCCAACGAAGAAGGTAGCTATTGTACTTTCCTGTTGGTTCATTTGGTGGTTTTCTTCTCCTCGACATGTTTTCATGATATACTTATGAAGTGTAATTGTCTTACAGGGGAGCCTTCTTTTGGCCCATTTTTTTAGACTTCCTACTGATTGCCAAGAACTGAGCCTTTGTTGCTTGTATTACTTCTCATGCTTGACTGTGGAGTTGCTGGAAGAATTGGCCAATTGTTGTCTCAGTGAGTCTATGAACTTGTTTGGCTGTTGTATATTGGCAAAGAACAAAGATTTATTATTTTGTCTTGATAAATTTCTATATTTGTAGGTCTAAAACTGATCATATCTTCTCCTTTCTCTAGCTCATGTTCTTCTACTTATATTTCTTCCAGGGTCTAAACTCGTATCTTTAAGGGTTGTGGATGCATTGAGGTCAGCATATAAAGCAGGGCGTATCAAGATTGTAGAATTTATCCGTTTTTTAGTCACTATAGTCACAAAATCAGATCCACAGGATGGTATATATTGCTCGTAAGCATAATGGTAATCTCATTCATCCCCTGTAATAGATGTTGCCCGTGAATGATGCTTCAAAATGTCTCGAGGACCCTATACATGATGAATCAATAATGGAGATAGATGATAATAAAGGTCAGTTTCTTTTATTGCTTTGAGCTATAGTGGTGTTGTGATGTTCTTTGCAACTCTTCATAGATTGTTCAGCCTACTGAATTTCTATTGATAATCTTCCATTAGTTGACATGTTTCTAATAATATTTGTTACAGAACCGGAAAAGTTATTCTCAGCTACCTCAAAGCAACAAAGTATCTACAGTTAAGACGGCACCAACTAGAGCCAGTGGCAGAGGGAGAGGGAGGGGCAGAGATGTTTGTGTTCTACCAAAAGATACCACAGCTGAAGCCAGCCTTAATAAAGAGAAAGATTTAACACCTCAAGATATATTGAAAACCTTTTCTACTCAATAGTAGTGGAGCATGAACTCTATGCTGGACAAGGCCTGATGTCCAAGCCTCCTCTCAACATTATCAAAGTTGGTCATTGGCTAAATGAGTGATAAAGTCAAAATGTCAATATATACTTACATTGAAATTTGTATCGATTAAGGGGAAAAGGCCGATGTCCTCCCCTATGTAATGAACAATTTTTCTATGTAAAATAAAAAGGAATGTTTCAAAAGAGTGATTTGTTTTGGTTGTTGTGTCTTATTAACTAAATTAGTTTATTAAAATATTCTTTGTGCCTGATAGAAGCCACAAAAATATTACTTAATGAAAAATAAGAAAGTTAAAACCTCATTGACAAATAGGAAAACATAGATCACAATTGTAATTCATGATAAAATAAGTATATTTATGAAGGCCCTAGAACTTCATTGAAAGTTGTGAAATTAGCCTTCACAAATGTATTTGGGAGGCCTGGGAATTGTTTTTGTGAAGGTCAAATAATCCTTCAATAAATGTATTTGTGAAGGCCCTAGAACCTCATTGAAAGTTGTGAAATTAGCCTTCAAAAATGTATTTGGGAGGCCTGGGAAGTTTTTTTGTGAAGGTCAAATAGTCTTTCAAAATAGTATTTGTGAAGGCTAGAGTCTCTCATCAAAGTATTTGTGAAGAGGCTTTTCGAGTAGGACTTTTTGTGAAGGAATGGCCTTCAACCGAATTTTTTATTGAAGGAATTAATGTACATTTGTGAAGGAATCATCCTTCACAAATAGCCAATTTTCTTGTAGTGACTTTAGGAACCCATCCAAACCAAATTAAGATCTAATTACCCCTTTCCCCTTTGGTTTTGACCTCAACTTGCAATGTCCTTACACTAATCTTGAGCTCGTGCACTTGAAAAATTCTATAGGAGTGTGTTCCAATCGGGTTTATAAATATTCAAAAGACCATGTTGTGTGACTAAGACACATCCAATCAATTCAATTGGTTGTGTGTACCCCTGATGTGTGCCATTCGTACACCAAATCACTAGGAAAAGTCCTAGAGTTTAACCTTCTAAAAGGGCAGTCAACTCATTGCAAGAAATAAGTCAACTTTTTGGTAGTAAGGTATCGATCCAAGGGACAGCGGAAAGATGGTTGAAATACAAAACCAATTACAAGAACAATAAGGGAAAATCTGATTTTCTGAGAGTTTGATTATGATAAGAATAAAAAAATGCAGGAATAAAACTTAACTAATCAAATGATAAAGGTACTGGGTCGGGGGATCACCACCAATAGCCGTACTTTTACTCAATGAATCAACTCTTAAGATTTAATAACCAGATAAGGACCATGTGGATTTGTCATTTCAAAGCAAAAATCTTACAAGGGTTAGACTTCTCACAAACCCATTGATCCCAGTGTTTGCGGATCCTCATTCAACCATCCAACATGTTACTATCTGAGTTCTCATCGAGAAACATGTGATTTGCAATCGATGTTGGAACCCATGGATCGGGTGAACGTGACCCCTTGGGCTATAACAAACAAGGTAACTAGGTAAAAGGATCATCATTTAAATCAGATGATCACATCAAAAGATCATGGGTTCATTCTTGTGAGGAATCAAGATCTCAGCACCCCCACAAGAATGTACTCATTCTACCAGGAAACAAGTATGAGATCAAATGGATAAAAAGATAACAATTGCAATTAAGAGATTATGGGTTCATTCTTGTGGAATCTGAGATCACATCACCCCACAAGAGTATATCAATTCATCCAATGATCAAAGTAGAAATGGAAGATAAGCATTCTTTACCTAAATGATAGATTTGATTACATCGAATAAGAATAAGCTATGGGGATAGTCCCATACACCAGTAGAGAACTACTCAAACATAACAAAAAAAGAGAACAAGAACTAGCCCAGAGGCGGCTCTGGGGGATAGAAAATATGATGTCTTTGTCTTTGGAGTCCACTCTCCTTTTATAGAGGAAGGAGGGGGAGAAAACCCTTAAGGTAAGGCATGGTGGCGGTTGTGGATGCCTATCTCAGGTTCAGAGTTGATCGACTCAGAGACTTGAACCGCTCAACTGGTATTGTGTAGATGCTTCATGCTGAAGTTTCTTGGTCAAACTTTGACCACTTTAAATGACTTTCCTTTTTCAAGTTTCTTTGGGTCTTGAATACAAGAATATTGACTAGGATGGTGAGTTGATTGACTGGTCTCTAAATGCTTGCTTTGATCTAGCCATCTTGTCTGAGGTAATGAGCTTTCCAAAATCAGATTTTGATTGATCTTTAAGTGCATTCTTTACACCTCATAAAAGCAGATGGACTTGGATAACTTCCCTCTGTGCCTAGTCAAAGGAGTAACTTTTTACAACATTAATTACTTGCCCCAAAATGAAGGGATTTATTGAGTTTCCATCTTTTAATATTTTGACCATCTGACTCTCTTGTTGTTGATTCACACAATGATGAGTTGATTGACTCATAAGGCAAGTCAATGAGTTGATTGACTCATAAGGTAAGTCAACCAGATGGAAATCCGTTCAAGATACATTTTTATTTAGAGAATTAAATTTCCTTTCCAAAGCATACTTGCACATTAAATTCCATATTGTGATGTAAAGTTATGACCATTTTGGTGTAGGGTGTATATATAAGGACACGAGAAGTTGGAACATCTGGTGCATGTGAGTCGAGTGACTGGATGAGTTGGTCGATCCATCGAGAGTTCTCGAAGGTAGCAGATGGGCAATTCAGCTGTTGTTTCATGGGCCTTCTTGGGCTTTGGATGGATTTTATCATTTCCCTACAAAAGTAAGCAAAAACTAGTTAAAACTCCAAATAAAAGGGAGAAAAGATAAATTAAACAAATTGACTTTGAAACTAAACAATAATAATGAAATTCTCCTAAAGGGAGATCTAAAATATGCAATTAGTATGGATAAATGTGCACTTATCAAAATATCTCGAACTTGAACATTGCTTGTGGTAAGCAACACAGAATTTAGAAATAATGCCACATAATATGTTCTACCAACCATCCTCACTCACATAACACCACTTATGTGCTTCCATCTTATATGGCCAAGAAACCTCGACAACCTAGATTCACAAAAAACAATTTTCATATTCTTTACTTTAATATTAATTCATATCTTAGTTCCATTTCAAGACACGCAACAAAATAGATTTCATATCCCCTTTGTATTTAGACTCCCGCATATTCTTACCAGTCATTGCACAAGAATAATAGGGTTGATTTTGATTGGTTGGGGTTTATGTAATTTTTCCATGGGTATAAAACAAAGTGAAGTGCGGTATCAAAGAAGAATGATTTCCCCTCCATTCGATTCTTTTTATTTATGTATTGCAGCTACATTGACTGCATTTTTTCTTTTTGTGCTCATTGGCATCTTTTTGATGGAATGCCCTAATTAATTGCAAGGGGTATGGAAGAAGCATAAGAGGGGGAAGGGTGCCACCTTGAACTTAGGGTCTTGGCACTTTTTCTTTTTATTTTATTTCTTTTGTGGATGGAGAGATAAGAAGGTGTTGGAGAAGTGTAGAAATGGATGTTATTTGTACAACTCGATTTTCTAAATTTTGCACATAGGGAGTATCATACATTAGGTTAATTAATTCTGAGTTATGCAAAATCAGAAAATTTTCAATTTAATTGATAGGGAAGCATTTTTTTAATCCTATGAGTCCTCTATGACTTGCCATCTTTTCCAAATAATGATGTTAATTAAGATCCTAGGTGACATGATAATTTCTATTAATGCCAGATTTTATAATTTATGTTACAAAATAAGTTGCATCATTCAAAGGGGTATATTGGTAAACTTGCATATCATCATAGCCAACTAGATAAAGGCATGGCCGACTAGATAAAGGCTAAAACGAAACAAAATGTCTTTAAATCTAAACTAGATAACATAATGAAATTTGTAAGAAATATAATATAGAGTGGGCGGAATGAGTATTTACCACCCACCTCCACCCCAAACTTAAAATTTTGCTCATCCTGAGCAAAACTTAAATCTGAAATGGAGGGGAGAAAAGTGAAAACATCACTAGGGTCTAGTAGCTCGAAGAATGTCCAGCTTAATGAAATGTGTATGAGGGTTGAAACCTTACTTAGATGAGCTTCATAGTGTACACAGTGGTTTTGTGGTTGTGAAATCTCAACGCTATTTTCATATTGCTTTTTGCCTCACAGTCCCTCTAATAGGATCCACATATCTTCCTTCACCTGTGAAGGAAGTCATGGGGAGATTGGAAAGTGTCGAGGTAGTAGCACATGTAATGCCGGTTGTGCATGATCAGGTGGAGGATTTGGATCTATTTTCCCCCTGTCATATTGATATGCATATAGGAGAAGTGGTGTTGATGTGAAAGGAACAATTGGATTTAAATCAACATTATAAATATTTTTTCTCTCCTCAGAAATCGTGCAATCAACATTGTGAATAATGTGATTAGTGGGTTTCATTATTGATATAGCATGTGGCTTAAGTTCCTCTATATGAGATGTTCCCAAGGGCTCAGGAGGAAATAAAATGGGAATATCATCTTTACAGTCAAGGAGTGGGGACATGTGACTTTCTTCAAGTGGTGGTGGATCTCCATCAAGATTAGTTGTATGTGAAAAAGAAACTATTTGTGGTGGAGTGTAAGACTCTTGATGAGGAAACCTTTCTCTAGAAACATCTATGAATTTATCATGGAAAGGTGGTGGTTCATTATCTAGAAAGGGTTCAACCCAGGTGGATGGGTCAATGATAGCATATGGATTTATGTCAATGATATGACAAGTTATTGAAGCTTCAAGATAAGGACGACTCTCCTAATGCGACTTTTCATACTCAAGTAATAAAGTCTCTAGCCGAAGGGTCGCAATAC
Source organism: Alisma plantago-aquatica (assembly GCA_963693085.1). Taxonomy (NCBI): domain Eukaryota; kingdom Viridiplantae; phylum Streptophyta; class Magnoliopsida; order Alismatales; family Alismataceae; genus Alisma; species Alisma plantago-aquatica. The sequence goes on from OY856409.1 coordinate 1,245,462,275, forward strand.
CAATGTACTCATTGCATGAAGGTTGTGACTCCTTGGTATGTGCTATTTCAATAATATCTGACATAAATAACATAAAGAAGGGATACTCTTCATCATCATTGGGAAAAAATATCTTAGGATGCTCTAACTTCTCTGGGGATCTCTTTGATTGTGCCTCTAGTAAAGTAGCTGACAAGACTTGTCGATTTTCTGATATTTCATTTTGCTCAGCTACTCTTCTTTCTAGGGATTTAATCCATTCCTCCTTATGAGGTGTATATAGACTTTCACAATAAGGTTCATATCCCCCAAAATTTTGTTGGTTATCCACACTATACCCCCCATAACATTCTTGGTCATAGCAACCTTCATATTAATATGAGTAGCATTATTCCGCATAATAGTTTTCAAAAGTTTGTGGATTGTAATTTTCAATATATCCACCTTAGTAGGAAGACTCAATATTACAAGGTGTCACCTTAGAAAGAGGAGACACATTTGTACAATCTAGTGATACATGGTTGTAACAACCACACAACTGACATTGTGAACCATAATGTGTTGACCACTCCATTTGAAAAGTTTCTTTTGAGGAAATAAATTACAAAAAGGAATCTAAAATAGAAAGAAATGAAAAAGATCAAAATGAGACGAAACCAAAAATTATGGAAAGAAAATAAATTTACCAAATAAGTTAAGGAGTTAATGAGAAATTAAAAAAGAACTAAAAATTACAAAGATAAGCTAAGAAATTATAAACAAGAATAAAAATTACAAAACAAACTAGAAAGAGGTACTACTAGAATGGAAACTTGATAGAAGGATGATATATACTACCAAAATGGGTCTCGGTAGGAAGTTCTAAAAAATAAATTACAAATATCTAAAAAAGAAAGAAAAAAATCTAAAAAAAATATTGAACAAAACTAAGAAATTATAAAAAAGACTAACAAAATTATAGAACAAAACTAAAAGTTGAAAGAAACTAAAATTAATAAACTAAAAAGTAGTACTACTAAAATGAAAATTCAGTAGAAGGAGGAGATACATTACTGGAATATGACTTGGTAGGTGAAAAGAGGAAAACAAGTAACAACTTAAGAAGGAAGGAACACAATTATAGAACAAGTCCAAAAATTCTAAAAAAAGATAAAGAATTATTAAACTAGATTAAAATTATGGAACAAAAATTAATATGGACATACTAAAACTATGGAACAAACTAAAAATTACAAAGCCAAACTAAAATTATAAATAAAAAAGAAAGAAGAAATCCTAATTACACAAGATATTGGGTTTGGAAAAACTGTGTGCCGTCCTTGACAATGGTGCCAACTTTGATGCATGTCATTTGCACACCCAATCACTAGTAAAAATCCTAGAGTTTAACCTATTACAATGACAATCAACTCATTATATCGATCCAAGGAATGGTAGAAATATGGTTGAAATCCAGAACTAATCACAAGAACAAGAAGAGAAAATACAATTTGTTGAGAATTTGATTTTGCTGAACAGAAAATAAAAGTGGAGAAATAAATTTTAACTAATGAAATGATAAAGGTATTGGGAGTTCAGGGGGATCACCACTAATATCTGTGATTTTACTCGACGAATCAACTTCTAAGATTAAAAAAAATCAAATTCTGACCTGGTGGATTTGTGTCTTTTAAGAGCACAAACCTCACAAGGGTCAGCCTTCTACCAAATCTGTTGTTCCCGACATTTGTTGATCCTCATCCAACCATACAACATGCAACTGTCTAAGATCTCATCAAGATATATATATATATATATATATATATATATAGATATATATATATATATATATATATATATATGATATACATCTGACGTTTGAACCCATGGACAAGGTGATACTGTCACCATGTGTTATAACAAGCACAGTAACTAGGTAATAAGATCATAATATAAATCTGGTAATCACATCAAAAGATCATGGATTCATTCTTGTTAGGATCTAAGATCTTAACATTCCCACCATAATATAATCATTCTACTAGGAAACAAGTATGAGATCAGATGGATAAAAAGATAACGATTGTGATTAAGGGATTATGGGTTCATTCTTCTATGGATCCCAGATCACATCACCCTACAAGAGTATAGCAATTCATCCAATGATCAAAGAAGAAATGAAAGGAAAGAATTATTTACTAAACAATGGAATTGATTACATTGAATAAGAATAGTCTATGGGGCTAGTCCCCATGCTCCGGTAGAGGACTACTCAAATATAATAACAACATAAAATAAGAACAGGCCCTGAGGGGGTCTGGGGGATAGAAAATGTGATGCCTTTGTCTTTTGAGTTCCTCCTCCTTTTATCAAGGAAAGGAGGGGCAGAAAACCCTTGAGATAAGGCTTTGTAGAAAGTACAACTACTTGTCTCACGTTCTAATTCGATCAACTCAAAGACTTGAGTCGCTAGACCGATGTTGTGTACATGCTTCATCCTAAAGTTTCCTGGTCAAAATTTAACCTCTTTAAATGACTTTCCTATTTTGAAGTTTTACTGGGACTTAAACATGAGTTGATGGAGTAGGACGATGATAATATTGATTGGTCTATGAATGCTTGCTTTGGCCCTACCATTTTGTCTGATGTAATGAGATTTCCAAAATGTAATTTTGACTGGTCTTTGAGTGCATTCATTTTACCACATATAAGTACATGGAGCTGGCCAACTTTCCTTTGTGCCTAGTCAAAGTAGTAAAATTTTACAACATTAATTACTTGCCCCCAAATGGAGGGATTTGTTGAGTTGCCTTCTTCTAATATTTTGACCATCTGACTCTCTTTGTTGTTGATTCTGCAACAATGAGTTTATCAAATCATAAGGCTAGTTGAATCAGAAAGCTATCTAAGACAATTTTTTCTTGTAGAGAATTAAATTTCCTTTCCACGCATATTTGCACATTGCATTCCTCCTTGGGATGCAAAACTTATGACCATTTTGGTGCAGCATATATATATATATATATATATATATATTAGAACTTAGGAAGTTGGAAGATCTGGTGCATGTGAGTCGACCGACTGGATGAGTCTGTTATTCAATTAAGAGTTCTAGAAGGTATCAGATAGAAAATTAAGCCATTATTTCATAGGCCTTCTTGGACTTTGGATGGATTTCATCATTTCTACAAAAGTCAGCAAAAACTAGTAGAAACTACAAATAAAAGGGAGAAAATCTAAACGAAACATTGACTTTAAAACTAAATAATAATAATGAAATGCTCCTAAAGAGAGATCTAAAATGTACAATTAGTATGGATAAATATGTACTTATCAATCCTCAAACGCATCAAGAACCATGCTCAAACTCAAGGTGCTTAAATGTAGTGAAAAGTGGTACAAGTGGTGCACCTCCAAAGTACAACATTGATTGTTGATATAGTGTACATGGAGCAAAAGAAGATGATCTTGGTCAGTAGTAGTGAATATTTGGAGGTTGAAGTTGGGTGGTGTATGGATTACAAGTAAATCTTGCTCTAGTGTACTATCTTGACTACCCCCAACCTATTAACTAAGGAGATAATGGGATCTAAGTGTAGTGTAGGAGTAGGAACAGGAGTAGGAGTAGGAGTACAAGCAGGAGTAGGAGTAGGAGCATGATTAGGGGTAGGAATAGGAGTATGTGTAGGAGCACGAGTAAAAGTAGGAGCTGGAGTAGCAGTAGTAGGAGCAAGATTAAGAGTGGGATTATGAGTAGGAGTGGAGTAGGTGGAAGACTATGGGTGATATCGATGAGCATATTTAGGAAAACTATAAAAGTAGGCCATGTGGATGTTCTAGACCCAATCCCTAATATGTACAAGTGCACGTTGCATAGTTGCTCATATGTGAATTGTGTCTGAACCTGTCAACAAGATTATATATACAATATAAACAATAAATGACAAATAGGAAATGTAGTATATAAGTATATGCACAAAAGTAATAGTTATACTCACAAATTCCTATTAATAGTTATACTCAAAAAGTCATCTTATCTATAACTTGTTGGATAATACATTGTCAATGGTTGAGGTGGAGGTTTCACTAAGTAGATTGGATGATATCAGTTGTAGTGAACATGTATATGGCATACTATAACTGGCAATGGTTGGTGAACTAGATGTTTGCATCTATTGTTATAAAGCTACACCTCATTCGTATAGTTATGCAACCAACCTTCAGTACAATGTCCTCCCATATATCCTACTAAGTTTTAGAAAGGCAATAGTAGGTTGTACATGAACAAACCTGAATTGTCTAAGCACTATATTAAGGAGGTGCCACTCTACTACCATGTAAAATAGAAGAGGCACTTGAGCCAATCAAATCTCCTGACCCTCTCAACACTAATATAGAAGCCTCTTTTGAAGCTCATCTCTATAAGGCATCAACCATATTTGTTAATTTTAAAATCATAAATGACACCAAACATATGAGATAACTAGTAAAAATCAAGAAAATTAAAGCATTCAAACTAGAATTCATTTGGTAACGCAATTTTTTTTCAAAGGACACATCATAAAATTGGACAAGCTTTCATACAATCTCAACTTTTTGAGAAAATGTTGACCACCTATCGATAAATACAATCAAGTCATATAATTCTATATTGTGTTAAATATGTAAAGCAATTATGTTGAGATTTTTACATGTACCCCAGTGGGACATCCTATGTCCACTCCTCCCAGTTCATAAAAATGATCTTGGACATCCAACACTATCATCTTTCAACACCACATCTGAAGTAGACATAAAAAAATACATAAATGGGCCTTTGACTTTGAATATGTAGTTTCCTTGTAAAACTCCCTATACAAGTATGCTAGAGTAAAATCTCTCCAAGACAATGTACTACAACTCTCAAAGTCATCTACAAGGGAAAGGTATCATATCCCAATATGGTTTCCAGTACTAGTCGGAATAAGTAACTACCTAAGAAATAAACTACATAGGATATAGTATACAAAATCCTAAGTTCTATCTAATGTTGTGGGGTCCCTAGTGCAATATATCCAATTCTATCTATCTATTCTAATCTTTCCTTTTCTTATGACTTTAATAATCATGGATTTAGTGTTCTTTTTCCTAACTTAGAGTATAATAGGATAGTGTTTTAACTCATAACAATATTTTTTGGGGTTAAGTGTGATTAATTAGGATAATGTTACAATTATAGGCTAGTTCTATAATTTTACCATCAAAATAGAATTTAGCCTTAAATTGGTTATCTACAATTTTCCTATGAGTATATGAAGGAAGTTATTCAAAGATGGGACACTCATATTATTAGATCCTCAGTTTGTTTCCAAGAGGTATTTTGTTCAAGCCACAATGATAACATGAATAGAATCACAAATTTTCAATGAGGGGAAGGAAGAGTCAAAAATGAAATTTGGGAATTAATTGTCTAAAGGAGGAGATAAATAAAATAAAATATTACTTCATATTCACTCATGTTTTTTATATTTGAAAATGTCAAAAGTGAAAAGTAACTTTAAATTTGGAATCATCTCCCCTCAAATACTTTCAATTTTGTGGACATTTAATGCTCATCCAGTTTTATAAGAAGTGAAAATAGGTAATATTTGAATTGAACTATAGATAATACATTTAATTGTATAGTTTTCTTTTATATTTAATCATTGTGTCATACTATGTTTTTTTCTAGATTTTATATGCTTTGCAGATTTTTATTCAGTGTTGAATCTCAATCAAACCTCATAGAGTCATCTCATATCTTTGGTAGGAGACATGTTCCTATCGAATAGTAGCGCCAAGTCTTACCTCTCTTCAATCTCCCTCTCTCCTCTTCCTTTTTCTTCTTTAATATTTCTCCCATCTTTATTGCATTATTATAATCCCAGAGGCCCACAATTTTTGTATGTGTGGTGATTGATACCGCTTTGTCAAACCCTAGGTATGATTTCTTTGTTATTTCAGTCTTCTCTCCCAGTTTGTACCCCTCTGAGCCATGAAATTTTTATAAATTCACTCCAATACCTCTGCTACATGTCCTAATATCAGTTTCTACCATCACACTGGACTCGTTTCCTCTAAACCTATCCACCTAGCCCCACCTTATTGATCATGACCTTTGGGTTCATCAACCTGCTTTATGTCATTTCAATGGTCGGAAAGGACCTAGAACTCCTCTAGAAGGTCCCTTAGAGTGAACCCACTATTTAGTTCTACTTTGATGGAGATACTTTATGGTTGTCTATTTTTCCCCTTCTTCCCGCCGGTAATGGTTTTGAGGATTGATTGTTGTGCTTCAATTTTAGCATTTTCACAACCTTTGACTTGTAATTTTTTGTGAGGTTCACCTAGATTAGATTTAAGTTATTTTTTTCCTATAGGGGCTTATCTTGTGTGGTTGATATCACCTCCTCCCTACTTCAATGGTGGAAGTGGTTGTGGGACCTTTATTTACCTCCCAATATTGAGTTTATGCTTGTTGATGTTAGGGAGGGAAAAGCAGGTCGATAGAAAACCCTTTGTCTATGATCCCTAGCTATTCATAATCTAGTCTTCTCTTTCTTCTATGAATATGCACCATGTCCATGATTTAGGCCAAAAATGTGCAAACATAATCCTTGTTATGATTTATCACTTGGATCGTGATTGGGTTTTGCTTTGTTTGACAATCTTAGGGGCTACTTTCATTATCTCGCAGTTGTTTTTTTTGTCTAAACCTCACAAGTTCTTCCCAACAATTTTACTATTCTAGCCTTATCAAATTGAATGCCCAAAAATTATGATGCAGGGTATAGACCTTTGATGTGGTTTTGTTTTATTGCTACACTAAATATATACATCTTATAATATTCACAACTAAATTTTGGTAAGTTAGACAATTAAATAAAAATATGTTCTAGAATCCAAAAAGTAAGTTATATTGATTCATGTGATATTTTGGAGTTCATAAGTCAATTTTTAGGGTTAAATTATTTAGTTGGGTGTTAACCTAATTCTTATGTTTGTCCTATTAGGAGCTTTAGACATCAATGTGGACCTAGGGTTTGACCATAGACATTGTCAATCAAGATTTAAGGTATGTGCGTCTTCCCAATATCTTTTGGGCATTAAGTTGAGTAAAATCCTAATTTCCCATTTGAGGCATATCTTTTGAAAATGGTTATCTTTTCTTAGCTCTTAAATGTTTTGAAAGATTTGATTGTTGAACTTTCTCTCTCTTTTGTAACTGATATTTGTGGAACCATTACTTAATGGTGCTTTGACTCCATATATTATACCATGGCATCTTTCATTGCTTTTCACAAAAATGATTTAGGATTAGATTGTGATCTTTCAAACTTCATTATTCATGTCTGATATTCATTAGTCATATCTAGAATTAGATATGCAATACTTTTAGATTTGAGGTGTTTGTCCTCCTATCATGCGCTCAAATTTTACCACCCCCTATAACATTCTACATTTAGGCACTATATATATATGAGGTTTTAGTCCTATTGCCATGCACTGAGGCTTTAGTCCTCCTACAATGATGTATTTATTTGTCACTGAGGTTTTAGTCCTCCTTCCCTTGGTTTGGAATGTATGGGTTCCATCGTTGCTTTTTATATTATGCTAGTCTTTATTGTAAAAAATATGCTTTGTTGTTATTTAAATGTTATTGAAATAATGTGTAAATGCAAGAACTCTTATTTGAAAATTGTCTTTTGTCATATAAAATGTCTCATCTTTTGAACTGGATATTCTCTTGAATGTATTATATCTTGAATACCTACTTGATCTAAACCCCTGTTTGATTTAAACTTTCTTAATTGTTTTACCTTGACCTATTTAATGCCCAAATACTTCCTATATTCACTACTACAGAAATGGCTTATAAAGTCACTTTCCAAGGTGTCGGTTGTATACATAAACGGACACCTAAACTCTACAGTGTCGGTTTATAACATAAACTGACATACAATCTGTGAAGGTCGACCAGACACGGGTACCGCTTTTATTAAGTGTCGGTTAAGTAATAAACAACCGACACCTAAAATCAACCGTCAAAACCAAAATTCTAGCGAAAAAATTACCTCCAAAATTTCACATATGGCGTCGGTTTATAAATGAATAACCGACGACCAAAGATTATTCGTGGGACAGGAATAGCTGTCGGTTGTCTTTTAGTTAAAAACTGACGACTATAATCTAGTATAGGCGTCGGTTGTTGGAAAAGAACCGACACTGTTGGTTTAGTTGTCGGTTATTTTGAATAACCGACGCTTATTGTCAACTTAATATCTCACCAGCGCGAGTGACTCTTCCCCCTTTCCCAGTTTCATTCCCGATTTCAGTTAGGTCCGGCGATTTCTTGCTCGCCCCCTCCGGTCGTTGCTCCTCCGCCGCCGCTGCCGTGCTCGTGCTCCTGCCCTTGCCGCTGCTCCGTGCTCACCGGCGGCCGTGCTCCTACTCCTGCTCCTGCCCTCTGTGCTCACCGACGGCCATCCGTGCTCCTACTCCGTGCCCTCGCCGCTGCTCCGTGCCCTCGCCGCCTCTGCTTCGTGTCCTCGTCGGCGCTTCTCCTCTCTTTGCCGCCGCCTCCGCTGGTGGTTGTTGTGCTCTGGCCGCTGTTCTCCTCTTCCCTCAAGGTATGCCTGCCCGCCCTGCCTTCTTCCTTCTTCCTCTGCTCCGGCGGCTGCTTGGGCGGTGCCAAGGCACGCCCAAGCAACTGCTGGGCATTTTTTTTTAAGTTATTTACTTATTTGTGTTTAGGGTTTAGGTACTGATTTTGTACTTCTACTGAGTTGAATCCTCTATTGTCTATACAATACATGTAATTTTGATCAAGTGATGATATGTAAATGTGGAAATAAGTTAGTAAGGTATCAATGATAAGTCTGTTGTAATGTGATGCAAAATAGTTATTGTATCATGCATATCTTAATACTTTTTTGTTTTATAGTTGTATAGGGTGTTTTATGTGTGACAAGTCTATTGTTTTATAGTTGTGCATACCTGCGAGTTATCAGGAACACCTAAATGAATGTCTAACACCTAAATGAATATCTAGTTGTGTATTTTCCTAGTATCGTGAAAGATTCTCAATCGTGTGTATCACATGGGATTCTTATCTCAACATAATGGACTGCAATATATGCATCTAATGCCTTAAATGGAAGACTCAAATGTTATAAAATCCCATCAAAGTAGGTAGAAACAACTTATATATATTCAGATCTTAATAATTCCATGAAGTGCACATTATCTTACTCAGGAAAAGTATGTGTATAATGTAGGATTAGTTCCATATAATGGTTCTATTTTAGTAAGCACCTAGAAACCCGTCCAAGATTTACTCATTAGGAGTAAATCTTGTATAGTCCCCGGTTTGGGACTGTTCTTGAACACCTAATCTCACTTAGGATGTAAGTGTATAATGTGTATTGGGTTTTCGAGAAAATTTTGGTAGCATTTCCTCGTTTGTTCTCTAAGTACACATGTAGACTTCTTTTCAAGCTATCATGTCTACCACAATAAAGTTGGTTATGAAAAGCAATAAAATATTAACTGATGTTATACAACTTTTTCTAAAAATATATAACATCGTTATATGTACTTACACTTTGTTAATACTAATATTGTGCAGTCTCTGTCCACCCATAACAGTCACTATGAACTGGGCCTCGATGTCAATGTTAACGTTCCCTATTGAAGAACAATTGGACATCATCCTAGATGATCGTTCCTTAAACCAATTGGTCATACCCAAACATTGGCATTTTCTAAAAGGAAGACACTACATGCCTGGTAAAGTGACCATAACTTTTGGCAATTATTCACATGTTATCGAGGTTGAGTATGATTTGGCAGGAAATCTTGTATCAAAATCCGGTTGGCGTGATTGGATTGGAGAGATGCATGTGGTCCGTTGCAACATGCTTTTTCTCCGCCCAGTTGGCCATAATTCCATCAAAGTTTGGATAACCAACAGCAACTGTGAGACCCCCGATCATCTATTGCGGTATGAGCGCACGGCGTCGCATATCAGCTTAGACGAATCTGAATCTGAGACCCCTGTCAGTTCAAATTCGTCTAAATACAGTGAGGAGCTTCGTGACACAGCTTCATCATCAAAAAGAAGTTATTGATGCGGGACCATGTTGGTGTAGTATTTAGTTGTCTATCTATCTAGACTTGCCTGTATTAATAGTTTTTTTAATTATGCGCATGTTTAGGGGTACACCAACCCCTTTGTTTAGTTATTGTTTAGGGGTACACCCCTGTGTGTGGATGTAAAAAGTGATTAATGAATGGAACTGAAAGTTGCTACATGAATGCTTATAACTGAAGTGTGTGTTCCCATGAATGTTCCCATTTGCATGATTACACTACTATTTTCTCATATTGTATAGTCTATTTTAATATGACATACTTGCTTATATCTTGCTTAATGATGAACTGTAATGCACACATGTGACGTGCTTGGAATGTAAATGATGAACTTTTCCCTAAATTGCCAATCATGCTTTTAAAGACATCAATAATCACCCTAACTTGAAGAACTAGGATTTTAGGTATAAAAATGACAACACATTATTTGTTGGCCTAGAAACCCGTCCAAGATTTACTCATTAGGAGTAAATCTTAGATAGTCCCCAGTTTGGGACTGTTCTTGAACACCTAATCTCACTTAGGATGTAAGTGTATAATGTGTATTGGGTTTTCAAGAAAATTTCGGCAGTATTTCCCCGTTTGTTCTCTAAGTACATATGTACTTGGAGAACAGTGGGGAAATGCTGCCAAAATTTTCTTGAAAACCCAATACACATTATACACTTACTAGTGAGATTAGGTGTTCAAGAATGGATAGGTGGTACACATGTATTATATATAATAATGACATCACATGTATTTGTTAACCCTAGACCCTAATCTTGTCCTAATATATACTTGTTTTCTCTTTGATCATAGAATGGATAGATCATGGATGTCCATTCGCAATCGCTGCACCCCAGAGTTTATTTCTGGTCTTGACCAGTTCATTAGATTTGCCGAGGAACATAGGAAACAACCTGGAGATCGGTTCTACTGTCCATGTAGGCATTGCGGTAACAACTTGAAAGTCAACACTGGTGACGAAATCAAAACTCATGTCATGTGCAACGGGATTATACAAGGCTATACATAATGGCACTGGCATGGAGAGATTTCAAACCCAAAACCAGTGGATGTCGATAGCAGTGCTTGTGTGGAAGAAGAAATTGCCTACGATGACGTAGATGTGAATGAACCAGTTCCAGTAGACATCGTTGATGCGATGTTGGATAGTTGTGGGGTAGAGCACACCGATCCACCTCCCATTTTTAGAAACATTGTGCATGATGCTGAGATGCCGTTATACACAGGTTGTACTAAGTTTACGAAGCTTAACGCTGTGTTGAGATTGTATAAGTTGAAAGCTAACAATAGATGGAGCGACAAAAGCTTCACGTCATTGATGTCTTTGTTGAAAGAAATGCTTCCTGATGGAAACGAGCTGCCAATCTCAACATACCAGGTAAAGGAATTGTTGTGCCCAATGGGAATGGATGCCAAGAAGATACACGCATGCCCTAATGATTGTGTATTATTTCAAAAGGACTATGCGGATTTGAAAGATTGTCCAAAATGCGGTGCGTCACGGTATAAATTGACGACTTCGGGGGAGTCCAAAATTGGTTCTCCTGCCAAGGTGATGTGGTATCTACCTATAATATCACGGTTTCAACGCTTGTTTGCCAATCCGATAGATGTGAAGAATTTGAGGTGGCATGCAGATGTTAAGAAAAATAATGATGGGATCCTACGACATGTGTATGATTCCCCACAGTGGAAGAAGATTGATGTATTGTACCCTGAATTTGGTGAAGAAGTCAGGAATCTAAGATATGGGCTTTGTACAGACGGGATGAATCTGTACAGGACATTGAGCAGCCAACATAGCACTTGTCCAGACATGCTTGTTATATACAATCTTCCTCCCTGGCTGTGTATGAAAAATAAGTACGTAATGTTGTCGTTGTTGATATCGGGCCCTAAACAACCTGGAAATGACATCGATGTTTATCTTGAACATCTCATTGATGACTTAAAGAAACTCTGGGGTGAAGGTGTGATGACCTATGATGCTTCACGAAGAGAGACATTTCGTTTGCATGTTATGTTGTTTTGTACTATTAATGACTTTCCAGCATATGGGAATTTGTCTGGATATAGTGTCAAAGGAGCTAAAGCGTGTCCTATATGTGAAGAGAACACTGATTCAACAAGACTAAAACATGGCGGTAAGAATGTATATCTCGGCCATCGAAGGTTTCTTCCAAAATTCCATCTGTATCGTAGGAAGCGCAAAGCATTCAATGGATTGAATGAGGAACACAGTGCACCTAAACCTATACCAGGGGAGGTTGTTTATGAAAGAATAAAAGACTTTGTCAATGAATTTGGTAAGATATCACAATGTACTACACGGAGTGACAATTCTTCATTCAAGAAGAAGTCAATATTTTGGGATCTTCCTTATTGGAGTTCTTTGACAGTCAGACATTGTATCGATGTAATGCACGTTGAGAAAAATGTCTGTGATAGCATCATTGGTACTTTGTTAAATATACCAGGTAAGATTAAAGATGGGATAAAATCCAGACTGGACCTACGTGAAATGGGAATAAGGTCAGAATTAACAGAATTATGTGAAATGGGTAATAAAAGAACATACTTACCTCCCGCTTGTTACACGTTGTCTAGAAAAGAGAAGAAAGCTTTTTGTGAATGCTTGGTAAATGTTAAGGTGCCACATGGTTACTCATCCAACATCCGTAGATTGGTATCAATGAAAGATCTAAAGTTGATAGGTCTTAAATCTCATGATTTTCACACTCTAATGCAACAAATTTTGCACGTGGCAATTCGATCTATATTGCCGAAGCATGTAAGGTTTGCAATCACTAGACTTTGTTTCTTTTTCAACAGTCTCTGCAGCAAAGTTATTGACCCTGAGACTCTCGATAATTTGCAAAGAGAAGTGGTTGTTACCCTATGTCAGCTTGAGATGTATTTCCCTCCTTCGTTCTTTGATATCATGGTACATCTTGTTGTCCACTTGACTAGGGAAGTGAAAATCTTGGGACCAGTTTTCTTGCATTGGATGTATCCCTTTAAACGATACATGAGCATTTTTAAAGGTGATGTTCGAAACCGTTATCGGCCTGAAGGGAGTGTTATTGAAGGTTATGTGGCAAGAGAGGTTATGGATTTCCGCAATGACTTTCTCAGTGGTAATGACACTCTTGATAATGACAAGAATATTGACGAGCTATTTGGCAAAGGAATTTTGGGATCACGTGTGAAAGTAATCAGCCGTGAGCAGTTGGAACAAGGTCATTTGTATATTTTACACAACATGGACGAAGTGAACGTTTATATCGAGGAACATACCAATTTCATCAAAAGACAATATCCTCGAGCCAATACAATGTGGCTTTCTAGAGAGCATAACAAGACTTTTATTAAGTGGTTTGAAGATAAAGTCTTACATCAACTATCTCAAACACCAGATGATATTACTGAAACTATCAAATGCCTCGCCTTTAAACCAAAGTTGACTGTTATGTCTTATGAAGGGTATGACATTAATGGATTCACATATTACACAAAGCGCCAAGATGATAAGAGTGTCGTCCAAAACAGTGGGGTCACCCTTCAAGCATCAACTATGTTTTTTGCAAGTGCAAAGGATAAGAGTCCACGTGAAGCTAAAATGTCATATTACGGTGTCATTGAAGAGATATGGGAATTTGACTACATAGATTTCAGAATTCCACTCTTCAAATGTAATTGGGTTGATAACACCAAAGGAGTTATAGTGGATGAATTGGGTTTCACTTTAGTGAACTTTGAAAAGATTGGCGAGAAGGTTGAACCATTTATATTGGCATCACAGGCGAAATAAGTATTTTATATCGATGATCCTACAAATGATAAATGGTCAATTGTTATTCATGGTAAGAGACAGTTCATTGAAGATCCTATAGATGAAGAAGAGTACTATGATAAATATGATGACTCCAGTCCATTCTCAGTTGGGTTGCCAAGTCCACAAAATATTGAAGCTAATGATGACTTATATGTGCGCGGAGATCACAATGAAGGATTGTTAATTGATAAAAGATCACAATTTTAGAGGCATGCATGTTTATATATTTTTATTGAAGCTAAATGTTTACTTTTTTAATATCAATATCATTTTCTGATTTTATGTTTCATTATCTTCTAGTTAATACAAATGCTAAACATTGTGGGAGGGTGCTAAAGAACTATAGGACCAATCTCACCCGAGATTACATACGCGATGCTGAGAATAGGTTCTTGATCGATTCCAATTCTAGACATTGATCAGTATTTCACTAACTCTACACTAATAATTTTTGTTTGTATTCTCTTTGAAAAATAAATATAGGAAAAAGGCTATGCAGGACGGCCATGACATAGCTATGCAGGATATGCAGGATATGCAGGAAGAAGCCCCAATGAAGAGAAGCAGGATACAGATACAATACATAAAGTGCAGCACACACAAGTGCTTCAGATTCATATAACAACATGACAGACTAACACATATATAGTGCATAACAACAGCAGCGTCGAATTTACATACAACACTAGCTTAGTACATATAGTGGGACTAAGGTGACGATACCACCTGCTAAAACAGGTTACCGACTACATGTTACGACTGGGAGGTCGTGATTCAGCAACCGTATGCATTAGCAGGAGGACAAACATATGGTGATCTATTTGTCCTCCTGCTAATGCATATGGTTGCTGAATCACGACCTCCCAGTCGTAACATGTAGTTGTCGGTAACCTGTTTTACCAGGTGGGATCGTCACCTTATAAGTCCCACTATATATGTACTAAGCTAGTGTTGTATGTAAATTCGACGTTGCTGTTGTTATGTACTATATATGTGTTAGTCTGTCATGTTGTATGGACATCGATTGTATTGCTCAGGTATTATATAGTCTCATTAGATAATATGAAATATATCAATATTATTTATAGCTCATTAATTATATATATACATCATTCTCTTTACAGGTGTTTAAAGTTGACCTCACTACAGGAACGGACTTACCAGATGTACATGCTCCCTATACGATGGGAGAATTAAATGAAGTAAGAGAAGAATGGGCAATAGCCATACAAATAGTGGGGGTTTTAAAATATAATTGGGATGTTGATAGCGAATAATGACTAAAGAATTATATTTTGTAAATGAATTTCTGAATTATAATATATGTGTGAATGTTTCTACATGTCTAGATGTTTCTACATGTGTCTGAGTGAAAATGAATGAAAGTGTTGGTTGCTATATGAATGTTTCTACATGTGTGAATGTGAATGAATGGAACTACAGATTGCTAGCTACATGAATATTTCTAAATGTGTGAAAATAAAATGGAACTACAGATTGTATTGCTAAATGCATGTGTGAATATTTTTGTTGTTAAATTTGCAAGTTTGTGGCCTGTTGTTGGCTGATATCAATGGATGTCGTAAAACCTACAGTTAACTATAGGTTTCTCATCCTGCGACCAGCCACAACAGGTCTGCAGACTGATAGAAAGAAAAAAAAACCAATAGGCGTCGGTTATTTGTATAACACCGACACACAAAGTTATAGTGTTGGTTTTATATAAATAACCGATGCATGTTTCCTGTGGCGCGAAGGTATATGGCGTCGGTTTATTATCTAATAACTGACGCTGATAGTGGCCAAGATGGCGCCCTTTCTGTGGCGCGAAGGTATATGGTGTCGGTTTATTATCTAATAACCGACGCCTATACCTTCGCGCCACAGGGAACAGGCGCGATTTTGGTGGCGCGTGAAGAGTTTGGGCGTTGGTTTTGGAACCGACGCTTAATAGGTGAGCTTTTAGTGTCGCCCACATAGGTGTCGCTTAGAAACCGACACTAAAGGCCTTAAATAACCGACACTAAAGGTAGGTTCTGTAGTAGTGATTTCACATACTCAGTTTTTACTTACTCATACTCACTATTGTTTCATCTTTCTGGGTGTGGTTTCCATCCCACTCAGACATAGGTGTTTGGAGGATGATGGTTTAGGTGGAGTATGTACCAAGAAGTAGCACATAGGAGATAACTAGAGATAGCTAGGTTGCCTTCTGCAAATGGTCCTTTATCTAGGAGTAATTTGTGAGTTTCTTTTTGTAAGATCACCATTGTGTTGAGGAATTACGTATTTTATACTTTGAGATAGTGTGGTATTTTGATTCTTCTATTGCTATATACTCATGTTTGTTGTATATCATTCTTTTGAGAAATGAAAAATACACATAAACGATCTTACTTGTTAGTATGTTTATATCAGATGGGTTAATTCTTAAATTAAGGAGTGGATTCCCTCTCAGGTCCCACTTCTTACAAGATGGTATGAGACCATAAAAAATTGGTAAATCTGACTATTTTAAGTTATCATGCATTGTTCATGTACTTATGCCTTGTGTTGTTAGATAGATGACTTATAGAGTTTATTGGGGGTTCAACCTCTAAGTCATGAGATGCCATTTAGAGTTGCAATCCCTACTTAACTTCATTCCTCCTCTAATTGTGACTCATCCTATGCAAACCCTACCTACCTATACCCTCTCCTTAGTGGCTATCACTTTTCGTATCTAAGAGCTTACACATTTATTACTATCTCCTACCTCTTCCCTTAATGGGAAGTCAATTCAACCAATACATGTTGTAGGTTATCTTGGTAGTCTTTGCTTATTTAAATGAAGTTTCTACCTTGAACCCCTTCTTAGGTGTGCCTTCAGTATGCTCTCAACTATTTCTACCCTGAGAATGAGCATGCTTAGATACATACCTTTGCACACTTAATTTTATGAGTAAGAGATCTTTATCTATAAAGTGTTAGCTTGAACTAACTCCGCTAGGGTTGGCAGGCCATTCCTGCTACAACAAGTTTGTTCAGTCTAGCTTTGCCCAAAGCTTTCTATCTGATTGTGAATATCGGCCCGGTCAGTCCTATGATATTTTAGGGTTTCTAGGTCTTTAGTAGGAGTTGACACAATGTTACACCTCCTAGATGTTTGAGAGACTAGAATCTCTTTGAATATGAAGTTGAATGTTGCCATGTTGGCATATAAGACTGTCTACAATAGGCACAACACCCTATAGACTTGTTTATGTATGGCATGCCACCTCCCAATAGAGTTGTAACATTGAGATATACAGGCTCTGAGGATGCTAAATTTTGATCTGAATTTAGCAGGAGTGAAGAGAAAAGTAGAACTCAATGTGTTAGTTGAGATTGTTCTTGATGCCTAAGAGAATGCTAAGTTGTACAGAAAACACACTAAGCATTTTCATGAGAGATACAATTTTCATATAGAGTTCCACCTGGGGAACCAAATCAAATCCAGCTGAAATTGTCTAAATGACAAAGATTCATCTTGGTACCACTAACCTACAACAAGTGGAACTGAGCTAAAGGATTAGGCACCAACATAGCTCATGTCGATAGTACCAAGTACCAACTCGAGACCACTAACCATGGAAAATAGTGTGATATGAGGGAGAGATCCAACTGCCAAGAGAGCTCCAATCAAATGAATGGGATGCTCAATCCACCAATTTACTACCAAGCATTGGTAGCACTAACATCTAGTAGGTAGAATCAACTCAAGAATATGTGACTCGGTACATCAATGACACATCACACTCACTCTCAGGGGAAAGCATCAAGAAACATATGGATACCTTCCAACTTGGTCCCAGATACTAGGAAGTCCGTGGAACTGAGTTAGTGTGATCGGGCTCAATAATGTCTATTAAAGAGGAGGGGTGTGAGGATTAAATATCACACCTAAGAATTTCACTTCATTGTAGTTGAGCACCAACGACTCAGAGCAATAGATACTGAAAATGGTGTGAAGAACTAGACGCTAATTTTCTTCTTTATCTCTCTCAAATCTCTCTCTCTCCATTCCTTGTGGCAAGTTAATGTGCCCAAGATTCCAGTTTCTAGGCAATTGTTTCACACTACTTAGTTCCCAAACCAATGAGGATCAATCATGTTTTTATTTCCACCATAGGATTCACCAACAATATCAAGGCATTGTGCAAAAGATGGAGCATGGTGAGTGACCACCCTTTCTTTGGTTGTTGGCCCACGTGTGCGGAGTTGGTACATGAGTTACTATTATCATTGGAAGCATATGACCTCTTCAAGCATGACAACAAGAATGGAAGAGTGGATTTCTATGACATCTGGGCTTTGCTGGCACTAGACCGGAGTGTGTCAACCGTAAATGCTTCTTTCTCTACATATGCTCTATGTCATCAAGGATGGAGAGGGGAAGCTGGCCATCTACTTCGGTAGTCTGATTACACCAATTGGCATGCACCTTCAGCTAGAATTCAGCAAATTATAGTCATGGAAGCCTAAGACACCTCTTGACTTCAAGCACTTCAAGAAGGCTCGACTTTTCGCCAAGCATGAGGGGAGCTTTACACTCTGTCCATGCATTGTGGGTGTGTCCTCCCAAATCCCATCTTCCAACTCTAAGGTTTTGGTCATTCTTTAGCCTACACAAGGAAATATTGAGCAAGCAGTTGATGAGGAAGTTGTGAGGGAAGAGGTTGAGAAAATAGAGGGTCAGGGGGAAGATAAAAAGGAGGCTACACTATATTAACCTTGTTGACGCCCACACCACAACCCATGTTGCCATGGGACATCTTCATTTATATCAGTCCTACCACCACCAGGTTATTCCTTCTCATGTGAGAGAATGTATAGTATGTTTGAACACCATTTAGCAGGGTCAAGAGTAACAACAGACATTTGTGGCCTTGTTCCATGTCATCTAGCACTAGTCCATAAATTTTGTTGGTTGCATTTCCTAGGGAAATTAGTGAGATAGGGTATCTCTTTGGCTGCCACAAAGAAATGACTACTATGGTCCAACTCAAAAAACATTGGAGGTTCTTATCCCATTGATTATACATACATAAAATCAATGATATAGATCAACCACAAAATTTGATTTAGCACAAAATTTTGGGAGAGATTGTATTTGCCTCCAAAAAACTGTGTATCATTGATTTCAATAAGCGTAACTGATGATCAAGGTACATAACCCTAAACATCTATCACAAAGGTAATTCCTAGGGAAACCGACATGATACGGTTCACACCATATCTCCCAGGAAAGTTTGTCCCCCCAAATTGGTTTATCTTTTCAGTTGTTGAGCATGTAGGGAAATATGGCATCAGATAGGCAGCGGAAACAAAAAAATTATGTCCATATTTCCCAGAAAAGCAAGATCGCATCAACAACTATATAATGGGAAGGATGGTTTAATGAGTTCATACTTTAACTTGGAGCAAGTCCAATGACTATTCCTTATTGCAGTAGTGCATGTCTCTTCTAGTTGTACGCAGATGATGTTTGAAACAACTGCTGGTCCCCACCACAGAGAGCATGTTGATGTTGCCCTTCTAGCATGAAAGGTATCCACATTTTTATGGTAGTCCACATGGACCACCTAGAGCTCCTATTATTCTATCATAATAGACAGGAAGGAGTTGTCCCTCCCATTGGTGTACTAGTCACCAACTTGCTCTCCTACAAATTTTCTCCCTCACTATCCTTCCCTTTGTTGGGTAGGACTTTCTCAGGCTCTCCATTGGTTACCACAACCAGAGAGGACAACAATTGTCAAAGGCAATTGAGTTGTGTCTTTAGGAAGCCCCCAGTATCCATCTATTTAAAGGAGGTTTAGGGTCAGGGTTCCCAGTCTCTGTTGTAGTCGAAGGGACCGAAATCACATGAATTTTTGCAACCTGCAACATGCATAATAGACAGTTCACATGTGAACTGGTCGGTTGGCATGCGAGCTGATCGTTTCACCCAATGAACTAGTTTTTTCATCATGTTTCCCAATTGTAATTGTATTGGCAATTCTAATCCAATTAATGCACAACATGACGTCGGCACTAAACCTTGTTGCAATCAAATTTCTCCATGTAATGGACATCTAGCTCCACAAAATGGTCAGTTGGCAACCTCAAGCCAGTCAGTTCACTAGGTGAAATGGTCGGTTGGTGCTCCAGTTCATGCAGAACTCAGCCAATGCAATTTTCAATCAACTTGACACTCCAACCGTTCAATTCAAGACTTGATGGTATCCACTCCTGTGTTCTCAACATAGGGATATTCGGCTTCTTTTGTAGAATTTTAAAATATAATGGTCTGTTAGTTTGGAAATATTTCCAACTATTAACTCTTCTCTAAGATTAAACACACACTTTTATATATTGTGATCATTTCCTGTCATTTCGGAAGATTGCATTGATGTAACCCTTTACATCCAACTCTTCCTAATTAGTATAGTACAACAATTATTCCTATAGTGCTTCTCAATTACTAATGGATGTTGTTTATGACATTCAATTGACCTTAATTCGTTATGACTAATATCTTCTTGTCATGTGAATCACATACAAGATTATGGGATGAGTAGATCATATTGCAGATAGATCCAAATGTGAATACATATGACATCTCTTCCATTCTTCACAAGAATCGGAACATTGGATTCTTTGAGAAACTAATCCCATCTTCATGGTTAGATTCTCTTACTAAATCCTTAGTGTTGAACCCTTTCAGCATCTGACCGATATGTGTTCATATTTAGGTTTAGAAACTTTCGACAACTATCTCTATAGATATCAATTCCTATCACATAGAATGTTTCACCTAATGCTTCATTTCGAAGGTGATTTCCATTCCAAATTTCAATACTTAGTATTGATATGTTATTCCTCATTAGTATGTGGAACATTTATATCCTCCCACTAGATCTTTTGTAATCACATACTTCATCTTTTATCATGACTCAAATCAAACTCTTTGACTATCGTGTCAAATCAAAGATTCCAGTTCTGAGATGCTTGAACATTGTACTTATACAGTTTATTTGCAGTAATGAAGTTATAAAACCTTCAGGTTATGTCATGTACACATCCTCTCAATTATTCCTATTAAGGAATGTAGTTTCATCTCCATATGCAAAATTACATAGTCTTAAAAAGATGCAAAATAAACATGTTCATTAGTAAAGGCATTATAACATACCGTACCTTGGACCCTACCCTAGAAGTTGACCTTTTGGGTTTGACCAAACACGGTTGAGGTTAGAGTGATCCTAATAATCAAATTGATGAATAATGTAATCTAATATGTCACATAATTCGTTTGTTGATAATAAGATGATAAAGAACTTAATTGAATAAGTAAAGAAGTTAATGGGCCAAGTGACATATTTCATAAAAAGAAGTCCCAAAAGTGAAATATAAGTTTAAAAATGTGTTCCTTGGTTCCCAATTATCTTAGGAGTCAAGTTACACATTATTCACATAATAATAATTCATTTAATCCAAATTAGAAAAGAAGATGTGTGTTTTCCATTATATATCAAATAAAATAATAAATGACTCCAAAAGAGGAAACTAATCTTAGATTCATAATCTACATAATAAATATAGCCTTTGGGTGAATTTTCATCCAATTTGGAGAAAGTTTGCTTAAAAGGTGATATCAGGAGAGAGAATGTGTGTAAAACCTTCAAAATATTAAATAAATGCTCAAACAACTCCAATATATATAATTGATGGCAAATTCGTATCCAACACATTAAATATGACTTGTGGGTCAAGTTTTATCAAATTTGGATAATCCTAAAGCCATTAATGAAGGAAGAAAGAGAAAATAGTAATTAATTTATTTAACACATTAAAAGTTTTCAAAAGAAATATATAATTTTATATTTGGAATCTACATGCTTTAATTAGCCTCTGTGCCAAATTTCATCTAATTTGGGATTTGTTTGCACCCTCAAAAGAGGAAAGAGAAAACGAATGATAATGCAATATCACTTCTATTTAATAAAATTGATTTTGTCACAGTCACAATGTGGTTCTTTGATACTCGGATTTCACTTATGCACTTTCTATCTTGGTCATTGGATTCTGATCCAAGGGTAGGAACTCATCTCCTACCTTGGGTCAGACTGCCTTTTTGTGTGTACAGGAGTCGGGGTTTTCGATCTGAGTTTCCTTTCTCTCCTTGCCTTCTCATTTCCTTTTGTCTTTCCCACCGCAATCCTGGTGCTTTTACAATTGGTTTGATCCTATATATATAGGGGTTTCGTCACCTCTTTCTCCCAGACGATGCAAGTGCTCTGCAAACCTCGATTCTTGCCCTGTTCACCTCTCCCATGCAATCTGGAGCCATCGGAGCACCGGGATCTTGGTCCTCGACCTTCGCTGGTATCCCAGGGACATTTTCATCCCTTTGCTTCAGCTTCGCTAGACCCCGAGTGTCCTTCCCCTTCTTCGGTCACTCTTTCTTAGGATGTCAGGCTCGCCGATGTCTCTAGGGTATGTTCAAGCTCGAACAACTGCAGTTCTGTCTTCGGTTTACCTTTACGGAGGTTTGGGCTCCTTCAATTGGGTAAGTTGTTGGCACCTCTTCTTTTCCCTCTTCTGATCTTCTTCCTTGCCAGATTATGTGCCTAGGAAATCTGTGGTGTTTGGGCCTCCATCCATTTTGGTTTGCCTACCATCACCTTCGCCATGGTTTACTCAACTGTTTTCGAGAGGTCTATTTTCCAAAGATCTCATTTCCTTCGCTCCCTGCATTCTCAGCCAACGCAGCAGCTTGCTTCTTGCATTCATGGTGAGGAGCAGTGGGAGGGAGAGGAATCCCCCGCCTGGTTTCCCTATTTTACCCTCCTACCTTTCTCTTTCCTTTTATTTTTCTGTGGAGGGCAAAATTGTCTTTTCGCCCTATCATGTGTTGCTTTGAATGAGTCGAGATAGTTGTTGATTCAGTGACATGGCCGCGTGTTATTGGGCCATGTCAGCAGGTCCATGCCTCTCATGCAATTTATCTTTTATTTATTTGGAATTTCCTGATTTTGCGATTGGTGAAAATTCTAAAATCCATAACTGATTATCTACTCATGAGAAAAATATGAATAAATACTCGTTGGATTCAAAAAAATAATATCTATCTAATGGTATATGTTTTGATGACTAAATCCAAATATTAATAATAGGTGTTTTTCAATGGATGTAATAATGATGAATTAAGTTGTAAAAATCATAACTAATTATCTGCAAGTTAGGAAAATATAATAAAATATGTTTTGGAATCTTAACGATATAAACTAAAAAGTGGAATAGTTTTCATAACCTAGTTTGCATGAAGATAAAAAGGTAGTTTTTAGGGTTTTGTATATTAATGGAAACCTAACCCTAATTCCACATATATGCTTAATAGGTTCTTTGGATGCCTAGGCTTGGACCTAGATGTGACTTTCGATCGTTGACTCTGTAGTTGAGGTATGTTTGCATCCCCGATTATTATTCATGAGAAATTATCCTATTTTGTCTTACTTTTGGCCCTATGGACATTAAGCCTACACATTGTCTTTTTCTTTTGAAATCATGCTTCATGTGAAGTATCTTATTTTATTATTAATCTTGTGATTATGGATATTCTCTTGGAATCTTATCTTGTTGTCTTGGTGCAAGTTGGACTTTTGATATTATATGCCCACTGTGATGTGGATTTTTACTTGTTGATATGTGCCCACTTGGAAGTGGATGTTTATATGTATGTGTTGTCCAATGTGTGATGGAAACCTTGTTCTAATCTGACTATACTTTTATACTTGCCTCTATATTAAACATGCTATGTGATTCAGTAGCACTAGAGTAGTGTAAATTGTGTTGGTTTTGTTTATAGCAGATGTGATATTTCTTGCTCTTTTTGGGACGACAAGGAACCTCGTACCCAGGGCAAGATGTGTGTCTTGACCCATTTTATATATATTTGGGAGTTTGGCGGTGAGTCATTCTCTATCAGGTTACAAGGATGTGAAGCCTTGGCCACCAATTGTGTTTATACTGTTCCATGTCTATGTTTATCTCACATGCATGCATGATATTGATTGTGGGGTGTGTGCCCTACTTGTGCTTTGTTTCCCTACCATGGTAGTGGATTTATTTATGGCACAATCCTTTTATATGTTGTTTTATGGCAATTATCCCTTTTGTTATGATTCTTTTCTCTTGATACCCATTTGGGTGGTACTTATCTCTTGCATGGGAAGCCTTTTATATTTTATGTCCTTTATTTTATAATGTTGCTCAATCTCCTTTTAGTATGCACATACCAGCTTTTGCTGATGTCTCCTATTATTTCTCTTTTGCTGGGGTATGCTTCCAACCCTAGGTGGACGTTTTGGATGACAAGGCTTGATAACCTGGACTTAGATGGTGAAGTTAAAGCTTGGAGGCAATCTTTAGGTGGTTTAGATTTCCTCTACATGGATCCTTGTGATGTAAGTTTGTAACCCTTTGTTTTATAATTGAATATAGTCATATTTTTTTATTCCACTTCTATACTTTGGTCTTTTGTTACCATATATACAAAGATTTGAAAATTTTACACCCACTCCATCATACCTTCTGAGTATGTTTGGACTAGAGGTTCTATTGTTCAAATTTTTAGTAGAGAAGTGGTTTCATTTCTTTACAGCATGGTATCAGAGCCCATGGTAGTCGGAATCGACTATTTCAATTTTGTCTCCCTTTAGAACCCTTGACTTTGCTAGTTAGCTCTAAGTGGGATGTTGACCCTAGATCTGATCTATGATGATATTTATATGCAATGAGGTTTGATTTGAGGATAAGATTAGGTTATGAGGAAGTATTCATATGGAAATATTGTGACTTGGTTCCCGCATTGATTTTGAGCTCACCATTATTTCATATCGCATGATTCTTCGAAGGAAAATATATTTTCAAGTATACTACTATGTGTACAAAATTTTCTTTGTTTTGCCGATGTTTTCTTGAATTAAGTCACAATGAAGAGAAACTCTAGTTGAGTAGAATCTAACCCTAGTTTCTACGACTAGGACTGATAAAAAGGTGTAGTTTCCCTACCCTATGACTTTTTGGATGTTCATGTAGGTTTGATAGGTTAGAGACACGAGGAACTAAATCTCAACCCTAGATGGTGACTTTTAGATGGATACATGGATAATATAAATCTCTAAAAATATTCACAACTAAGAGTTGTGGGTAGCTCTAAAAAGTTGTGTAGTTTCACTTGTTAGGTTGAACCCTTTAAGGGGTGGAGAGTATTTAGTGGTTGATGTTTGAATCTATAGATTTCGAGGATGAAATCCTTTTTAAGGGGTGGAGTGTTGTAACATACCGTACCTTGGACCCTACCCTAGAAGTTGACCTTTTGGGTTTGACCAAACATGATTGAGGTTAGAGTGATCCTAATAATCAAATGGATTAATAATGTAATCTAATATGTCACATAATTCGTTTGTTGATAATAAGATGATAAAGAACTTAATTGAATAAGTAAAGAAGTTAATGAGCCAAGTGACATATCTCATAAAAATAAGTCCCAAAAGTGAAATATAAGTTTAAAAATGTGTTCCTTGGTTCCCAATTATCTTAGGAGTTAAGTTACACATTATTCACATAATAATAATTCATTTAATCCAAATTAGAAAAGAAGATGTGTGTTTTCCCTTATATATCAAATAAAATAATAAATGACTCCAAAATAGGAAAATAATCTTAGATTCATAATCTACATAATAAATATAGCCTTTGGATGAATTTTCATCCAATTTGGAGAAAGTTTGCTTAAAAGGTGAAATTAGGAGAGAGAAAGTGTGTAAAACCTTCAAAATATTAAATAAATGCTCAAACAACTGCAATATATATAATTTATAGCAAATTCGTATCCAACACATTAAATATGACTTGTGGGTCAAGTTTCATCAAATTTGGATAATCTTAAAGCCATTAATGAAGGAAGAAAGAGAAAATAGTAATTAATTTATTTAACACATTAAAAGTTTTCAAAAAGCAAATATAATTTTATATTTGGAATCTACATGCTTTAATTAGACTCTGTGCCAAATTTCATCTAATTTGAGATTTGTTTGCACCCTCAAAAGAGGAAAGAGAAAAGGAATGATAATGCAATATCACTTCTATTTAATAAAATCGATTTTGTCACAGTCGCACTGTGGTTCTTTGATACTCGGATTTCACTTATGCACTTTCTATCTTGGCCATTAGATTCTGATCCAATGGTAGGAAGCTCATCTCCTACCTTGGGTCGGATTGCCTTTTTGTGTATACAGGAGCCGAGGTTTTCGATCTGAGTTTCCTTTCTCTCCTTGCCTTCTCGTTTCCTTTTGTCTTTCCAACCACAATCCTGATGCTTTTATGATTGGTTTGATCCTATATATATGGGGGTTTCGTCGCCTCTTTCTCCCAGACGATTCCAGTTATCAACAAACCTCGATTCTCGCCTTGTTCATCTCTCCCATGCAATCTGGAGCCATCGAAGCACCGGGATCTTGGTCCTCGACCTTCCCCGGTATCCTAGGGATATTTTCCTCCCTTTGGTTTGGCTTCGCTAGACCTCAAGTGTCCTTCCCCTTCTTCGACCACTCTTTCTTGGGATGTCAGGCTCGCTGACGTCTCCAAGGTCTGTTCAAGATCGAACAATTGTGATTCTATCTTCGGTTTACCTTTGCGGAGGTTTGGGCTCCTTCAATTGGGTAAGTTGTTGGCACCTCTTCTTTTCCTACTTCTTATCTTCTTCCTCACCGGATTATGTGCCTAGGAAATTTGTGGTGTTTTGGCCTCCATCCGTTTTGGTTTGCCTACCATCACCTTAGCCATGGTTTACTCAACCGTTTTTGAGAGGTCTATTTTCCAAAGATCGTGTTTCCTTCGTTCCCTGCATTCTCAGCCAACGCAGTAGCTTTCTGCTTGCATTCATGGCGAGGAGCAGCGGGAGGGAGAGGAATCCCCCACCTGGTTTCCCTATTTTACCCTCCTACCTTTCTCTTTCCTTTTATTTTTCTATGGAGGGCAAAATTGTCTTTTCGCCCTATCATGTGTTGCTTTGAATGAGCTGAGCTAGTTGTTGACTCAGTGACATGGCCGCGTGTTATTGGGCCATGTCAGCGGGTCCAAGCCTCTCTCGCAATTTATCTTTTATTTATTTGGAATTTCCTGATTTTGCGATTAGTGAAAATTCTAAAATCCATAACTTATTATCTACTCATCAGAAAAATATGAATAAATACTCATTGGATTCAGAAAAATAATATCTATCTAATGGTATATGTTTTGATGACTAAATCCAAATATTAATAATAGGTGTTTTTCAATGGATGTAATTAATGATGAATTAAGTTGTAAAAATCATAACTAATTATCTGCAAGTTAGGAAAATATAATAAAATATGTTTTGGAATCTTAACGATATAAACTAAAAAGTGGCATGGTTTTCATAACCTAGTTCGCATGAAGATAAAAAGGTAGTTTTTAGGGTTTTGTATATTAATGGAAACCTAACCCTAATTCCACATATATGCTTAATAGGTTCTTTGGATTCCTAGGCTTGGACCTAGATGTGACTTTGGATCATTGACTCTGTAGTTGAGGTATGTTTGCATCCCCTATTATTCTTCTTGAGCAATTATCCTATTTTGTCTTACTTTTGGTCCTATGGACATTAAGCCTACACATTGTCTTGTTCTTTTGAAATCATGCTTCATGTGAAGTATCTTATTTTATTATTGATCTTGTGATCAAGGATATTCTCTTGGAATCTTATCTTGTTGTCTTGGTGCAAGTTGGACTTTTGATATTATATGCCCATTGTGATGTGGATTTTTACTTGTTGATATGTGCCCACTTGGAAGTGGATGTTTATATGTATGTGTTTTCCATTGTGTGATGGCAACCTTGTTCTAATTTGACTATACTTTTCTACTTGCCTCTATATTAAACATGCTATGTGATTCAGTAGGACTAGAGTAGTGCAAATTGTGTTGGTTTTGTTTATAGAAGATGTGATAATTCTTGCTCTTTTTGGGATGGCAAGGACCCTTATACCCAGGGCAAGATGTGTGTCTTGACCCATTTTATATATATTTGGGAGTTTGGTGGTGAGTCATTCTCTATCAGGTTTACAAGGATATGAAGCCTTGGCCGCCAATTGTGTTTATATTTTTCTAGGGCTATGTTTATCTCACATGCATGTAGGATATTCATTGTGGGGTGTGTGCCCTACTTGTGCTTTGTTTCCCCACCATGGTAGTGGATTTATTTATGGCACAGTCCTTTTATATGTTGTTTTATGGCAAGTATCCCTTTTGTTATTATTCTTCTCTCTTGATACCCATTTGGGTGGTACTTATCTCTTGTATGGGAAGCCTTTTATATTTGATGTCCTTTATTTTATAATGTTGCTCAATCTCCTTTTAGTATGCACATACCAGCTTTTGCTGATGTCTCCTATTGTTTCTCTTTTGCTGGGGTATGCTTCCAACCCTAGGTGGAGGTTTTGGATGACAAGGCTTGATGACCTGGACTTAGATGGTGAAGTTAAAGCTTGGAGACAATCTTGAGGTGGTTTAGATTTCCTCTACATGAATCCCTGTGATGTAAGTTTGTAACCCTTTATTTGATAATTGAATATAGTCATATTTTTTTATTCCACTGCTATACTTTGGTGTTTTTTTACCATATATACAAATATTTGAAAATTTTACACCCACTCCATCATACCTTCTGAGTGTGTTTGGACTGGAGGTTCTATTGTTCAAATTTTTAGTAGAGAAGTGGTTTCACTTCCTTACAGGCATTTCATCATGTTCAACATTTTTAATTAGATTAAGAAAACCTTTAAACACCAATCTATGCTTTTATATCATCCATGTTGGTATTCTTTTATGAAAACCCAACTGCACCTTATGGGTTTTAACCTCAGATTAGAACTATGAGTCACGTGTTACATAAAAAATTTGAGATTCCACAACCATTTGTGACTCTCTTTGTTCTCACTGTGCCTCCTATGGTCCAAATGTTTTTCTTTGTTAAATTAGAACTTTTTGAGTTCTACTTTACTCCCACTAATTCTTATGGAACTCAACAATCCTACAATAAACACTTTTGTTATTGATTTGAGATAAGCCATGTTCAACAAATTATAATTTGGGGATAAACCTTTTCAATAAACTACTTTCTTCATTTAGTTTCAATCCTTAAACATATCAGGACATTCACATATCATATCTCATATGATGTCTTTAGATCCATTTTGGACGGTACATTGTTTTCATGTAAAGCATGTTTCTAAAGGAAGCCAGAAGATTAGATTAATAATCATGTCATGACTCATCATTATGTGATTCCTTCTTTCTAGCACATCATCATGTTTTAGGTGGAGTTTTTTGTGATACACTAGCACATTCTCTCTAGAAGGTCATCAAACTATTCCTATAAAGTATTTCAACATTTGACCATATCAAAGCATCTTAATACTTTTAAGGAAGTTGTGTACTTCATACATGTATTCTCCTTGAACCCTTCAAGATTCTTGTATTTTACTGAATACATATCATTATATCATCGGTAAAGATAATGAAGTGCAAGCAACTATATGTACCATTTATTCTAGATGTCATTGCACATCAATATGTACATGTCCTTATTCTCCACTACAATTAGTGAGAGGAAATTTTATCATGCTTCTCATATATAAGATTTGCATGTCTCTATTTGGTTCATTAACCAAAAGAGTCTAGATAAACATCTATATGGATTCTAGAAATGCATTTCTCATACATGTGCTATGGATGACAATGATATATATATTAATTGTTTGAGTTATCAATTATAATCTTTTTATGTACTTATATTGTAAACATTTAGATCTTAATCCATTCACATAAATATCACAAGACATTTGGGGGCATTACCATACAAGATCACATATTTGAAATAGAATCATTAACAACTCTATATTTATAATCATCATTGTCCATAAAAGATGCATAAAGTAAAATGTTTCTATTATTGGTAAAATGCATCAGCAATTCAACTAACTTTATTACATGCTCTTTGTGCTAAGATAAATTCTAAATGTAGACTGATGTTACAGAAGCTCTTGCTAAGCATAGTCCATCCTTGTCATTTCATAAAGGCTTTACTTTTTATCAGATCATGCACATCAACGTATGTCAGATCTACATCTGGTATCACATACCAAGATGAAGAAGTATTCGAATTTATCTTATGATGTTTTACCTAAAGTAGATGCCTCTTCCCCTTCCTCCTTCTTCTTTAGTTCCTCCAGGAAGATAGGGTGATTCCTTTTCCAGAGTCCAGGCTGGTGACAATGGTGAAAATTGCCTCCCTTCTTTACTCCTATTTTTGCCTTGAGATCTAAAGACTTCGGCTTCTGGCCAGCTTTAGAACTCTTCTTAGATTTACCTTTATCTTTAGACTTTCCCTTTGTCTTGGTGACCATCATCACATACTTGGGCTTGTATTTCTTCATTTGTGCCTCATCTGTTCTCAACATGCCTAACAACTCTGTCAATGGCTTGTCAAATTCATTCTTATTGTAGTTCATGACAAACTGACTATATCACTCTGGCAGAGACTACATAATCACATCAATGGCCAACTATTGACCCAAGGGGAATCCCCGTCTAGATAGGTACTCCACTACCCAATGAGCTTGAGCACATAAGGACCTACTGAATCTCATTATACCATGTTACATTTGAACAACACCTCAGAGACATCATATATCTCATGTCTTGCTTGATGTTGGAACATGTTCTTAAGATGCATGACCATCTCAAAAACATCCATGTTCTCTTATTGTATTTGCAACTCATAGTTCATAGTGCAGCATCAGACAGTTGACATCAATGACATCTTTAGTATGATTATTGTAAGCATCCCTATCAACCTTAGGTGCATTGGGAATAGGTTCTTCTGACTCTTGTGTCTCTAGGATATAGGGCTTGCGCTCGTGTGTGAGAACAATTCTTAGCATCCTGAACCAATCATGGAAGTCATTCCAATTTAATTGGGCATATACCTTTGAGGTGTCCACACAATAGTTGGATAGGAGGCTAGATGACCTATATAGAGGACCAACCGACCGACCAAGAGGTGAGTCAACTGGTTCGAGGGTTGAACCTATCAACCCAGATTGGAAAGCATAGATCTACACCAAAAACAAGTTCTTACATGATATGTAGACCTAGGATGTAGTGATTCTTGGTGGCTCCAAGGAATTATAGTAGTATGGCCATAACCATCGCTAATGTTTTATATTGTATGTTTACGTTATGGGACATAACAAGTATATGATAAGTACTATATAGATGTGGTGTTTGGATAAAGTATATGTATTTATACATACAAACTCCCTCAAATAACTATTAAGTCTAAGATGCTTTCCATTAGCATCACACAAGAAAATCTTGATCGACCAAGTGTAGGCACCCCAAGGGTGGTGCGACCTCTATCTCATGGAAGTGTGATGGTAATAATGTGGGCCTGCCAAGCAAGGTGCATTATTGTCGTGTTGGCTATTGGTTCGAGATTAACTATGTGACCTTAATGAGATTAAGCACTAGAGGCATGTAGGTGACTATGGCAAGGAGTTCCACATATCATGCATCCAAGAACTACATATGATGTAATTGGAAATGTTGCCTACCTTAATAATTGACTATGGACGTTGTCATTGGCCAGACAATAGTTGAATTGCTATGGAGCTTGGCTCACTAGAAGGTTATATGTTGCAATCATACGAATTGATATGTGAGGGCTATCAATTTGATTAAAATAGTGGGAGATATCATATGAATTTTATTCAAATTGATAGCCCTCACATATCAATTTGTTTGATTGTAGCATACAACCTTCTAGTGAGCCAAGATCCAAAATAATTCAACTATTACCCAACTAATGCTAGAGTCCATAGTCAATTATTAAGGTAGGAAACATTTTCCACTTGTATCATATGCAGTTCTTGGATAGATGATATGTGCAACTCCTTTCCATAGTCACCTACATGCCTCTGGTACTTAATCTCATCAAGGTCACACAGTTAAGCCTGACCCAATAGCTAACATGATAATAATGCATCTTGCTTGGCAGGCCCACATATTACCATTACAATTCCACGAGATAGACGACGCACCACCCTTGGGGCGCCTACGCTTGGTCGATCAAGCTTTTCCTATGTGCTGCTAATTAAAAGAATCTTAGACTTAATAGTTATTTGAGGGAGTTTGTATTTATAAATACATATACTTTATCCAAACATCACATGTATATAGTATGTATCATATACATGTTATATCCCATATCGTAAACATACAATATAAAACATTAGAGATGGTTATGGCCATACTACTATAATTTCTTGGAGCCACAAGGAATTACTACCTCCTAGGTCTACATCTCATGCAAGAACTTATTTTTGGTGTAGATCTAGGCTTTCCAATATGGGTTGATCAGTTCAACCCTCAAACCAGTTGGGTCACCTCTTGGACGGTCGATTGGTCATCTAAATCGGTCATCTGACCTC
The DNA here is from genome assembly GCA_963693085.1 of Alisma plantago-aquatica. NCBI lineage: Eukaryota > Viridiplantae > Streptophyta > Magnoliopsida > Alismatales > Alismataceae > Alisma > Alisma plantago-aquatica. Next base: position 1,245,494,827 of record OY856409.1, read on the forward strand.
TTGTCCAACTATGATCTGGACACCTCCAAACGGTCGCTTGTGTCCACCAGGTGGTCAGTTTGCTCTTCTATGTTCTATCTGCCTCTGTCTTCCAGACGGTCAACTCATCTCACCAAACAATCGGCTCACCTGACGTTGATCATCATCTTTGTCGTGGAAAGAAAAGAACTATCCTATTGCTATTAAACTTATTACATGGTAATGTGAAACCTCGAGTTACATTCAAGGCAAGCAAATGTAGGAAAGAATAATACTTTTACATTGGGAAGAAGAAGGTAGAGGCTCAGTATGCAAATTGAGATAAAACAAAAAATAAACCATCCAACCACACGTAGATATTTAGGTTGCTAGCCATAATCATGCTACACATCCACCATCAAAAGTCACTTTTAAGGTGATGTGTGTGTATATATATATATATATATATATATATATATATATATATGGTCCATCTTTAATACTCGTGTGGGTAGCTACCCACCCCCTATTTTGGTTACTTTTTTTTGAGTTTCTTACTTTTGTCATGTAGAGGGTTACTTTACCTTGCAAACTGTAAAGTTTCATGCATAGATAGTTAGGTTTGCAACAACAGATTCAAAAACACGGTTATATACATATTTGTTGTGTATTTTTCACAGATTTACTTTTTTAGTCGCATAGTTACTTTTTATCAAAATAGTTACTTTTTTTATAGCAGGATTACTTTTCTGACCAGAAGAGTTACTTTTTTGGTTGTTGGGTAGAAAACTCCAGGTTACCCGTACGGGTATTAAATGAACGCCCATATATATATATATATATATATATATATATATATATATATATAGAGAGAGAGAGAGAGAGAGAGAGAGAGAGAGAGTTTGTCTTTGTTGCCTGCGTAGGTAACAAAGGGGAAGCTATCCAGTAGCAGGGCGCGGTGGCATTAGGCCATAAATATTTCAAAAAGATAGCGAGCGAAAAAACCCCAAAACCTCCGTTCGAACCCTCGCTCTGCCCTGCGATGACTGTCATTCTCGCGCAAAAGCACCGACGACCACATCCCGCAACCCCTCCATCCCCACCTCCTCTGTCTCCAGTCATTCTGACTGCAAATTTCGTCTCCATCATCTTCGATTCCACCTCCTCTCTCTCACTACATCTCAATTACGGAGCAGCTACCTCTTCAGAGATGATGAGAATGAAGAAATCATCACGGAAGACCTTGACAATGCCACCGTGGAGAAGGAATCTAAGGACAGTGATTGAAGAAGACGACAACTTCGAATTGCACCATTATCAAGCTGACGAGAAGATGGCCAAAGAACCAGAGGAAGCAGCAAAAGAAGTGGCCGCAGAAGGGGAGATAGAACGGGATACAACACCACTGAGTACTCTGAAAGGGGATAAGGAAGGGGCTATGATGTCTAAAGAAGCGGATGAAGTGGGAAAAGAAGCAGGTGTGGAAATGGAGAAGGAAGGTGTTGCGGAGACTACTCCGACGAAACAGAAAGGGAACAAAAGAGGGGCTGTGATGGCCAAAGAAGCAGATGAAGCAGGACAAGAAGTGGTTGCGGAAGGGGAGAAGGAAGGTGCTGCTGAGACTCCTCAGACAAGATGGAAATGGAACAAAAGAGGGGCTACAGATCCCCTAACGAGTAAACATTCAGTGAAAAGGGCAAAACACAGTAAGATGGCTACTGCTGGTAATGGAGGCAATGGAGCTATCGAGACTGAAGAACCTTTGCGTGACAAAGCAGAGAATGAAGAACGATGAGGTAATTTGTGTTTGCATGTACATTACAAATGAAAAACATAAACAAAAAGATTTCAACTAAAAAGTAGCAATGCATGTTGAAAGAGTAATTGTTATAAGAAGTAGAGTAACTAGAGGATGCCTAGAGTAACTGAAGTAATGTTGGAGTAACTATTGCAGAACAAAGAGTATATCACACACTAGATATAGTAGTTAAACTAGGAAAACCATATTATTAAGCTAAAGACTACACTTTTCGAGTAATTGTGTTCTTATGCATGAGAAGAAAGGAAAGGGGATGATGACAGTACAGATGAAAATCAGCAAAAGAATGAGATAGAAAAGGGTACTGTGGATGAAGGAGAGGTGAAAAGAAGTAAAATGAAAAAGAAGGGGAAAGGGAAGGCCGAAGCAACTAAGGAGAAAGTGAAGGATGTTGATGAGAGAGAAGACGAGGAAAGAAGGAGGAGGAAAGAGAAGGGAAAAGAAAAGGCTACCGATGAGGGAGGAAAAGAGGAAAGAATGAAGTGGACAGAAAAGGGGAAAGGAAAGGTAGATGAAGGTAAGCTTGTATAGATTTATAATTGTGTTAATTTGTTGTTACTCTCATAGGACAGTTACTTGCAGTTTATTAAATTGTTGTTACAAAACAAACAGTTAGCTTTAAAAATGTGATCAACCTACTACGTATAATGAATTGTGAAAAATTTAAGAGTAACTTGACTGACTAAGAAGTAATAATAAAAAAAACCTAAGATTAAGTTTTGATATGTTCGTAATGGGAATCAAAAGGCTGTACCATAGGTGTTACATAAAGAGCTACATCACCACCAGCAACAGCGTGGTGTTTACAAGTAATCAGCTTAGAATGATGAGGTCGACGACCTTTGCAAACATGATAAAGATGCCGAATCTTACGATTGACATAGGCCTTTTGGAGGATTTAATAGATACATATGTGGATGATGACATATGTTTGCTGGCCAAAGGGGTGGAAAGAAGGATGATCATTGAGGATGTGGGGGTAATTCTAGGTATCCCCAACAAAGGTATGGATATAATACCTAGGAAAAATTCTGAGATAGTGAGCTCAATATGGCAATAGTTTGCTAGGGAGACAGGTAAACAGGGCAATGGAGGTGAGACCTTGAAGAGGTTAAGGGAAAAGGATGTCCTGCATAAGGACAACTTATCAAAGCTTTGGCAAGAATATGCCAAGACCGACGATCCACCAGACTATCAGAACATGTGTCGTGCGTGGATGTTGCACCTACTGGCAACATTCCTACTCTCAAACACCAACTATTGTACACCAATCTACATAATGCACTACCTAGATGATGTTACTGCCACTGGGCAGATGAATTGGGCAAAGCGGGTGCATGGGAGTATCTTCAAGAATATGAAGATGCTGAAGGGGAATGTCTAGCTGAGGAGGAAAGGGGAGAAAGGGAAAACCACCCTCTACACAACAGGGTGTGTGATGTGCCTATGCGTAAGTGAACAAAATTATTTTCATCTACATTGTTACAATAATGACTAGGGGGCAGTTACATATGCATTATATTTTCTCTCTCTTACATGCAGGTTTGGGCATATGAGATGACGAAGATGGCAAAGCCAACCTTATTTGATGCCAAGACAAGGATAAAGAAGTGGGTTGTGCCGTTCAAGAAATTGATGGATTTAGGGGTTGTAGACCCTAAGGATGTAAGAATATTTCTACTTTGTTACAAAAGCTAATATACAACATAATCCTACATGTTTGCATTGTGACACATTATTTTTTTTGGGACTGGTTTGTCAAAGGATGAAGCTAGACCAGGGAGATGATTGGCGAGTTGCAAGAACAATGAAGGACATGCCCTACTACCTTGTGGAAAAAAGGGCAAAAAGTAAGCCAACGGCAGATAAGGCGCCAGCAAAGCCAATCATCAAAAAAGGAGTGACTGTTGAGAACTCCACCCTGGAGAGAAGAATCCACATACCGGAGGAGGAGCTAAAGATGTAGAAGGAGATCTACACAAAAATAGTTGTTGAGGCATTCACTGACCTGCAGAGGGAGGAGAAACAGCTAGAAAAAAGGATAGCCAAGCTAGAAGAGGAAAATAAAAATCTGAAGAGAAAGTGGGGAGATGAAGGCGACAAAGCACAATCACCTGCCAGTGGGTTCAAACAATTTGCTGAGGGGTTTGCCTCAGTGAATGTTGATTAACCCAAAGATAGGTCAGATGTGCTTCGCAAGAAGGATGTCGATACGGCGGAAAAAGTAGAGAAGGAAGGTGTGGAGAAGGACGACACAACGAGGAAATGAGGCAGGCTGAGCCTAAGAAGAAATTATGTGGAAGAGAAGGAATCAGAAGATGAGAATGATGATAAGAAAACTGGTGATGAAGAGGAGAAGAAGAAAGAAAAAGTAGTTGATAGTTCTGACCAAGGAAAGTCTGTACGAGATGTAAAAGAAAAGATCCAAGAAGAAACAAGGGAACAACCAGAGAAAATAATCAAAGCAGAAGGGAAAAAGGAGGAACCCAGAAAAAGGTTGACAAAGAGGAACAAAATGGAACAACACATAATAGGGAGCATAGAGAAGAACGTAAAGAAAAGGAGGGAGGAAAAGGTAAGTTTGCATCTCCTTTCAAGTATATCAGTACTTGAGTAACTGTGTGATATAGAAGAGTAAATGTAGAATATAAAGAGTAACTATATGATAGGCTAGAGTAACTGTGTGAATTAGTAGAGTAACTGTAGGAACATAAAGAGTAACTATATGATAGTATAGAGTAACTATGCGACATATCAGAATTGTGTAACTTGTGGAAAATGAAGATTGATTCTAACATTGACTGCTCTTTTGTTGATGATAGCACAAGCTTTCAAATTTCATTAGTCTTGAGCATTTCAAAACAAAAGAAACCAGGGAAATTGTCCATAACTTCATGGACAACATAGAAGAAATGTAAGAAAATTGGTTATTTTCTCAAATGTACAAAGATAAAACATTACTTATTCAATATCCAACTCATATGTATAACATCTATAAAAATGATTGGCAGGTCAAAATGAGAATGGAGATTCAGTGATGACACTTGGTGCATGGGGAAGGACCTCGCTACCCTCCTATACAAAGATTAGATGACGCAATCACCTGTAAGAAACAAGAATGTAGTATAACTTTTTGAAACAGATAATTTGGATTGCTAAACAAGAAAGCTTGTGGTTTTTTTTAGGTTCTTGACTGCTTTGTGGAGATGCTCAAGGTGAGCACAAGCAAGCAGAGGAAGAAGGGTTTGACATGGCACTACATGAGCACTTATGCTCTGGTAAGAAAAGCAAAATTGGTATACAAAATTACATCAAAAAACAAAAATAGATACACAAACTGAAACTTATAGATGTGCATTTTTAAATTCTACATTTGTAGCAGAAACTTGTATTTGATGTTGAGAACATCACCCTGGAGCAGATTGACATGCTATCTCCACTCTTCAACATTCCGTTGAAAGATTGGGACATAATGGACTCGATGTTCACCATACTAAATAATGACAGCCACTGACACTTGTATGAAGCAAGCTTCAGGGATGGAGCACACCGGTCTTATAACTTGATGAGTGGAAATAGCAAGTCAAGAAAGGAATTCCTTAGATGGGTAAGCAATCTATAAAAAGTAACTCTATTAGTAGTGGATTGACAGGATTAATGTTTGTTAATTGATGATTAATAAAAGTTGTGTTTTTTTAATGCAGGTGGGTATTGTGCATGAATTCTTTAGGGGTGCACCGGAAAAAGGAAGCCAATTGTCGCAGTGGGAACGGGAGTACCCGATGTGCCCACAGTAGGAAGAAGACTCACTTGACTGTGGGATCTTCATCATGAAGTACCTATAATGCCTGGTCAATGGAAAACATATGGACTTCACCTGCAAGGATATGCTGGTAATAAGGGATGATATTTTTCAGAGGATGATGGAAAGGGGGCAGCTACAGCCTGTACAAGTAGATGAAAATGATGCAAATGAAGACATCAAAGAAGGTCCATCTGAGGAGAACAAGGGAGAAGAAGATGAAGGTCAGAAGTGGCAAGAAGCAGAGCAGAAAGAAGCAGTAGATGCAGAAGTGCATGAAGAAAAGAGTGCGGAGGAAGAAGTTGTTTCAAGCCTAGATAGATGGTTGAATTCTAGCTGAAATACTGAATTATTAATTGAAATGTAAAACTTGAACAATTTGCTTCTGGAGTTTTGATGTGTAACCACTGTGAGATATACATTTACTTGTGTGCTGCAAAAAGCCAAAAAAATACATTTGATCTAAATCATATTGTAAATATGAGTATTTCTGGGTTTAATATATAACGTTTTATGCTTTGAATATTGTGTTCTTGAATGTACAAGTGTTGTGGTTTTGTATGAAGATATATACTTTCAGTTAGCCTGCCAAAAAATGAACTAACTCAAGAGGAAGAGTGATGATGATATCGTAACCAATAGAGTAATTATTAGAACACTAAGAGTAATTGTGATAGTCTAGAAAAGAAACCCTTTGATTCAAAGGAGTAACTCTTATACTTTGTAAGAGTAACTCTAAAAATAGAGAGGTAAAACACATATCACAAAAATAATGTATGTGGAAAGACAGAGTAACAGGGACATCTTGTAAAGTAACTGTACGAGCATGAGAGCAAGTGTTAGATTCCAAAAAAATGGTAACTGTATCAGAACTCACTGACAAAGAAGAGTGGTGAACTCGTAACCCACAAGGTAACTATAAGAGCACTAAGAGTAACTATAAGAGCACTAAGAGTAACTATGACAACACTAAGAGTAACTGTGACAATATAAAAAGTAACTCTAGCGTTAAAAAAGTAATTGTTGTACTTTGTAAAGTAACTCTTGTGGATGAAGGTTTGTCAAGAATATGAAACCAGTGTATGTGAACCACATAGTAGCAAACTAACATTTCGTAAGTAACTAAAAAGACATGAAAGTAACTGTACTAATCCAAAAATGTAGGTATTTTAGAAGAAAAGAGTATCCATTGCACACGAAGAGAAATACATATTCTTCAAAAGAGTAACATCTGATCAGAACATATTCTTTGTAACATATTCAAAGTATATGTACATCTGTTGGAGCTCAAGGTAACACACAGATAGATTACAAACATAAGTGAAATACATGGAGGGTTACAAAATCACTTTCACAAAACTACACAAAAAGAACAACCCATTACATATTTGAATATGCCTCACTCACGCACTAATCAACTACAAACTCCACTAAAAAAGACAGCCATCCATCAATAGCAGTAGCAGCAGCAGCTCCCAACCGCATGATAATAGAAAAAAGAACAGCACACTTAGCAGCACAAGGATGCTCCCCAAAATCAACAGCAACATCAGAAAAGAAGGGCTAGCTAGCAGCACCAATAGCTCGAAAGAACAGAAAATAGTAGCAACAAGATGAGATAATGAATATACACGTCCAACATCAACATACCACATGAGCAGCACCAGAGATAATCGTTGAGCAGCAAACAACAACAACACAGAGTCCAGAAAGAGTATCCCTAGAGAATGGACTACTTCTTCATAGGACAGTTCCTGCTATCATGGTTAACCCCAAACTCTAAGCAATTCTTGCACTGCCTCTCTCTTTTAGACTGGGCAATCTCAACTCCAAATTTAAACCTCACATCAGTTGATCTAGGTCTCCCCTTATTTTTGCAAATACTAGGGATATGGACCTTGACAACAGAAGAAGAAGCCGTATTAGAAGTGGTTACACCAGCACCTGCACCAGTATCAGCGAGATCCAAGTCTAAGAACTCCTTTTGCGAAGCTAACAATTTTTCATGGCAAAGATCTATAGCGTTGTTCCTACACGCTATGTTGACAATCACATTGCAGACAGAAATAGGCTGAAGTGTCCTCCCCTTGGATGGATGTTTAACTTATGCTTTGGTAAAAATAAAAGGGTGTTATCTGTACCCTTTGGTCAACCTCTTCAGTATGTATAGCTCGGGAAGAGTGCAAAAGTCACAGCTCTTCAAATAAGACAGGATGTGCCTGCAAGGGATACCTTTGAATTCCAACATGAAGCAATTGCACGAAACAATCTCACTAGATGACTCTTTCTTCAAGAAATGGGGAGATCCAAGGCCATCGACACGATACACCTCAAAGACACCTTCTTCTGAAGCTTCCTTTACATTGTAGACCATGCTTTAATGAACCTCAGACTGAAAGATCTTAAAGATGGACTTGGTATATATACCTATCATTTGCTCCTCCAGAGACCATAGTGATGACATAGGGAGTTTACTGTACTCATCGTCAAATTCTTTGAAATTTTCAATCTCCCGCACATGAGAGTAAGCAATCTCCAAGGAACATACAAGTTCAAAGAGACTCTTCCTACTATTCACATGGCTTCTAATGAACGCATTCAGGCTCTCACTCTTTTGAGTTGTCCTCATGCTCGCAAAGAAAGAAGACTGCATATAGCACAGACCCAATCCCAACGCATCACATACATATCAGAAAGCCAAGTAATGGAAAACAGATCATTCTCTTGAACTACATCCCACCTCTCTTCAAAAATGTCGACATCGTCTACGTTCCACACACAATCATTCAAGGAGCATATGATCTGGTCCTTGTTAGGAACACCACCAAGCTTAGAGGGAAGCTTCTGTAGGATGTGCCAGCTGTAGAAGAGATGCTTGCAATTCAGAAAAATAGTAATGATAGCAACATTCATAACAGGGTCCTGATCGGTTATGATGGAAACCCACTCTTTACCAAAACAAAGTAAGTACTGCTTGAAAACTCAAACAAAGGAGTCGTACTTCTCATCTACCAACAAAGTTGAAGCAAACAACACTGTCTTGTGATGGTGATCAACACCACCAAACATTCTAAAAACCATCAAATACTTGTTTGTGCGGTAGGTGGTGTCAAACACAATCGCATTGCCTAACAACCCGCAGTCTTCAACGGAGATAAGATCAGCCCAAAACAGATGAGTCAGGCAGTAATCAGGATCGTTTTGGTAGGTATAGAAGAATTTTAGATCAAGGACCTTAAACCATGTCGATGTCGTATTTGGCCCACTCTTTCCTCTTGCTACTGATGTGTCCATGAACTTGTCTACTGGTAAATGTTAGATTTTCATAGCCGCCAGACTCGGATGCTATCAATGCAATTTGTCTCGATACAGGTATGCTAGCTTGGCTCATGGAAGAAAGGATCTCTTTTTGAGTTTCATCAAGAGATGAGTTACACTTCAGGTAACAGAGATGAGCATCGTCAACAAGATCGTGGTTGTGTTCCTCAACAAAGGCAGTCACAACCCACGTGGATGAGGACTTATCCAGTGTGAACCGGATCATGGCTCCACAACCACACCTCTTCACAGAACGCGTGTGCTTCTTGGATAGATTATCCTGCAAGTTACCCACTTCATCACAAATGGGGCTCAGAAGCCATCTTGACCTCTTAGAACGGCCGGTTTTACTTTGCTTGTCACAAACCAGATCTTTGGCAACCAGAATCTTAGTTCCCCATTCATACTTGTTGTCATCTTTCCTAATGTTAAAACCAATCATGCCAGTGTAGCTAGAATAGAAGGAGATACCTTCATCTAACTTCCAAACTGGAGACCAGTTCTAGGGACTGTAGTTGGGATCATAGTGGAAGCACCAAAAGAAGGAGAAGAATGAGGATTATCATTGTCATGGCCGACACTTGCATAAGCAACATATGTATCAAGGCCGGGATTCATGAAAGCATGTGGGAGTAACTTTGCAAGACATAAGGGTAACCCTAAAACACCAAAGAGTAACCACATATAAAAAAAGAGTAGCTATGTGAAACATAAAAACATGTATGACAGTTACTACTTCAAAAATGAAAAATGCAAACACAAAATTGGGTTTCTTTCCCACACAAAAGACAGAGAGATCAATACACATTGTGATGATGAAAAAGCAAGAAAATGAGTATAACTGATTGTAGTGACGAAGAGAATACAAAACTACCTGGTTGTAGCTTGGACAAACTGCTACTCCTAAAATGCAGATAGATAAGGGAATTCTCCCTAATCAGAGACAAACTACTACTCCTAAAATGCAGAAGAACCCAGACTTGGGCTCAGGCCCTTCGCCTCGAGGGAAAGTCATGCGAGACATGTCCCAGGCAAATTCGAATGTCCGAGACACAACACCTTCTTCCGGATCCCAGACCTGAAGCCTTTTTGTACCCCTGTGCTTCTAGAGGAGCCAGGGACGGATGTAGAATCGGTAGGTCACGATGCCGCCCCAGTCAGCGGAGTAGCCGAAGATGGATGAGACAGTGGAGGACACAGACGTGACCTCGTTGGAAGCCAACGCCGATGAGGACCAGTAGGCTACGACAACTGGGTCCGTAGATGGCAATGTGAGCTCCACCCGCAGGCACAGGCCAAGGACGGTGCACCACCAAGTGAAGGTGTCGCGACCAAGTGTGGTCTCACAGATGTCGGTGGCGGCGGTGGTACTGGGGATGGTTACACGTCCTCACTATGCCTGGGAAGGATTCGAAGAGGCGGCAGTGGATCCAGAGGAGGGAAAGGATCTCTTGGCCCTCCCCAGTTTCGTGTCCTGGCGATTCAGTGCCACAGCCGGCTGCGGAGGCGGGAGTGGGGGCGGGGGCTGGCGGTATTTACAATTTCTGCCATTGTGTCCACAGACGGGTAGATTCAGGAAGATACCCGTATGAGCATTAAAAAAACTCCCATATATATATATATATATATATATATATATATATATATATATATATATATAAAGGCAAGAACACACTCGAGTGTATTCAGAGTAGAATACACTCAAGTAGTTTATCATGATGCAATATTTTTTTCAAAAATATAATCCATTGATCTTCTTAAACATCTTGTGAATAGCTCAAACACAAAATTTGAGCACATTTGGACATTTATAGGTCATGTTATAAAGACCGCAAAAATTATGCATTTCAAATTAGTTTCGTGCGTTGATTTTGTTGCCCTTGGATGAGTGACTTACACTCATCCAAATGGGCACAAATTTTGTATGTAGCCTAGTTATAGTATCACGATGAAGATCAATAGTTTACATTTTACAAAAAATAGTCTTGATATGAAAACACACTTGAGTGTATTCATGCAATCTGTACACTCAAGTATATTCTACCCTAACTCCCTCTCTCTCTCTCTCTATATATATATATATATATATATATATATATTTATATTTATATATAGGGCGTTCATTCAATGCTCACGCGGGTAGCCTGGATTTGGCTACCCGTCAGCCCAAAAAGTAACTATATGGTCAGAAAAGTAACTCGCTGGACAAAAAAGTAACTATGAGGATAAAAAAATAACTATACGACTAAAAAGATAAATTTGGGTAGAATATGCAGCAAATATATATAATTGTATATTTATTATAGTTGTTGCAAATGTAACTATCTATGTATGAAAAGTAACAGTTTTCAAGGTGAAGTAACCCTCTACAAGTCAAAAGTAAGAAACTCCAGAAAAAGTAACCAAAATATGGTGGGGTAGATACCCACGTGGGTATTAAATACACACACACACACACACACATATATATATATATATATATATATATAATATAGGGATCATATGTTGTCTTTAATTGGATATGCATATTAATCAGTTTAATCGTATGCAATACATAAATGATGAAAACCAAAAATCTGATCATATTGATTATCCCAAAAGATAGTAAATTGATGTGGCTCTGATACCACTGTAGGAAAATGTCACATCAGATAGGCATCAAAACCAAAAAATTTATGTCCATATAAATTTCACAGAACAACAAGATCGCGTCAACAACCATATAATGGGAAGGATGGTTTAACAAGTTCATACCTAGTCCTGGAGCAAGTTCGATGACTATTCCTCATTGTAGTACTGCATCTCTCTTCTAGTTGCACTCGGGTAGCATCTGCAGCAGTACCTGGTCTCCACCATAGATAGAAGATTGATGTTGCCTTTCCAGTGGGAAAGTATCCATGCCTCTATGGTAGTCCACAAAGACCACCTAGAACTCTCATCATTCTACCTGGACAGATAGGAAGGAGTTGTCCCTCTCATTGGTGTACTAGTCACCAACTTTCTCTCCCACAATTGTTCTCCCATGCTATCCTTTTGTCGGGTAGGACTTGCTCATGCTCTCTGTTGGTTACCACAACTAGAGAGGACAACAATTGTCAGAGGCAATTGAGTTGTGTCTCTGGGAAGCCCCCAATACCCCTCTATTTAAAGGAGGGTTAGGGTCAGGGTTCTCAGTCTATGTGGGACTGGAAGTGACTGAAATTTCATGAATTTTTACAACCTATGATAGGTGAAACAAATGGTTCACGGGCGAACCGATCGATTGTCATGCGAGCCGATTGGTTCACCCAGTGAACCAGTCATTTCGTCATGTTTCCCAATCACAACTGTATTGACAATTCTAATCCAATTAATGTACAACATGACGCCAATACTAATCCTTGTTGCAATCGAATTGCTCCACAAACCAAGCATCTAGCTCCATGAAACGGTCGACTGGAAACCTCAAGCCAGTCGGTTCACTAGGTGAAATGGTAGGTTTGTGCCCTAATTCATGCAGAACTTAGCCAATGCAATTTTCAATCAACCTAACACTCCAACCAATCGATTCAACACTTGAACTGGTTGGTTGGGAGTTTATTCGATTGATTTGTTACTTAAATTGAATACATAAACACTTTAACAATCAATTTAATTATCATTCATCATTAAACTCATCTTATAGGTGTATCCTAAGTGTGGGACCCCATAGGTTCCATGTTATCTTGGAAGTGAATGTCCATAACTAATTTATGACATCACACGTAAAGAGTTTTGCCTAGTCACACATCAATTGCTACCCAAATAATCACGGAAGTTGGAGAATAAATTCAACCTACGATATATGTCATATGTTATAGTGATTGTTTAATTCCTTTGCCTCTGATATCTAGAATGAACTCGAGGCATGGATTTGTCTTCCTCTCAATGTTCAATCCATGTTTCTTCATCCAGCGCAGATTGCCTAAGATACATGTGACCTCAATATCATATATTGATTCACATGTGCATCCGCGTGCTTTTCTCAATCGCACTGATCAAGTGGCCTAGATATCAAACTCTAGTAGGAGGGACATATCCAATCTACATCACTCATAGTCATACCCATGTGTTACAACATATCTTATCATCACCTTTACAGTAACCCTTATTCAGGATCACGTTGGATGATGTTAAAACATACCAAACAACATGTGATGAGTGTAATGAATTTAGGTCTAAGAACCACAATCACCACCTTCACTGTGAGAGATGATTCTGGCCACCATTTATGGTTTCCATGTTTCACTCTCAAGGTGTGTCTGTCTGATACAATGTTCTCCAACAAGTATCTATGTGCTTAGTTTGATATTGCATATATCATGACTGATGAGATTATGTCATCAACAACCACACACTCTAGTCTTTAGTGTTACTAATGTCAATCTCTCTTCCATAGTATCATCCGACCAGGGACACAATAAGAATGTGCATACTCTTAACATCTATATGATCTCATAGTTCAAGTCACGTACTTGAAGGCATACGTCATTGAGTAGTTCCATTTTTTAGACATTCATTATGTTTCCTCATTATATCATAATTGAGTGATATAGAATGAATTGGAAGCTTGGTTTTATTATTAATCAAATCTTTATATAATATTGCATCACAAAAATCATATGATTGGATCTCTAGGCATACATACCAACAGAGCACATAACTAACAAAATAGTCATCACGTAGAGATAATGTTTCTTGGGGATGTCTCGATAAGGGACCAAAGAGATATGTTTAGACCAAATATCTTTTGTCATCAATTTTATTACAATAACCGATGAAGTGGGTTCTTACTCATTCTGGGAAAATCCCTTTCCCTCATTTCCTCCCTATGTTCCTAATCTCTGATTCCTCTCTCTGTGTGTGATACCCCTGGTGATCGCCCATGTAGCTTGCTATCGTTGTTGTTCCTTTGTGGAGCAAACATTCCTCCTCCAGTCATTGTTGTTGCTCCTCCAACTACTACTAGTCCTCCTCCTCCACACCATCAATGTTGCTCCTCCTCCAGTCTTCCAATGATGATCCTCCTCCTCCTTTGCCACTTCTCCTCCTCCAGGCACCGCCATTGCTAATGTTCCTCCTCATGCTTGGCATGGTGCTACTGCTACTTCCTTCACCAACGTTGATAGTGCTACTTGCTCCAGCCGCCTCTACTGTGGCTCCTCCTCCTCTTGCTCGGTGTGGTACTTCCACTGCCTCTTACTCCTGGTCCTTGATATGTTTGCTCCTCCGCCTCCTACTCCTCATAGTGCCAGTGTTGCCACAGCCTCGGCCAGAGGTATCTCATCCACCTTCCCACTTCAAAATATGATATTCAACACATATACATAGACAAAAATGAACATTTCATACAAATTGTAATGAAAATACATATATTATGAACATCAATTTGTTTAGAATTCTTTGCTATGAATATTAATTTTTTTAGAATTGGTTATTTGGTTAGTTTGAATATTGTGTTTGATTTGTTTGAATCATATGTGTGATTCCAAATTCATGTTCCCAAGTTGCAGAGAACAATCTAAACCCTAATATGTAAACCATAATTTCTAAACCTTAATATGTAAACATTAATCTATAAGCTCCAATCTATAAACCCTAGATTCTAAACCCTAATTTACAAACCATGTTGTTGGCCTAGAAACCCGTACAATATTTAGTCATTCAGAGTAAACTTTGGATAGTCCCTGATTTAGGAATGTTCTTGAGCAATTCGTCTCACTTAGGATGTAAGTGTATAATGTGTGTTCAATTTTAGTAAATTTCGACATCATTTCCCCTTTGGTGCTTTGAGTACATATGTAGGTGGGTATTTGCCCATCTACATCGGTGTACTTGGAGAACTATGGGGAAATATTTCCCAAATTTAATGGAATCGGACATGCATTATACACTTACTAGTGACATAAAGTGCTCAAGAATGGGATAGGTGGTACACTCTTCAATATGAATGCTAATATATGATTAGGGCTCAATTTAAACATATTTTATTTTAAAATTAACTTATTAGCTAACACACAATGAGTTGCTCATCTCCCATTTAATCATATAATGGACTGATCATGGATGTCTAGTCTAAATCATAGGAACTCGGGAGTTTATTAATGGTTTTGATCAGTTTGTAAGATTTGCATAGGAACATAGCAAACAACATGGAGATAGGTTCTATTGCCCCTGTAGGAATTATAATAACAACTTGGCAATTGACACTGTTGAAATGATAAAAAATCATGTCATATGCAATGGGATTGTACAAGGATATACATAATGGTATTAGTATGGAGAGATTCCTAGTATGAGATCAATAGATGTCAGTGGTGGTCGTTGTGTCAAAGAAGAAATGGTCGACGATGTTGATGTAAATGAACCAATTCCAACAAACTTGGTTGATGCAATGCTAGATAGTAGCAAGGTAAATGTTACAGGCCCACCTTCCTTATTTAGAAATGTTATGCATGATGCCGAGAAACCCTTAAGTTGAGTGTTGTTTTGAATTTGTATACTATAAAGACTAAGAATAGATGGAGCGATAAAAGCTTCACTTCTCTGTTGTCTTTGTTGAAAGAAATTCTCCCCGAAGGCTATAAGCTTCCAATATCAACATACAAAATGAAAAAGATGTTGCACCCAATGGGAATGGAGGCTAAGAAGATACATGCATGCATGAATAACTACACATTGTTTCAAAATGACTATATCGATTGAAATAATTTCTTAAATATGGGGAGTCTAGGTACCAAAGGACGACATCAGATAAGACCAAAAATGAGTCTCTTGCCAAGGTGATGTGGTATCTACCTATAATACCATGATTTCAACATTTGTTTGCTAATCCTGTGATTGCACAAAAATTATCTTGCCATGCAGAGGTAAAGAAGAATAAGAATCGTATGCTACAACACTCATCTAATTTTCCGCAATGGAAGAAGATCAATTTATTGTACCTTGAATTTGGTGAAGAAACTAAGAATTTAAGACTTGAACTTTGTACTAACGGGATTAATCCCTATGGAACATTAAGCAACCAACATAGCACTTGGCCTATCATGATTGTTATATGAAATCTTCCTTTGTGGTTGTGTATGAAGAATAAATATGTCATGTTTTCCTTGTTGATATCGGGCCTCAAACAACCTAGAAACAATATTGATGTTTACCTTGAACCTTTGATTGATGGCCTAAAGAAACTCTAGGGAGAAGGTCTGATGCTTATTATGCTTTCTTCAGAGAGATGTTTGATTTATGTGTTATGTTGTTTTGCACTATTAATGACTTTTCAGCTTATGGGAACTTGTATAGATTCAACATAAAAGGATAAAAGGCATGTCTTGTATGTGAGGAAAATTATTGATTTAGTCCAACTAAAATATGGTGGTAAGACTGCATATCTTGGTCATCGATGGTTTCTACCAAAGGTGCATCCTTACTAAAAGTTTCTCAAAACATTCAATGGCTCAACTGAGGAATAGAGTGCCCCTAAACCTATTTCAGGAGGGGTGTTTATGCAAGAGTAAATAACATTGTAAATCATTTTGGTAAGAGACCATGTACACCTCCTATAGGTGAAAAGTCTTTATTCAAAAAGAGGTCGATATTTTGGGATCTTCCTTATTGGAGTTCTTTGATAGTTCAACATTGTATCGATGTCATGCATGTTGAGAAAAATGTTTGTCATAGAATCATTGGTGCTCTGCTGAATATATAAGGCAATGTAAATATGGCATCAAATCTAGAATGGACCTACGTGAAATGGGTATAAGGAAAGAATTAGCAATAGAAGTTAGCAAGGATCACCCGATATATATACCTCCTACTTGTTACACCTTGTCTATACAGGAGAAGAGAACTTTTTGTGAATGCTTGCTTAATGTTAAGGTACCTTAGGGATACTCATCTAATATACATATAATGGTATCAATGAAGAATATGAAGTTGATAGGTTTTAAAATCTCATGATTGTCACACTTTAATGGAACATATATTGCATGTGTCTATTTGATTTATCCTTCCTAATCATGTAATGTTTGCAATTACTAGGCTTTACTTCTTGTTCAACACTTTATGTAGTAAAGTCATTGATCTTGAGAATCTAGACAAGTTGCAAAGAGAAGTGGTCGTTACCTATGCCAACTTGAGCAGTATTCCCCCGTTCATTCTTTGATTTAATGGTCCATCTGGTTGTCCCTTTGACTAGGGAGGTGAAAATGTTGTGTCTGATTTTCTTGCATTGGATACATCCTTTTCAGGGGTACATGTGTGTCTTTTAAGGTGATGTTTGGAACCATTATCGGTCTAAAGGGAGTATTATTGAGGGCTATGTTGCTAGGGAGGTTGTGGAGTTTTACAATGACTTTTTGAATTGCAACAAAACTCCTTCGAATACTGTGAATCCTAACATTTATTCTAGAAAAGGTACTTTGGGAGAATGGCATATAGATATCAGTCGTGAGCAGTTAGAACAAGCAAACTTGTATGTTTTACACAATATTGATGATGAGGGTATTTATATCACCAAACACACCAATGTCATCAAGACAAAATATCCCTAAGCCAGTTCAATGTGGCTTGCTAGAGAGCATAATAGGACATTTATTAGGTGGTTTGAAGAGGAGGTATTAATTCAACTATCTCAAACACCAAATAATGTTACATAAACTATCAAATGGCTTGTGTATAAGCCAAAGGCACACATTACATCTTACAAAGAGTTTAGCATAAGTGGATTTTCATACTACACAAAACATTAAAATGATAAGAGTATCATCCAAAATAGTGAGGTTACCCTTCAAGCGTCTTCATTGTATTTTTATAGTGAAGGAAAGATGTCTTATTACGATGTCATTGAAGACATATGGGAAATTGACTACGCAAAGTTTTGAGTTCCAATATTTAGGTGTAAATGGGTTGATAACAACAAAGGAGTTGTAGTTGGTGAACTCAATTTCACAATAGTGAATTTTGAGTGGACATACGAGAAGGATGAACCACTCATAATGGCGTTATAGGAAAATCAAGTATTTTTTATCAAAGATCCTACAAATGAAATTTGGTTTTTCGTTCTTCATGGAAAAGAAAATTCATTGCAGATCATGATGAAGAAGTGTACTATGACAAGTATGATGACTCTAGTTCATTCTCTGTTGGCTTTCCAAGTATAAATGTTGAATCTAACTCTGATGACTATACACGTGAAGATCACACATAAGGGATATTACTTTAAGGTATACTACATGATATATTTCATATGTTATATTTGCATTGTATAACATGTTTATTTTTTCATATGTGATTTCACTTTTTATATGTGACCTGACTTTTTCATTTGTGGACTGACTTTTTCATAAGTTTACTTCTAATTTTATAGATGACACCTAAATAGGATCACAACGATCTTGAGTGTGAGGATCTTGAGCATGAGGACCCTATTGGGCCTCTTAACTAGGGTGATCAAGGGGCTGCCCCCTCTACATGCATGAGTAAGAGAGGGATAACTTTGATGAAAAAAAACCTCAACTAGGGACAAAGGGAATAAGGGAAGTATTGAATTTAATTAAGTAGGCATATCAGTTACAAAGAGTTTGTCAAGTATTTTGGGGTCCTTAGTCAAAACAAAGTGCCTCTCCGTATTGAGGTTTGGAGATACATGGATAAGGATACTAAACACCTCATCTGGAGGGAGTTATAGGTGATATATATATTTACATTTTTATAGTCTTTTCCTATTATTTCTTTTCACATTTCTAAGAGTAGTGAATGTTGAACCTTTTCAAGGCATGTATGAGCTTGACAAAAAGTCCATCGCAAGAAGGTTATGCAGCTCATCGGGAGAAGACATAGAGATTGGCAGATAATCTCCACAAGAAACTACATCCTTGGATCCAAGAAAGACAAGGACCCAACTCTGCAATGGCCCTATCTTGATAAAAAAACAATGGATTACATTCTTATGATTTCTTATGAAATTCTTGTTATTTCTTGAGCAGGAACAAAAGGATGAGTTCAAGGTATTGGATTTATTACATTATTATGATTTCCTAAGAATTTTATGATCAATTAACAACATTCTTATTGAATAAACTAGGCCATTCACGATGTTAAAAAAAAAGGTGTGTTAAGAATGTGCACAATAATCAGTTGGGTTCAGGAGGTTATGCTAAACACAACCAGTTGTGAGAGCAAGAGCAAGGGCCTTCTACTTCTACTCCTTCTGCTTTTGAGTCTTATAGTGATCTTGGATGCTTGCCTCACTATTTGGAGTGGATACATGTAAGGAAAAACAAAACCAGAGAAATCCATGTCCAAGCAACCTAGGAGGTAGCTGCAAAAATGGTAAATTTCTTGGTCTCACAATGCTTGTCCATGTTTTTTCTCCCTAAATAGTTGGTTTTGATGACAAATAGTTGGAGTTAGGTGAGCAAAGAAAGGAGGGCAGGTTCACCCCTCAAGACACACAAGTTGAATTGATCGTTGCTCTAGGTACAGAAGATCATCCTGGACGTGTTAGGGCCACTGGAGCTAGGTTTGGGATAAAATCATATTTTGGTCATCCCAATAAAAGTACAAATCTACTAAGAAAGGGGGAATGACCAGGAGGATGTGCAAAGATTCATAGTTGTAGCCTTGGAGGAGTTTAAGGATTCTCAAGTGACGCAAGATCCTCCAGCAGTCACATATCTTGTCCAACTTCACACGGCTGAGGAGGGTATTGGGAGTACTCCTTGGGAGCCGCGTGGCATGGCTGGGGTAAGATTCAATTTAAATCAATTTATATGTTGTGTTTATACATTGTGATAATGGAAATCCTTCAAGGAAAATATATATATATATATATATATATATATATATATATATATATATATATATATGTGTGTGTGTGTGTGTGTGTGTCAATTTAAATGTTGTGTTTCATAAAATTGTAGGTGGAAAGAAAACATCATCTTGCCATTGATGTTCCATCATACAACATCATGGCAGATGGTGAGGTTTTTCCACATGATAATACGGTTAATGGTGATTTCCTTCTCACTAATCATATTTGTGTGTCCTTCATACATGTCTTTCCGGTATGGAAAAAACACCACTCTCATACGAGCACCAGGATGCCACCATAGTCAGAGAGGTAGAAGGCAGCTATACTGGGGGGTCCAAATGGCTTGCTGTATTTCTTGAGGTATGACAAATGTATATTGAATGTATATATAATTAGAAGATAATATGAGAATACATGCATGAAGACCACAATAGCTAAGAAGCTCACAACGGCTAATAAGCCCCCTATAGTTCCAAAGCCTTCACCTTCACATTTATTCCATAGGAGTTGTTCAACTCCTTAGGCCCTAACTACGAGGTGTTGACACTATGGTTAGACAATGTAGATCCATCAAATACCATGATGATCAACCTTTAGGAGTAGGTTGTAGGTACAGATGGCAACACCATCATAGTGTTGACAAATGTTTTTGAGCTATTTTGTTATCAATGGTTGAACACATCAATAATAGAACTTTGGATACAATGAGTCTAAATACCTCATTATATGTGAAAAATGCATGTTTCATAATTGTTACTATATATTAATTGAATATTTCATATATATGTTCAGTCATTTATGTTACATAGATGCTGAGTTTGTATTATCAAATGTGGAATTTCTAATGTCATCAATAATAAGTGTTGTATCTAGAGATCTAAGTGGCGTCACTAATTACATGAATACCGTGATGAAGGTTTTTGATGCTTCAGAATAGACCGTGATCATATCTCCCTTCAACTTTTGTGTAAGTTTTGGGCTTGTTGTTTATATTTCTAACTTATGAATATACAATTATTGTGGAATTTGATTTTTATTTTATTTGTCTTGTATTCAATCATAAATAAGCATTAGAAGTTGTTAGTGATTATTTTCAAGATCTTTATTGTGTATTTCTCTGATCCTTTGGGTATAAAACTAACATCAAAGGAGGAAAACCCAATGAAATTGTCGATTCACACATAAGGATATTTTTTCCATGCTCAAATATTTGTTAATGTTTGCATCATATGACAGTTTTATAATGCAACATATTTGTTAATTTAACTTATAGGAGTATGAAAGTATTTGATAACAGTAGAGGGATAGTAGATACAAAAAAGAAATCATTGGCTTGGAGTAATGTTAATGTATATAGTCTTCTCACTTTAATGCATATATATTACCAACTCTAACTAATTATATTTATTAACATAACTATAAATCTACATTGCCCTATGCAAGATAATGATTGGCATGCAGGTATTACTTGATGTTGTACATGGACAACATTGACAAGCAGGCGTTATGAGAAATGAAATGTATAGAGAAGGTATGGTTATTTGTCATGGATCATAATTAATGAAGTAGTCTCATTTGATAATACAAATAGTCATATCCAATTTGAATTACGTCTCATACTCTTTGCATATTTTTGACACTACTCAAGCTTATACATTGGAGTGGTCGAATGACCTATGTAGAGAGTGGGCAGACTACTTCATCAACCATGTGGACTTGTCAGTTAATTGGGATGGTTGATTGATATTTTATTCAAACTTTGATGTCAATATTTTGTTTTATATATTAAACATGTGTGCTTAAACTTGTTGGCTCAAGGTCAATGTTGACTCAAGGTCTAAATTGACTAAACCCTTGTTTTGATTATGACTAACCATTCTAATTATTTGTGTCTAATTCTTCTACTTGAGTGATTTTCAATTAGGTATAGACACACTCCAAATGCCCTAACTTGTACATCCCAACTTGGAAAAAAGACAATTAAAAATCAATGCAAGTGCAATTTTGTAGAATATGATGTATATCCATTAGAATAATGTTGTAAATCACTTGTGATGATTGTATGACTTGTAATTAATCTTAGAAAAATCCAGAGCACTTAAATCAAATATTTAAGCATTTTAATGACATTTTCCAAAATTGATCACTTTCCTAGAAACTCGACTGATGCCTAGGATTGGTATTGGAAAATGTACAAGTTTGATCAAGTTTCCAATTCATAGAACTTGACCGACACCCTGCATAGGCAAATTAGATTTAAGCGATCAGCTGAGTTTCATCCAGGATAAACTCGGCCGACTTCAAATTTGCTTTGGCGCATAGTGCAATCCATCGAGTTTCCCAAAAGTAAACTCGACCAATCTCATTGTATGAAAAGTGCAAAAAAAGTGTTTCTAGCTGTTGGAGTGTTGCAAAACTCAAAAAAATATCTGTTGAAACATCCCAAATGGCTAGTATTCATCCTTAAGTGTTTCTACTAGCTAGTAGACATCTCCAAGTATAAATACAATCCCTTGGGCTTTATCTCATGGTTAGCCAAGTACTATGAAGGTCCTTATATTATAGTCAACTGCCTCCAAGATCCTCCTCTCTCTAAGCTTAATCACTTACAACATCTATTAGAGTGAGTAGGAGATTGTAAGAGAGATAGTCCTACATGTATATCTTGTGAGGCTCTCACTTCCTCCACCTCCCAAACTCTCATTCAACTATGGAGATGAAGGTTCTCTCTCTTGGCTAAGAGAGGTGAAGAATAATAGGGGAAGGAGTCTCTTAGTGAAAGCTTCTCCTTGGCAAAGATGAAGTCAAAGACGGAAGATCCAAGAAGAGTAGGTAATTCATATAAGGTGGAAGACTTGTGCAAGAGTGGGTAAGTCCTTGGTGAAAGTAGAGGACTCGTTACAAAGTAGGTAATTCTCTGGTGAGGTTGAATACTCCGTCTTGGATAGATAAGTCCTTTGGTAGGTTGTTGGATCCCTTCTCCTTAAAGGGAAGGTTGGGTATCCTTGACCCGAAAAAGGAAGTCATGTATTGTATCTCTTAAAATGGAATATAAGGAAGTGCAGTTGTTGGAAATTCTAGGGCTTGACCTCTCTAGGTAGTGGACTGACTTACTCCTAGTTTGGAGTATGGAACCACTCTGCATAGCTTGTGTTGTTTGGTGATTGTTCAATCTCTCTCTCCCTTGCTATATATGTTTTAGTTGCACTCAAATCTTATTTAGCAATCCTTTTCTTATGATATATTTTCAAGGTCTAATTAATTTTGTTTAAGTGCATTTTACTCTATTCATCCCCCTCTAGAGCAAATCACCCATCCTAAATCTGACAAGTGGTATCAGAGCAGGTCTTCTCCAAGTATACTTCCACAAGTAGGAGAAAATGGGCAATTATCAAGGAGGGAGGTACCTCATCAACATTCCAATCTTTGATGGGAGCAATTTCCTATATTGGAAGAGAAGGCTACAATTGTACATCCAAGGATCAAGTCTTGAGATATGGAGAATGGTGGACCTTCCATACAAGCTACCAGAGACAAAAATACAAGAATTTGATGAAGCTATCTTGAAGAAAGCAACCTTGAATGCAAGGGCCATCAACATTCTCTACGCCTCCATGTACCCCACCAAGTTCAACCGGATTTCCTCTTGTGAAATGGCCTATAAGGTATGGATAAAGCTATGCATCACTTATGAGGGGAAAAAACAAGTGAAGGAAAGCAAAATATACATTCTCAAAGGCCTCCTTGAAAACTTCTAGATGGGAAAGGAGTAAAGGGTGGCAGATATGTACTCAAGGCTCAACACCACTGTAAGTCCTAGGTCATCCTATGACTAGAGGAGAGATAAACTCAAAGATACTTAGAACTCTCCCCAAGAAGTAGGAATATAAGGTGACTTCCATTGAATAAGCTAAGTCTCTTGGTGATATTCCTATTGAAGAGCTCATAGGAAATCTACAAGCTCATGAAGTCAAACTTGGCAAGCAAAAGGAAGAGGAAAGAGAAGAATAGAAAGAGCTCAAGAAAATGAAGAAGGCTGAAATCAAAGCACAAATTGAGACTATTGTTGGTCAAACTTCTCCATGCTCTCAAGTTGAATAAGATGCCATGTACTCCAAGGGGAGACTCTACAAATGCAAGTCTTACTTCTCTAACTAGTACTTCAAGTGTGGAATGAAGAGTCACTTTAAGCAAGATTGTACACAGGGAAAAAAGACCCATCATCACAAGAGAAGATAAGAGAAGCACAAGAAGAAGGGTAAATGGCACAAAAGCTCAAGTAACTCCTCCAACTCAAGCTCTAGTGAAGAATTTAGTGGAGGATCTAGTTCAAGCTCTAATGAAGACAGATAATATCATTTTGCTCTCATGGATTCAACAAGTGAAGACTCGAATGAGGTAATTCTAAATTCTTTATATAAAGAATCTTTGATTGCTATTGTTCATGCTACTCGTACCTCTCTTAAGTCTTCTAAAAAGAAAAAAGAAAACACTTTCTAGAATTGTTGATAACTTGCATGTAGAAAAAGATAATCTTGAACATGCTAACACTTGCTTGCTAGATGAAAAGATTGCTTATCTTATTCAAGTAGACTCTCTTAAACTTGAAAATGCTAATTTGCTCGATAAGATTATATTTCTAGAAGATCAACCTCTTATGCCTAGTTATAATGATGAGCATATTAATATTGTGAATTTTCTCATGCTTGATATTAATGTTCTTAAAAATGAAAATGAGGACAAAAATTATGTTTTGCAAGGATTAGAAACTGAAAATAGTATATATCTATCTAAGATTGATTTGCTTGAAAATGACAATGCTTCCTTGCTTGCTAAAATCAATGTTCTTGAATCTTGTTCTAGTTCTACTAGTATAGAGATTAGTGTTGCTTCTCTTCATATTGAAAAAGATTCTTATATGACCAAAGCTCTTTGTTTAAAAACTGATACTTTGCATGCTAGAGATGATACAACAAATTGTCTTCTACTATTACTTCTCTTATACATAATAATGATAGTTTGAAGTCTTCTACACAAATATTCTTAGTTGATAAAAAGAATCTTAATCAAATCCTAGATCATACTACTGAACAAATGGGTAGATATGGTCTTGGACTTGATAGTATCCAAAGGAACAACAAAGACAAATGACCTTCATTTTTCAATGAAAAATCCTCTGGTTCCAAGGCTAGGAGATCATATAATCATTGCAATGAAATTGGTCATTATTATACATATTGTTATTTTAGGAAAGCACCCAAGAGCAATAGGACTTGGGTTGCTAAGATAACCCCTCCAAACCCAAAAATATGATTGGGGACCATTTCATCTTTCCTCTTGCAGGTCACTTGCTAATGGATTGACATGAGCTATTGATTTGCAAATTAGTATCTCAAGCCACATAAAAGAAGAAAGCTGAGATGTGTATGGGGTGGCAACAAGTGGAAAAGGAATGGTAAGAAAAGAGGTAATGCAGACTCTTGAAAGGTTGGCAACCGGACAGCTGGTCTACTGACCTACAATATATATATATATATATATATATATATATATATATATATATATATATATATATATTGGCGTGTTGTTACGATGTGATGCTTGTAGAGCCTTTAGTTCTAATGTAATGCAGACTCTTGAAAGGTTGGCAACCGGACAGCTGGTCTACTGACCTGCTATATTAACAAAATATACATCGTTGGTTATTTCATAAGAAACATACTACATATATCTACTTCATCGTTATGTGAAAGAAAGTGACGACAAATCCTTTCCTTTTATTGTTTATTCATTGATAAAAATGACTAAATACAACAGTTACCTTCTCAGTTCTTCTAAAAAAACCGACGATGTACACCCAAGGAAAACCACATTTTCATTGTTTGCAATGTATTATTTCCTCGGTTTGACTATAAGGTTGAACTGACAAATAAATATATATTTTCAATTTTTCAGTTTGCCAAAATAACCAAGGACATACATTTTGAGTTATAGCATCTTCCAATTAGTCATCAATTAATAACCGGTGAGATATGTCAAAAATAATCGATGATGTAGGGCATTTCTATACTAGTGTAGGAACAAATTCTGATGAGCTAGAATCATATCTCCACCCATCAATGTGCCAGTTTTGTTGAAAGGAATCTCCTAATCACAAATTGGGAGAACATCCAAAAAAGGCTACAATGAGTGGAGTGTATTACTCAGAAACTTTATGATAATTACAAGAGCCCAAGAATCTTTAGTAGTTACCATGAGACCCCTTTCCAGTCGGCACTCTCGCCAAACTTTGTTGGCACTTTCTACCCTCTTGACATGAACCTTCCTCCAGACTTTATGCATCCATCACCACAATGAGGAGGGTAGAAACCTATCTTGCATCCAAGTTACTTTTATTTAGTTGAAATTTTACTTTTTTCATTCCCAAATTTTCATACTCGTACTCCACATTGTATGGAGTGTATTCATGAAGATAAGTAATGATAAATGAATTTAGTTCCAAGCTATAATTGTTGAGTTTAATGCAATTCCAAAAGGTTTCAGGACTTATGTATTCAACATGTATATTAGGATGAGTTAGTACTATTTACATATTTTCTAGTACCACCAATAGGGCCATTGTGTTAAGAAGAAGGAACATCATCAACTTGATACCATCGACTACCTAGTTGGTGGCACCCACTTTAGCCAAATCAATCACTGTGATTTTCATCACCATGAATCAAGACCACTGAGAATGTATCTCAGTGGCCCGACCACCATCATTTGGGGACTTGTGCCTCATCTTTTTACTACTAACACTTATGGCACTACATTGAGTCGAGCAAAGATTTTCGACATGAAGGAGCAAATTGCAACTCGGTACCACTAACAACCTAGTAGGTGACACTGAGATAGATGTGTGTAGCTATTGTTTCCATAGCTTGCAGGAGCTCACCCCTGACAAGCCCACTAAGACCAAATTCAATAGTGTCGATTGAATCTCAGTGACAATGATACAGACATATACATGTGATATTATATTTCACATGGAAGAAGGATTGAAGAAAAAATCATTGTATCACCAACCCCACTCCTCACCTACATAATACAATATGTCGTTCTCGATTTTAATTGTTATTTTTGCATAAGTTAAGATTTTTTGTTGAGGGAAATTTTTCAAAGACAAATGATAGTTGGGGTGACTGGCTGAAACTGTCTTTCAAACCTAATTAGTAGTACTCCTCGTCGATAAGTTCATGCAAGATGTCAAAATTTTGGTGACGGGCATCCATCACATAGCTAGTGATTCTTTTCCTTGGGTACAAACACCCATGCATCTCTCTCCCAACTCCATGTCATCCAATTGTTGAAACATATTGGTAATGTTGGTCCATTTTTATTCTTTTGTCTTTAACATTGAGGGTAATGCCAAATTCAACCTTAGCGGGAGAATAAAATGGTGAATCTATCTTTACCATTGCATCTTCACTTGAAAATTTCCTTTTGCACTACTACTATTTCTGTAGTACTTTTTAGTTTAGAAAATCAGGTATATTCTTTTTTGACTCCATTCCTATCTAGAGTAATAATAAAAATGAATGGTATATGTTAGTTAGGATATCCAGTTCTTGTTGATATGGTGTCAAACTAAAAATAATTTTACTTTATGTGCGCTGGTACATATCATGTGAGCATTTTTGCTTTGTCTAAGAGTGCACACATTTGGGAATTGTTTGGACCTATCAATTTCAAGACGTTTTTGTTAAATGAGGCAACCTAACTTAACCATATGGAATGTAATATGACAATGGTGTTTGAGTCTAATTTGATCAAGCTATAGCATGAGCTTTTATGTGATTTTAGGAATAAATTCTTGATCGTCTTGGTTCA
Source organism: Alisma plantago-aquatica (assembly GCA_963693085.1). Taxonomy (NCBI): domain Eukaryota; kingdom Viridiplantae; phylum Streptophyta; class Magnoliopsida; order Alismatales; family Alismataceae; genus Alisma; species Alisma plantago-aquatica. Next base: position 1,245,522,424 of record OY856409.1, read on the forward strand.
TGAGTTAACAGAAGAGAGATATATCATAGTTAGGAAGATAATTTCTATTAGTCATGTGATATCATTCACCCCTTCTGACATCCGACATCACCATAAGAGGAACAAATGATCCAAAATATTTTTTTTACTACATATTATGATATGATAGGAAGCATGTAGTTATTCATTTATTTTTGCATTAGAAATATAAAATTATTTTCATATCATACTTTTAGATCATTTTTAGTTTGCATAACAAAAATTGTATATAGATTGCTTATTTAATTGCTCATTGCATAAGGTGTTATTTTATTCACCACTTTTTAGTTTATCCATCAAGAAAGATAGAAAATTTGTGTTTCCTTACTCCTTTAAAAGAGAGATAAAGCACAACCATTAACTATTCATTTTGCTAAAGTAAGGGGTGAAAAACAAAAAATATATAAATGAAAGGACGGAAAGGACTTCTATATTTCAAAAGCATGCTCTCTCTAAGAAACAAAGAAGAAGATAGTGGAATATCTCTTATATACACGCCTTTATTCTATACTCATAATTAGTGTGAGGCATCTTTTGCATATATCATATTACCAAAAAGAAGAAAAATAAGCATTAGAAGATGTGTATATTATCCATCATTTAGGCACATCATATTGACTATATTTTTTATTTGTGAATCTTAATTTAAGATATCCATGCCACCCACCCAATTTTCTATATGGTAGGATACAAACAAATTGATTGTCCATCACTCTTTTATATCTTGGGAATTTCATCCAATTAGATCGATTATTTCCATGACAGTGTGGATTGGAAGATCATATGATGCACTTAGCATACATCCAACATTCCATGATGCTTTCCGACATGGACCTACTTATTTTTTCATTGATCTTTTTTTAATGTCCCGTTATTCGTGTAATTGATCGTTGTAGAGTAGCTATTTGCTCTTTGGTTGGAAAGATCGATTTGAGACTGGACTATGGAGGGTGATTGCAAAGTTAAAAAAATTATTCATGCTTCCTATTGACTTTATTCATCATGAGAGTAGCGTGCTCAAGGATGAGCAATATTCAAACTTAAGGCATTTTGATGCATGCAAATATCGTCGTGACTTCATAGGCCAATTTTGGTTTATGGTGCATTCATTATCATTTATATGTGTTTTTGGTTATATTATGATGATCTAGCCTAAGAAACTATTTTTACAATTTGAGCTATTTCCCCCTATTTTTTGTATGAATTATAGTATTTATGATGGCATCACTGCTTTGTTATTTGATTTTAAGGTTCATGTGCAATGGAAGCAACATTCGATGCTATTGAGTTTCTACTTGGTGATACTGATGTGGTTCTTACAATAGCAGTCATCAAAGCTACATGGAATTCTTAGTGCTATCAAAGAGATATTGATGTTTTCCAAATGAAAATTCTATAATACTGAGACCTATCTTGGTGGTACCGACATTGATGCTTAGAAATGACAGGAACATTGTTAACACATCATGATGCTACCGAAATCCTTCTTGGTGATACTAACACTTGTTCATAGGAGTAATATAGTGTCACGTCGATACTATCAACATTCAACTTGGTAGTACCGACCTATTTCCAATCGTACAAGGAATTAGAGAGCTTGGTGCTATCGATCCAAAGTCGGTGCTACCAAGTCTACAAATCTGACGGATTGTATTATTATCTAAAAATCAATGGTCCAGATCATTTAGTGGGGTAATTTCCCATTTATGACCTATGGGGCTGCGACCAAAGAGGAACACAACCTTGATGATTGTGCACAATAATTAAGGAATGGATAAAAGAAGGAGAAAGAGGAAAGTGGTGATCCTGGCAACTTCAGCTGGCAATTCGACAACCAAAATGTTGATTTTTCATGCTCAATTTCATGAGGATCTTCACTAATGACAACTCATATGGTTTATTTGAATAGTTTCATGTTTCCTCTTTTCAAGAATTCTTATGTTTACCATGTCAGTGATAGGGGGATAATCCCCTATTCTCTATGACATGGGAGTAGCCCAATTTGATTTTTACATGATTATCTTTGTTTATGAATGAAATTCTTTTCTTAAATTAATGATGATGTCAACTACTTTTCGTTACCATATTGGTGTTTGATCAACATAAATTATGCTATCTATTTTAAATCATTGTGGAAGTGGGGTTACTAATTGGAAAATTTATCGTCACTATAATTAATAACGCACTATAAAAGTAAGCTAACAAATAAGAGGTTAAATATCTAGAGTAGAACCTAATGCATTTAATCTTCATGATGAGCATTGCAAATGCGGGTTTGTAATTGGATTAAATAGTATAGTACATAGCGAAAGTAGGCATTTTGGGCTACATATGACTAATTCTAAAAGCAAAGATAGCTTATTTTTAGGTAAAGAGAAAACATGTATGGAATAACATCATGATAAAACTGTAAGCCTAGAGATTTCATTAGAATGGTCACGATCCTTTTTAATCCATTTTGTCAATTTTTATTCTTATTTAAAACAATCAAATCAATTCTTGTTCATAGGTCTAGATGATTGGTTTCTAGTTAGTAGTAGCCTCTAGCTTCACATTTCCATGTGTTTGATAACTCAAAACTTTTTGTCCTATGTTACTCAACACGTACAATTTCGTCTTATACACATGTCATATGCACGTCAATGGCACAACTATTTTCTATCACTAGGAAAATTTAGACCTCAATTTCAATATGAGAAACCACAATAATTCCTCAAATATCCATGCTAAAAATGGTCAATTTACTCATAATCTTTAACATAGTCCAAAGTCCTTCAAAATTCAATAAACTTAAAACAAGGGTTTCAAAAACTTTGATTTAGCTCTGACCCAAAATCCACCTCAATTATGGTTGTGGTTAATTCCAAATGACTTCATGACCATGTTCATTGTCCATCTAGGTTTTACTTCTTCAAATGAACTTGAAGTTGGGTTACTAGACTCCTCGTTGTGGTTTGACAGACCACATTCTACCATCCTTACTGAAACACCTTTAAACACAAGTTGTCTTACTCTGAGGTAGAGTCCAAAATCCTTTCTATCACAAACAAGGGTAATCAATTAGAGACACCGTCTTGTATAATGATCATAAGAATGTATTTGTTGTGATGTTCAATTCTGTGGATACGACATTGTCTAAATCTCACCCCTAGGAGTAAAGAACTTTAATTTAGGGTCTGTCGTTGAACGTTATGCCTTCAATAGTGAAAGATAATACAAACTACTCCGGATATAATACCAACAACTCAATCCAATTTATCAATAAAAAATGAGAAGAATGAATGGTAAAAGTCGAATGAATCGAAGCTATTTTAATATGAAGCAAATCAAGTTTTATTCATGAGCTAGTTTGATTGGGTGTGACTTATTGGCAAAGTGTGGTGTTGTAATGTAAAGATGCATTGCAAACTCACACTCTACCCTAACCAAATTATAAAACATCCATATAGTTCTTCCATGTCTAATAACTTGGATAACAATTTTCCCATAATACACTGCCTTTAAATTATGGGAGGGATGCATCATAGGGAAAAATAGGCGGGTCACGTGTAGTGGTGGTACAAATTATCATGTATTCTGTTGACAGAACAGATTATTACGACCTATGTTTGCGCCTCAAGGCTTATTTGGGATGACAAGAGTCACAAGACGCACTGCAATAAAGGAGGCGAGAATTTCGATTCTGGGTGGGATATTATGATAGTATTGATGTATAATTTCTAATTTTTAATACATGAACTTTCGAAGCGGTTGCCAAGATGGTAGGATATAATTGATTAGAGAAACATTAATGAGTTAAAGACTCAAGGTTTATATTAAAGTCAAGTCATAATTGCCGCGTCAAACATGAGTTACATAATAAGCCTATATTAGTTGATACCATCTTTGATCGTCATGATTAACATAATCAATATGGTTTTAGGGGTGGAAAAGACCAAACTACAAATGTTATTCATTATATTTATGTTTGAGAAAGCACTTTAACTGTTATGCTTTGAAACCATCTTGCCTTCGCGGATTGTAACTTAGAATCTTAGTGGTTTGGCATTATATAATATGGTCTTTTAGAAAAGTTGAACGTTCCATGAACAATATTTAGCGATAGTTTGATTAAAATTGAAGTATAAATTAGAACAATAGAGATGCAGAAATAGTCATTGAATTTGTCAGGCGTCATTAACATTCATGTAAACGAAGCTGGAGCACTGACATACTTAAATAATAGAACCTGTTGAGATATAAGAGTTCGGTCCCCAAAAAAATCAGATACAACTAGATTAATATATAATCAAGAATTTCACATAAAAGACAATGTTGTCTTTTTTTCAATCCAAAGAAGAAAAAAATAGAGCAACATATGTCATGTGTGTACTAATATGACCGGCTACAGCTAGCTCAAGAGATGAACAGTTCATTTCTTTTCTTGAACAAAGATTTACTATTTACCCTGCCTGATTATGCACAATGACAAAGAAAAGAATGAACAACTACCGATACAGTATCAAGGCAGGGAAGTTCACTATACACAACAGAGGCCAAAACACAAAATTAAGTAGTTATGAACAAGTTTATATCCAAAGAGTTGTTGCATGTGTTCTTCAGCAGATGTGATTAGAATTAAAAGTAAGAACCTTCAAATGTTCAAGTAGAAAGAATGGCATCCACTTCGAGACCTCCTTTAATCATCGCGGACGGACTTGGAACACCGTCAGTCGTACAGGCTCAAACAAACGTCGAGTTAGCCAGCCCATCACCTACCCTTTGGGTTAACGAGCTGGGAGAAGATCCCATCGGAGTCATCGCTACCTCCGTCGCTTTTGCCGGCGGCGTTGCTCTCTTCGAGGTTCACGTTGACGAACCCTTCATCTCCAGCCATCGACCCGTGCCGGCTCTTGTCTCCGCCTTCGGGGGCCGCACCATCGCTCTCTTGGAGCTGCAGCGCGAACTCGAGGTTCCACAGCACGTCTCCCATCGACGGTCGGTCCACGCCGTGGTCAGCCAGGCACTTCTCAGCCGTCTCGGCGAACTTCTTTAAGCACTCCGGGTTGATCTTGCCTTTCAGGAGCGGGTCGATGATGTCCTTGAGATTGCCCTTGCGCTGGTTCGTGAGTGCCCAGTCGGCTAGACTCACCTGTTCTTTTGGGAGGCTGGGGTTCAGGGCCGGCCTGGCGCAGAGGACCTCGAACAGCACAACGCCGAACGAGTACACGTCGGACTTGTCCGTCAGCTGCTGCCTCCGGAAGTACTCCGGGTCAAGGTACCCGAAGCTGCCTTTCACCATGGTGCTGACGTGTGTCTGGTTCATGTTGCTAGGACCTGTCTTGGACAGCCCGAAGTCGGAGACCTTGGCGACCCAGTTCTCGTCCACGAGGATGTTGGTGGTCTTCACGTCACGGTGGATGATAGTGTACTTGGCGCCTGTGTGCAGGTAGTGCAGACCACGGGCGGCGCCGATGCATATCTCGAGCCGCTGCTTCCACGGCAGTGGCGGCAACTTGGTCTTGTACAGGTGCTCCCTGAGAGTCCCGTGGGCCATGTAGTCGTACACAAGACACATCTCCCCGTTCTCCTCGCAGTATCCGATCAGGGACACGAGATGGCGGTGCCGCAGCTTCGAAAGCATCTCGATCTCTGTCTGGAACTCGTGCACCCCTTGCTCCGACTGGGGGTTCGACCTCTTGATGGCGACCTTGAGCGCGCCACCGTCGATCACGCCCTTGTAGACCTTCCCGAACCCTCCGACTCCGATGACGAGCGACTCGTCGAAATTCTTAGTGCCTTGCTTGATCTCCGCGAACGAGAAGTGGCGGCAGAGGCTGGCAGCAAGGCTAGACAAGTGGCTGCTGGTGCTCTTCCCGGAGATTGTCGACTTGCTCCCCGTGGTCGTGGTACCAGAGTAGAGAGGCAACCACCCAGACCCAGTGCCAGAATCCCCAGAATCCACCCGCCGCTTCCTGTTGTACGCGACGATGCAAATGGCGAATACCAGCCCCAACGCTGCAGCTCCGCCTGTCACACTGCCAATCATGTGCACTTTCGACCCGCCGGTGTCCTCCGACGCGAACTTGGCCTCTTCCTCTTCGGCCTCTGCCATCATCTCCGAGATCGTGGGGTTCGGCCCGGCGAGGTTCCCGGCCGGGTCGCTCAGCTTGAAGATCTCCAGCCCGTTCAGTATCGCGTCGTAGAACTCCGGCTTCGACTCCCCGTCCGGGTGCAACGCCACCCAGAGCTGGTCGTCACCAGGGCCGTCGGGGACGTAGATGGCGTAGTCCTTGTACACGGGCACCGCCTTGCTAGACGACCACCCGATCACGTCCGCACCAGCCTGCGCCGTCTTGTTGTTCATGAATATGTCGAACACACGCTGGTTCACCTTCGTCAGCTGCAGCTCGCAGAAGTGGAACCGGGCCACATACGTGAAGTTGGCGTCCACGGCGAAGATCCACGTCAGGTTGAAGTTCATCGTGATCTTTGGGTCTGGGCCCATGGACCTCGCCGTGGCGTAGACATCCACGGGGGCCATGAACTCCGGTACCCCATCGGGGTACTGGATCTTCACCTTGTTACCCGCAGATGCCGTGACCCCGAACCCAGCGCCGTAGATGTAGAACGAGTCATCGTACCACGTCCGTGACAGGCCCGTGTCGTTGTTCGGGGGCACGTACTGGCCGCCGACGTTCAGCCTGTACATGGTCTGAACACCGACGGTGGGGCCGACGTCGACGGTCTGGTCTTGGAACCCGACCATCACCGCCGGCGTGCCGTAGATCTCGTCGGGGATGGACAGGACCTCGATGCCGTTGACGAAGGCGTAGCTGCCCTTCCTGTCGTTGGCGGGCGTGAAGGTCAGCGTCACGGTCCCGTCGGCGGAAGGAGGGAGGGAGAACTCCTTGACGATGTAGGCCTGCGTGAGAGCCTGCGCGGTCACGGAGGCGCTGAAGTTGTGGAGGAGCGTGAGCGCCGGGCCGCCCTCACCGCCGACGGCTTTCACGCCGAAGAAGCCGTCCTCTGGGTTGAGGCCGTTGAAGGAAGCCGGGTAGAAATGGAGGCGCACGTAGTGGCGGCCTTTCCCTGTCACGGCGAACTTGTAGGTGGATTCGGATGTGAATATCCGCGCTGTCATGTATGGAACCGCCGAAGGAAGGGATGGGTCCTGGAATGCCGCCTTTCCCGGGGATGAGTTGCCGGTCGCCAAGCTATACTTTTTCCCATTGTCGCCCAACCATTTCCTACCGTCTGCGTCCGCCGCGTCGTCGGAGAACCCGCAGTTCAGGAGGATGGAGTCCTCCGGCGTGTAGGCGGCGCCGTCGACCACGGCCGCGAGAACCGGTAATAGGACGAGGACGATGAGCAGTAACGCATTCGTGCTCGTGGCCGTCCTCATGACGGTGGCGAAAGAAATTAATACGTGGGGTATGCGTGGGATGACTGGATGCGTTGCTTGTCTCTTTCTGGCGTACAGGAAAACAAGGGAAGGGAGGAGGAGAACGGAGACGCGTTGCTGTTTCCCTGTACGCCAAATTTGGGTGGGGGGGAAGAACGGAAAAGAGACGATCTTTTTGCTTCGTGTTTTCCTCCTCTTCTCTCTCTCTATCTTTCTCTGTTGCAGCGGTTACCAATCTAAGATCAATCCATGGTGGTCGTGGAGGGTTTTTGCTTAGAATGGAATGGAGGCGTCGGGGGTGGTTCTTCCCTTCACCCCTTCTCCCTCGACTTTCTTCCTTGGCCCCCCTCCTCTCCTTTCTTGGATGTAGAAACAAGAGAGAGAAAATTGGCATTGGCTTATCACAGGGTGGTGAAGAGAGAGAGACGGAGAGGTGGTCAATCGGCGGTTAGGAACGGGTGGTGTAGCACGGAGAGGGAACCACTGAATTAGCAGCTTTCTCGAATGTTTCCCTGGTTGGGCTTTGCAGAATGAATACATACAGTAGTGGAACTCGTCAAACATGGAAGGGGGAAAATAAATAAGAGCAATAATCTTTTCGGCATCGAGTGTATATATCTCTTCATGCTGCTGGTATTGCTGGTTCGAAAATGTTGCTAACGAACTATTTACCCTGAATTTTACCCACGATTCTTGGGACCAAAACATGTTTGAAAATAATAAACCCGTGTCACGACACATGTTTTCGCCTAGTCTATCCGTTATTATGCATGACTATGTGACATACGCGTTTCTTTTGAGTTCATGGCCATTCGTTATCAAGCATGAACGTGATTCATGAACGCCTCTGTCCAATTTAATGATTCCATTTGTGACAAACAAATATAAATATTGTCAACGTTTTATGTGAAAGCATTTGTGTAACTAACACGTGTATGCCTAATGTGTATTTAGATGGTTGTCTTATTTTTGCATCTTGTCACTCGGACAAAAGTGGAAGATATAGAGAAGAAGTCTACCACGACTCTACGGGTAGATAACACACAAATCAAAAAATGGTTCAAAGTTAAAACAAGAAGCATAATACTAGCACATGCACATGTTAAGTTGTTAGGGTTAACAATCAACTATGAAATCCAAGTCCCACACATAGTTAATCGGATATATGCGCAATGGTCGGCAAAACGGATTTGTGCGGGTTTGCTGGCACGACCATGGTGAGTGAATTGGCCAGGGTGGTCTTCACTCACCACGATTGTGAGGGTCAAATCTTCTAATCAACACTAACGTCAATCATTAAGATGTCCTTAGACCATATTCACTTTAATCTAACAAACATCATAAACTAAACAAATGTGATTGAAGCATGGTATTGTTTTTTTAATTATGTGTCAAAAATAAAAACACCACGTCGAATTTAAAAGAAAGACATGATTAATCGGTTGTAATTGTCAATTCATTCATTTCAACCATTCACAAACCAAATGAAAAAAATATATCCACTTATTCTTATACAAATTTCTATTTAACAACTTGATATGTATCCAAAAGAAACAACATATTATGATATAAATACCCACATCCATTCCAAGAAAATCAAAGTATACATACATATATTTTAAGCTAATTTTTCTTTTTAATTCTTTCACATGACGATCTTTTTGTCATGTGAAACGGGTTGCAAGAAAAGAAAAGAAAAGGTCCCAATGAGTGAGAAATCACCCAAAAAGAGATATACATATGCTTCTTTTCAGAATTCATCAAATATTGATCAATATTAACTTGAGCCGAACAAACATGACCGTTTAGACATAAATAACAATTCTAGCGATAATTAAAGTAGATCTGAACAACTCAAATATAAATACAACAATCTAAGAGACTAACAACAAATAAATGATCTACATTATTCATATGAATCTATTCGGTTGACTAACATATTTTACATTTGCCATGATTAGCTTGAGATGCACCCACCAAGCTACGTCTAACTAAAACCAATCCCATATTTGCACTATAAGGTCTTAGGGTTTACTAGTATTGCTAAGATTGTCCTGCCTTGGTCTATGTGAGGAAAAATTATAGGGGCTCAACAGTATGTGACCTATTCAAACCGGGCCTCACATCTTGGATACTCAGGATGGAACCCAAATAGCAAATTGAAACCAGTGGAACCAAGGACAATTATGTTACACGCTAAACTTCCCAATATACAAGTACCTGGAAGAATGACACATGACATAACACTCCCTTAAAGTATAACATAACAAGATTTCAAAACTGAGATGTGGGTCACCTCCAACTACATGAGGTCTCATACTCTACGCTTGATGTTTGTGAAGCCATGGATCACTTCACTAAGTGAAGCTCCACCAACACCCACGTAAAGTCACAATTTTATGATTTTGGGAACCTTCTCACAACCCTTTGGACTGCTACAATAGAACATGTTTTGCTTCCTTGTAATATAGACACTAGGGAAGTTCTACAGTGCTCAGGGCATTCTATAACTATCATGAATTAAGGTTTCGATGAATGTTAATCCAAATTAATCATTTGTCATATCAAACTCCACGTTAAAAGAATTATCCTATTAATACGACTCTTAAATTGATTTTTGACTTGAAACATTATAAATCATCCACATTTATGAAGGAGAATTCATAATAACAATCAAGGAAATGATAATTTCACATTCTTTCTAAGTAAAATATATCATTTGAATTTAGTTTCATGTATCTCAGCTTTCCATCTAAATAATTTCTCACTGGGACTTTAGCCCTAATCAACATTTCATTCATAAGTACAATTGACCAAAATAGTGCTTCACTAGGTATAACTTGATAGACTATCAAATTAATCCCATTTAATACTTCTTTTTATTATTGATATTACACTTCATATTTCCTTATCATTGATATCATTTCATACGTATATTAAGCAATCATTACATCATCAAATTTAATAGAAAGCTCGTCATAAACATCTATTTGGAGTGTGTCATTTTTCCAAGTTGGGTACAATATAACGCAACTTAATTATAAATTCACAAACTATATATAAGTCCATGTTTAGATCATCTCAACGCAATATACAAGATGAAAATCATACTTAAATCAGTTTGATACTTGTATCTTGATTGGGTTATACATAAGCATGTAGGATTCATCCTTTAAGGGCATTTACCATAAAACTAAGCATGACTTGCATATTATTTCATGAAAATAAAACCACATAACACCTTGATCATCCTATTTTAGTGTAGGCTATGTTATAAATAATCATCTATTTACATTTGTTGAGTTGTGATAAGTTATGTGCATTGTCGATATAAGGATTAACCTTTAGGGATAAAACCAAGTTCCTAATGCCATTTTGTATATTTAATGACTTATTATTCATTTATAATTCATCCCTTGTTTATTCATTCCATATATAATTTATTAACATGTTAAAGATCGCACTATTTCCATTCTAATGATATTTAGTATTTCTTCGGGGTTAGGTTTATTCAAGGCATATTAGCTTAGTCACCTTTCTTTCAAATTAGGGTAAACTACATAAATTGAATACAAGAGTTAAAATGTTGAATTAGACTCATTTGGATCATACCTTATGTTAACACATCTCAAGACACTTTTGCTTCCACCTCTCTCACCTAAAATCCATAATTTATCATGTTATAACACATCTAATGATGTTATTGATAATTATGTATACTTTGTCCATTATTAGTCGAAATCATATATAATGTGAGGAAATATTATGCTACAATTGATTATAATAACATCATAATAACTGCTCTTCTTTAGCTCATCACTATGTAACTTTTAAGTAAGATTTGCATTTAAGTGGGATATTTCATTTATAGTTGTAAAGTGGGCTATATGGGTGGTATAAGGTCGAGGCATCTTAGTAAATGTTCACATGTTCTAATTAGGTATAATATTCATAATAGGAAAAAAATTATTCTCAACAGATGTATTTGTAAACTTCAGGCTTAATTCCACAATTTGATCACCATAGGTTCTAGGATTGGTTAGAACTTGCTTGGTTCATACATGCATCTCAATTCTTATCAATTACATCAAGTTTCTTAAATTTCCTTATTGAATATTAGATGATGATTACAAGTGTTTCAAAAACCGAGTTACCCAAAGATCTACATTGTGCATCTTATTCATCATTTAAGAACAAACCATGTGTATTATGGGCAAAGCCCCCAAATTCATGCATGCATTGACTAAGAATGCCCATTTGATTGAAAACATGATAAATTGTGAAATTCTTATCTATAAGAGTATATTATACCCCAAGTGACTAAAACTAGTAGGATTTATCAACTACTTTCATCATTTGGTCAAAACCCCAACCTCACTAAAGAACTCAATTTTAGCCCATTTCCAATATTTAGGATAAATTCTCAAGTAAAATATGATTCAAAATAAATTGCTAATATTAAGATGGTATTATACTATAAAGAAACCATACAACAAATTTCATGTCAAAATAACATTTTTAGCTCATTCCACAATAAATATGATAAAAACAACATAAATAAGTATATTTTAACAAATAAAGTGACTTCGTATTCTTAGATGTAAATTAAAATAAACAACAAACATTTTATGTAATATAAGTCATTTCATATAAGTGTAATTTTCATCATATAATATTAAGTACTAAGCTATTTTCACCCTAAACAACCAAAACTCGCCAAATTAGGGCAAAAATTGCTTTGAAAACATTAGATTTTAACAAAAAAATGATAGCACAAAGGCTATGTCCAAAAAAGTTCGATATCACTATAATTATATGAAACATCATGAATTCCAAAATTCATAATAAAAATGTATTTTACCACAAAATCAACCAAATTGTCTAAAATAGGGCTAAGTTGGCATCATAAAGTTCAAATTGAGTTTATTGCATACTTAAATATCTAAGTGGATGTTAAGACACTCACTCTTACTGCAATAAGTAGGTGACATATATCTTATAAAAAGCTCTACCAAACTTCTCCAAAGTTAAAAATTACCACTAAATCCTTAACTTGGCATCCTTCCTAAATGAAAGAGTGAGAGAAGAGAGAGAAGATGGAGAGATTATGGTATTTGCTCCACTTTTAGAAAGATTTTGACCAACAATCGATCTAAGTAAAATTTGAAAAAAAGATGAGATAAGTAACGAAATTACTAGATTCAACTTGAATTTGGGACAACACTTGAGCAAATTAAGTTTAGGTCAAAATCCACCCAAAATCACTTCTCTACATTCAACCACAAAATTTCAGAGAAGAATGGTGGGATTTGAGATATTTCAGGTTGAATTAGTCTTATAAGGCCATTTAAGATGCTTGAGAATTCTATGAAAAGGTCTATAAATGATTTTTTCTTTAAATTTTATTTATTAGAACTATAAGTTAGCATATCTTGAGCATTTGACCTACAAATCAATATCTCTATAGAATTCCATAGATTCCAGTTTAATTCTACAATTAAATAATAACCTAACTTTGCTTGTAAGAAGGTGAAATTACTTTATTAATTTCATTATCATAATTCCATCGTAAGCTTATTTTTAGGGAAATTTCAAGCCAAAAATCCTAATTTCAACTAATTTGGGATTCTACCTATCTGAATCTTATCAATTCAACAACAATAGTTACATAGCATTTTGATAAATAAATAAATCCATAAATGTTATTTTCACACGAATTTGGAGAAAACACATTATTAAGTAGGAAAAAATACACATTAAAGATTAATTTATGGTTTAGGGTTTCACAGTGGTTGTTCTAGTGAGCACGAGTGTGTCGTTGGGGGTGTCGTTTTCCTTGCTTCTTCCTACGTGATTTCACAATAATTTCATATTGAATAGCATGGTCGTGTCTGAATACCATGATCATTTTGTGGGGTTTTCTTGGCACTTGAATTCTGAACTTGTTTATCAATGGTGATTTTTTGCTCAGCTTCCTTTGGTCACTTGGGGTAGATTAGATGAGCTCTTGGTCTCAAATTGGAATTCTCCAAGGTTTGAGAATTCCTAGGATCAAACTCCTTCTCTACATTCCACAAATTAGTGGTCAAAGTACCTCAAAAGCGTACGAGAAACATCCATAAGAGCATTTGATATAAAACATAATTTATTGGAAAATAACACTCATTATGAACATCTTGATGTGAATATAAGGCAAAAAGACACAAATGGAGACCCAATCAATGGATCCATCAAGCATATTCAAGATTTAGGGTTTGCATTGTTTAATGGACCATCACATAATAACTGGTAATATTTACTTCTTATCTTTAGATTTAGAATTTTCTCCAATAATGAATTTACAATATTGGATACCTTCATGCAAGTCATTTGTTATAGACTCGTATCAACCATATACTTCTATTATTCCTACATTAAATTAAACGATAATGCTACTAATTTAAAAGAAAAAGAATTAAGGACTATATTCATCATGTCACCTTGAGAAAGGATTGATCTTGTATCTTCAAGTATGGATGATAACTATCTGACCAACTGGGTGTCCCTTCTTATAGAAAGAAGAAATGATGATGACAATATATATTTCTTCCATTGTGCATTAATTTTGGTGAAAAGGATAAGAGATATATTAACTTTTGTAATAAATGACAGATATCATGTGAATATAGTAAGTGATTAGTGCTAATAGATCTTTCATAATAAGTAGTAATATTTGTTAAAGTTGTTGCATTTTTCATAATTGGTTAAACTTTTCATAGAATCTATTTGAAAAAAAACTAATATTAATTGTAGATAACAACATTTAATGCCAAGTTGGGAATTAATAACATGAAAATGATTTAACCATGCATAATGATAAGTTGTTATGTGTATTTAATAGGTTTAATGAGGGTGAGAAGAAAAAGTAAGTCAATTCAAAAAAATATATAAATATAGTCCAACATGAATATTAAATGGTGGAATTTTATTTTATGTGAATAAAAATAGTTACATGTGAATGTAGTTTATAGCTACATGAATTTAAATTAGTGCATTTTATTATATATATATATATATATATATATATATATATATAATGTAGATCTTTTGATACCCAATTTTTTTTACAAATAAATGCTTATTTAATCCTTTTCACCATATAAGGAGATCCAAGAATAAGCTTGAAGCCAAAGTATGAGGCATGGTTGCACCACAACCACCTTATATGTTTCCACTATTTTGGAAACCAAATTTTGAGAACCAACATCTCCATCTACAAGTCACTTCAATGTACTTTCATCTTGGTTCCACTAGAAACACATCACTTCCTTCACTCTCGTGCCTTCTCATAAAGTAATTACACCATCTATAACAATTTTCCTTTTCTCCATCATTCTTTTATAGTGACTTTGATAGTGAAGGAATGTAACTTCTATTCAAACTTGTCCATTTTAGTTTCTTAGTCTTAGTAGACTAAAAGAAGGTTTTTGTATGCCTCCACTTCCTCATACATCCTTAGTGGACCCATCAATGAGTTTTGGAAGGATACCAAAGGAGTTGTTGCTAATAATGTTGTGGCACACTTACAAGTGGGAGGGCCATGTGGATGGGAGGAATTATCCAAGTTTTGAATGATATTTGGCTGAATAAAAAAGAGTATTATTAAAATTTTCAATTTATATGTTGAGTTATAACTATTTAGTCTTAGATTCCATTATTAGCTAAAATACAATCATATGTAACTCATGAAGAGGTTTTTTGAAAAAACATATGCACTAATTGATGTGAGTGGCAATGATTGATGGGTGTTTGCATTGACGAAAGGGGTTGATTACATGTCATTTCAACCAATCAATAGTCCTCTCTGGTCATAAAAATAAGCCCCATTAATTGGGTTAGATCGATCAAAGCAAAGTGTTGCAACCGGGATAGACTAATCATTGTGAGGTGATGCCACGAGGTCACCTTCATTGATTTGAATACATAGATTTCTCCCTAAAAACTAATGTGGTCTCATGAATAGCAAGTGAATAGTACCATGTGACGATGAGATGAGAAACTATGTTTGACACGTTTTATATCTTTTAAAAGTTGTGATATTTATATGCTCGCAGTTTGTATGTACACTTGTTTGATGCAACCTTAATTCACCCAATTGGCATAAATAATCAAGTGCAACTCTAATCATATAGTGCCATGTGCCGTAGAGCCATCTTCAGTGTCATAACTTGTTGGATGGTGAAACGAGTATTCCTAAGGGAAACTCAGAGCGCATATTGTTGAGTATGTGGGGGTGGCAGGTTGAGGATATATCCTTGTCATCCACAATGCTGATTGTGGAGGATGGCTTTGGTCATGCCTCATACATATGATGTGATTGAGAACGACTACGGTCGTGTCTCGGTGATTATAACATGATGTGATTAGAGGACAACTGTGGTTGTACCTTAGTTATTGGGTTTGAATATCCTAGATGCTAGCATCGTGACCTGTACCAATGTGGGCTAGTTACATGACTATATGTCACTGTGGTGGTAGCTTTGATTGATATGTCACTGCCTTTTTACTTGTACTAACTGAGGGGAAGATATCTTAGGATACCGACACTCCTAGATCTTGTATGGAACCGAATAGCCCTTCACAGGGGTCGGTTGGACTTTGAATGGTACAATTCAAATTCCCCAAGGCATAATAAAAGATGTAATATAGTCGTGTAGCATATTTGTTTAGGGTTATACACGACGTTTCACATTGGATGATAACCCTTGTTTGTTATCTTTACAAAAAGATGATGCTTAGTGCAATTAAGAGATAGTAGATATACTTAGGTTGTGGATATGCTTAAGATTATAGATGCATACATACAATAGCTATGCTTGTGTTGATAACTATACTGCTACTGTTGATTATAATCATGATGCTAGCCATCTCATGTTGTTAGTTATGTTTAGCATGCTAGTCATGTCTTTGTAAATAGAGATGTATATACTGCTAATCATGCTTATCCAGATAGTTGTACTTATATTGTTAGCTCTTCTTATGATGTTGATATGTTCAACCAATTAGACATGCTCATGTTGTTAGCTATGCTATGTTATTAGACTTGCTCATGATGCTAGATATGCATATGCTACTGAATTGCTTATATTGTCAACAAGATAAAGGATGATAGTCTGGCTAATGATGATAGTTATTATCTACTCCTTTATATATTTTGTTAATCATCAATACTTTTGAGCTTATTTGTTAAATCTGATTAAACTGCTTAACTATTTAATTACTTAAAAATGTTGTAATCAATAAATGTTGTTGGAGGTTATATCTCTTGTTGGGACATGGGTCTCACCCTTATGGTTCACCACATTTTTTTAGTAATCGGAAGTGATGAAAATAAACATGTGGCATCAAAGAGGAGCTATAGTAATGAATCTTTGATAAAGTTAATGAGATGTCTAGTGTGTCCTAGAGTCGTCCATGTACTCTCAGGTCCAGGCAGGAAAAGTTTGTATATGGCATTTCAAACAAATTGAACTTTTGTTAGCATGTTAATGCTTGTTTGTGTGGCATATATGAATATTGTTCTCCTATATATATGTTGTGGCTAAGGAGATAGAACAATTTGTATAAAATTTTGACATAGTATGGATACAAGAAAGATGTTGGGATCTTATTCAAACGTTTTTGAGCAGGTGTTGATGTTGAAATTGGGTTTAATTTACTCATATTTTTGGGTATGTGATTAATTAGTGATTATTTGTGTTTTATGTTTTGAGTAATCTCGTTTAGTATAATGGTTTCTCACAAAGGATAACATGAATGAGCAACCTTGGAATGAACTCCAAGAGGTCCTATTTATAGCATGGGGTGTTCCTTTGAGTGTGACATCACTTAAGAACAAAAAATAGCCGTTTTACAACTTACAACAGATCTATTTTTGTTTCTAACAACTCCTCAACGGTTGGAATCACTTTTTCTGTGTTTACCATACAGTACATTCAGTCAAATTTTAATAAAAATAACTGGACCGATCCACTAACCGACAAAGCTAATTTTCAAACTATTGGTCGAGTTTGTCCTAGGAAACTCGACCGATGAGCCAAAATCAATTTTGATCAGTGAGTTGGTCGATCGAGTTCTGTGAGTGTACAACTCAACTAATTGATTAATTTCTGAAAATCCATCATTGGTCGGTCGATATCCAAACTCGACTGATAGAGTTGTGTGATAAAATTTTCAAAATGGTTTATAAGTGACCAAACATTGGAATTAAGTGACCCTAATTTTTTCTCATCTTAGTTACAGGTCATATCATCAATATAAGTGACTATAAAAATATTATAAGGTAGTTTGGAGTGATTTCTCAAACTGTACACTTACATTGCGTTTGACTTGAACTTGGACAAGCCATGGCTTGTGTAATTTGATCCTTTTCCTGTACCTAAAGTCTAAAATCAATCTTAAACAATCATATTAGATACATATGAATGAAATTATTAAGTCATTATCAAAATATGCACAATGTATAACTCTCAAGTCAACAAAGCCTTCAATCAAGTTGACATGAGCGACATCATATCACACATATATGAAATGTGATGGACACCTGTCATATTAAATTTTAGATTGGAAAAATGACTCCAATCCTCATGGAAAATATCACCAATAAAATAACTCCAGTCTTTATCATCAACCCTTATAAAAGACATAATACACGAATTAGATAAATACTTATGTGTCAACTTATAGGAATGAATATGTGTTTCAATATGTTAGTTTAAGTTCCATCTAAATGTTAGCACGAATAGATTTTAATGAATTATATACGAAGATGATTTAATAACACTTATATTTTGAAAGGGGAAAGCTCTAAGTTTTAATTGTGCATTGTTTGCTTAAAGTAATTTTACTTTCAATACAATTATAAACATTATGTAACTTTTATATGACTTTAATGATATCTATCTGTGTGTGTGCGCGCGTGTATGTATATGTGACTCTTTTCTAATTAAGCATTTCTTTCTTTATGCAATGAAACACTAAGTCAGAGCAAATTTTCTTTCTCAGGTATAGCTAATATTTGTTTTACGTAGGTCAAAAGTTACGCTACCAACATACTAATATTGTCTTTTAAATATTTTCTCATGTCTCTATATAAAATTTCCACATATCATAGTTTTGTTTAGTATTTTATAGACATATATTTTTTACTTTAAAAAAAGTTGACCTTTATCTCTTTACAATTATAAACTATTAGAGTTAGACACAATATATCACCTCTGTATGGAACACGTGTCATTAACTTGTAATTGAGACCCTTTCCCTTTTTTAAGAAATATATTCAAATCATAAATTTGCACCAAGAATGCCATTGGTACTTTTTTACGTTTTACTTGTCACAATGATCAAGACAATCATCTAAATAAATATTCTAAATAAAACTAAATATTTCCAAAAACTCCAAGAAGATATAGTTAAATATTCCACTTTGAAATTTTCAGTTCATAATATGATGAATAATGAAAAACAGTCAAGCGAAATACCAAACTAACTTTTCTTTCCTGGCAAAATGACGATGTATATACATGTGAACCGTGAGGTATTGTTTGTATATGTAAGATATAGACGATTCTGCCTTATTTATTTCACTATATTGACTTAATGTCCACACTAACCTCACAACATCTTCTTTAAGAAACTCAAATGATAAAGACATAGCTCTCATATCTCCACTTTTTGTTTAATGTACACGTTAAAATTACTTTAATTTGACAATAATAATGGTGTCAACTATCAAATTTTAACATTATTAGACATATTGAGATCGACCTCACTAATTTCTTTTAATATTTATTTATAAATTAATTTGGTGTAATGCTACACGTGCATGTGCACGAGTACTAGTATTATAGTTAAAATTAACTTATTCCAACTTAGTCCCCCTACTGAAATTTTATAGTTCCGTCCTTTCCACTACCTATCCACACGAGATCCACCCAATTTCTGGCCTCCTCAACCATCATCAATTGTATGAAAACAGTGAAGAAAAGACTCTTCTTCTTTCCATTCTCCTTCCGGTACAATTGTTTCTCACATTTTTTGTTAAATTTTTGGGTACCGCTCCAACCCACGAGAGTCACCTTCCAGCAGCTCCCCCGACGAGTTATGATTCTCAGATGCTGGATTCAGTCCTCACAGAGATAGCATTTTCATCGTCGAAATGCATCTCAACCATTCAACTCCCAACCCCCATGGAGATCTATGTATATAGGGCACGTTTGGTTTGCCGGATTTTTAGAATCCTGTATTTTGTCCATCCCGTATTATTAAAATGCTGCATTGTCAAAATCCCACAAAATAAACTTTTATGTTTGGTTTGTTGGATTTTGTAAGTGCGGGATTTATTTTTTTCGTGTCCACGACGTTCGTCATGTTGGATTTTGGCGTCCGGGAGAATTTTGATGGAGACCAAAATGCGGGATTCCTATTATGTCTTAAAATCTCGGGATTAGCCTCAGTTCTCCAATCCTGCAAACCAAACGTAAAATTTGTTGAACTGGAATCCAAAATACAATCCAATACAGCAAAATTCAAGTAACCAAACATGCCCATAGTGAATCACACTGTACGTTCTGATTCCCATAAGTTTTTAGAACTGAAAGGCTAGGATGTTTTCAAGAGGTCCTTAAAATACACTTACTTTACCAGGTCGTGGCTGTGATTCTCACGCCACTCCGCATGATGTGTCTAAAGTGCTGCTGCTGCTCTGCAGTTATGAAACTGCCGAACCGAACGGAGCCACGAGGACGTTGAGGAGAGTAGTAGGCAACATCGATCCATCATCCATAAAAAATTTCAAAACTTTATCAATTCTCTCGTTAGACCATATACCCCACCACCCATGTCACGAGCGTGAGTGAACGAGTCACACGTGCGACAAAGGATGCCGTCGGAGCTCCACCTCCTCTTATAAGTATACCCCTCAGTCTCACCCTAAAAAATCCAAAACCTCCAAAATAAACTCCCGACTCGATCGACAGTTCCCTACCCCGCAAACGCGACCTTCTCCGCGCCCGCACCCTCTCTCTCCTTACCTCCTTGATTGATTGACCTCGCACTAACACAGTAATACGTATCCACCCGTCCCTCTCTTTCTTTTGTCCACCCCTTCTCTCTCCCGCGCAGAGAAACGAAATCCCTAGCCCCAGGGTCCCCCGTCCCGCCGCGCTGGATCGCCGGATCCCTCACTGGACGGGCTCTGCTGTTAGACCTCACCTCAGCGCAATCTAAGCTCCAGGTCACTCACCTCCACACCCCGCTGCCCGCCGGATAGGGCGGAGCGGGGGCTCCCTCGGGCCTCTCTCTTCGGCTGAAGGTGGTGATCGCCGCCAGGGTTGAGTGGGGGAAGTAAGCCATTAAGCTGTAGCTAGGGTTCCATTTATGTTCCCCGCCTGCGTCTCGTCATCCCCTTGGGTCTTCAAATACCTCTCGTCCTTGGAGTGCCTAAGGGTGAACGAACTCCCCCTACCCCTAAGCTGCTGACACAAACTGGTGAGTTCATTCGACATTATATATGTGCGTTGTGGAGGTCCCCGGAATAACAAAAAATCACGAATTCCGACAATTCTCTCCTCCATGTTTGCGGTTCAATTTCTTCCTTCCTATAATCCACAAACAGTCCATCTGCTGCCGCAAATTATCCACTCGTTACTCAGCTTATCCTTCCAGCACACATTTCAAATTTAACTATGAATTGTGACATTCCTCCCTTTTTTTGTATCTCCAGGTAGGTAGTTAACTCCTCGCACCCATGTCAATGGACCTCAACGCCACGCCTCTGCCAGAAGAAGACGAGGACTACAGAGAGCACTACCGGAACGAGAGGGTCGTCATGGAGGAGCACATCGAGACATCTGTGGAAACCATGCGAAGAGTACATACATACAATCTCATCCCTCTATAATTCTTGTGTGTGCACTTCAAGCAAAAAATGAAATATATTAAACTGTGAACATCATTTATACTCCTGTTTGGAAGGATTGAAAATGCATGATGAGATTGAACATTCCCCTTACAAGGAGAGAATTTAAAAGTGAACTAAATGCTAGCTTCGAGTAATACATGCCTATGACAGTACTAACAGACATACAAGGTGGACAGTACTTGCACATTTTCTTTGAAAACAGTGAAACATGTGGTGAATGACAAATAGCATTCTATTTATACCCCATGTGTCGGTAGGAAGGGAGTCACGTTTGTAATGCCATTATACAGAAGTCTCCACTTAAATTAGCTAATAATAATAAAATACTTCCAACACTCCTTCAATTTATATTCCACACCTTTGCAATGAACGCAATCATGTGTTCTGTAACCCAGTTTCACCCCCACCCATGGAGGTCATTATGATTCTAACCCTAGATAATTGTCAGACATTTGACATTGACACCACACACTATTTGAGTCTCATGACTCTTCTATTCGAACGAAATTATTGAACTACAACTCTGATCCATTTGTAAGCTTGTGTGGTAAGATTCTTGATAAACGTGACTTTGACATGGATAGGATGACTAACATGAGCCACAAAACCCACGAAATGGGACACCATAGCCTTGAAAGTTAGATTTGTGTGTGTGTGTGCGGGGGTGCTTAGACCTACTATGTGACCTCAAGGAATTAGATGCGAGTAGAGCTGGGTGGGCATCAACAACAAGTTTGTGAGCTTGTACATGATTTTAGGCGTCACCTTCATTACTATCTTCTAACCCATTTTACACTGGATTTGAATCCCCTTCTAAGTTGTTCAGCATAACGAGTTTGTTTAGTTGACATCTTCAAAAGCATTGCTTGTATAAGGTAGTAAGTCATGATCTGCTCTGTGAGGTGCAACACAACGTGTTTGATGTACAACACATGTCAAGTATTGTCACTAGTCTTCTTTAATGGCAGATGAAAAGAAGACTCTCTCCTCATTTGTTCTAGATGTTTTCCATCACCACTACCAAACTAAATGGACATGATTATAGTCAATGGAGTTGCAAAGTTGCAATTTGGTTCCACGGTCAAAGTAAGGCCAAGTGCCTCCCTGAGGGACCTCTGACCGTCTATTCCTTTTGCCAATGGGAGCAACATGATCCTCTCTAGTTTATGGAACTCTATTAAACCCTATATTGCAAACATCACTTATAATTTGATGAGTTATAAGGAGGATTGGGATCATCTTGAACTTATGTACTCTAACATCATCTCTAGGGTGTACGACATGACCAGAGACGTGCAATCTCCCTCAATAGGAAAAGAGCCTGCAACAATTTCTTGAAGAGGTTACTCGCGCCATAGAGGATCGGCATCAAGGAAGCATGGACACGTTTCTAGACACAAACACGGGACACGCCAATTTTCTTAAATATAGGACACGGACACGGCTCTAGATGAGGGGGATTTTTTTGATATATGCAAATGTGTATAATGTATGTATATATACATGTATATGTATGTATTTCTATATGTATGCATCTAAATTTATCGAAAAATTATCTAGAATTATATATATTGGTATGTATAATAGTATATGAATTTGAAGTATGCATGTGTTTGTGTGCAGTAGAAACAATATGAAGGAGATACCTAACTGTTGTATTATATTCAGTAGATATAGCATAATTTCAAAATAAATAAATGATGGCGTGATTGTATACGAGCATGAATCTGCATGTGTTTGTGTAGTAGAAATAATATTAAGTATCCACCTAGCTGTTGGATTACTTCCAATAACAGAATTTCAGATATTTATTAGATCAAAATGCAATTTATGATAGCTAGTTGATCTTGGACTTTACACGTTGAATGTTTCTAAGATGTTTTATATGCAATCAAGTTAGAATACAACTTCATGTAACATTTTCTCAAAGATAAGTGTAGTTGAATAACGACTGTACATTCAGAATATGCTCAGAAATAGGCTGCTGCAGCAGCTGCAGCTACACAGATGTGTCCAAGAAGTGTCCTGGCTGTGTCCATGAAGTGTCTGGGCTGCAAAAATGGACCAAGATGGACAGGACA
The DNA here is from genome assembly GCA_963693085.1 of Alisma plantago-aquatica. Taxonomy (NCBI): domain Eukaryota; kingdom Viridiplantae; phylum Streptophyta; class Magnoliopsida; order Alismatales; family Alismataceae; genus Alisma; species Alisma plantago-aquatica. The sequence continues at coordinate 1,245,545,867 of OY856409.1, forward strand.
CGCCCTGGCAGTGTCCAAAACGTTTTGGGCCGTGTCCGGGAAGTGTCCGTGTCCAAAACGTGTCCGACACGGACACGGGGGCTGTATAGAAGTGTCTATGCTTCCTAGATCTGCATAGACTTTTCCCTTCTTCATTGATTAAATTAAGCTTCAAGAATCGCGAGATCGAATGGCAACCACTAAGTTCTTTTCCGATCTTCAAGAGGAGTATCGAAGTAGCAGAAGCCTTATACTCTTAGGAACAAAGCTTCCCATTCTGGCAGAGTCAAAAGATGCTCATATGACTACAGTTATAGATTGGGCAACCCTTGTCTCCTAGAATACCACCAACATGTCATCTATACATGGATGTGGTCGTGGTAGTGGAGGTGGGTGTTTATTTGAAGGGGTCGACCCTAGTGTACCCATTGTCGCAACAAAAGCGGCATGCGGTGTACAGGCGGAAAGGGCACAACATAGAATATACGTGGTATGCAGGAGTATATAAAGGAGTATATGCAGTTTTGGATTTTAAATAAATTAATTGTATATACATATAGATGACATATGGAGTGTACAATATAATAAATTTAAAACATAGAATATGCAATTTTACATATATTTTAATGGAAACATATTAATATAAATGTATGGTATTTTTATATATTTGTATATAAGTATATAAATAAGAAATGTGTGTAATATATGTATAAATACGGTAGGGGAGGCCAATGTTTATGTGGAGTAAGGGGCCGATCCGAGTGTACTATCGCAAGAAACGTGGTATGCAATGACGGGCGGAAAGGGTACAACATAGAGTATATGCAGTATGCGGGAGTATATAAAGATGTATGTGCGGTTTCGGAAATTGATAAATCAATTATATATGATCATAAATGACAAATTTAAGTGTACAATATAATAACGTTGAAATGTAGAACATGCAATTTTATATCATTGTGATGGAAACATGTGGACATGCATGCATGCTATTTTTATATATTTGTATATAAGTATATAAATAAGGAATGTTTGTGTAATATATGTATAAATAATTTGATTCATACATTTCCATGTGCTAATAAGCCTAATATATGTGTAGAGTGTTTTTACATATGTGAATAAATCAAATTGTATACATGAATGTAAGAGTGTGTGTATGTATGTATATTGTATATATATGTCTGTACATGTTGTCATCAAATGTATATAATATAAGTGTACAACTATTTGTTAAATTTTTTAATATATGTTTGAATGTTTACGTATCAATGTACGACTATATATCTATCTATAATTTGAAATGATATATCCATTTATTTATGTACATATGTACAATCATAAGTTGGGATTTTCAATAAGCGAAGTTTAGTTGGCCTCTTGGTCAATCAATCGGCAACACATGCGACCTATGACCGCTTATTGGATCGATAAGCAATATGCAGTGCGACAAGGTGACCGCTTAGGCATATGCAGAGTATATGCGGCTGTGCAGAGCAATTTCCAAAACAATGATGCTCAATATGGGCATGGCTACAAGTTACGTCCATTACCAAAGTTGTATTATTCTAAACATGACAAAGTTAAGCATGTTTCTGTATAAGTATTGGACAACCTTTATATATATGGATTGATACAAGACACCCATAATTTTTTTACAAAGAAAGAGAAAGTGAGTATAGCTCTTGTAAATGTTCTCATCACATTAGATTTAAATTATCTCACATAACTACAACCATTTTACCCGTATTTGAGCTGATGATGATCATTATACATGCGGACATTGTGCCGTTTTAGGTGCATTTTTTTCTTTCAAAGCCTTATAATCATGGGCCTCATGGCCTAATAAGCTGCACACTTTTGTTAGCGTAACACAGGGTTGCAAGACTCGAACCGGTCAACGAACCGGTGAGGCCTTTGGTTCCTGGTTCACTGGTTCAACCAATGGTTTGACCGGTTCAACCGGTGACGTCAGCATGACGTCATTAATAGTTTAAAAATATATAAATGTCTTTGATACTCATAGAAGATATCCCTGCAAAAGTTATGAAACATGAATAATAGCATAATTGCTCACAATAACTTGATGAACAGACTAAATAACAAATACTATTCTATTCATGGACATTTATATACAAACACTTATATAATATTCGATATTAATTAACAAAAAATAGCAGCAACAATACATTTACTTGCTGAGAGAACCGACCGGTTGTACTAAAATCGGATTGGTTCGCCGGTTCACCGGTTCAACTGTTCTGTTTACCGGTTTGATGTCAGTCAAACTTCATTTCCAGCTATGGGAGTGGACCGACCCAGTAGAGTGACCGGTTTCCAGTTCAACCGGCTGGTCCGGTTCGCTTTTGAGAACCATGGTTTAACATCTCAAAATTTAGATATTTACATGAAGAACCCTTTCTGGAATTTGATCAAAATGATTGGTTTGTTTTTTCCCTTGAAATTAGATTTTAGTTGCATACGTAACAAATCAGAGTAAGATAGTGCATCTCTTTTATTTGAAAGTTGTGAGCGAATTTGTCAGAAGTGGTCTAATTAGAACTATTGTTTTAGACTTCTAGTCCTTGTTTTTGTTACCACATTCAGATTATCCATATGTTTTAGAAATTATCTAGAGCAGCCTTTGAGACACTGAAATATCAATTTGACACAGAATATTTTGGGAACGAGAAATACTGGAAGCGCCTTTCTCCTCTTCTCTAATTCATCAAGAAGCAACTTGCGCTGTGCCACAACCTTTATGGTTAAAAATCCTTGTACCAAATGCCTATCCCTAGTATAATGAGTGCAATGCCTTGCTAGCAACCATGATTTGCAACAAGCTTGGTGGTTTTTTTTGGCCTACATGGTCATGTTGTTATGAGACGAGGGTCCCAATCGTGCTATAGAGGAAGAAGGGGAAAATGAACAAGTTAGGGTTGTCTACACCCAAATAGCCAAAAGAGGCTCCATATACCAAATATATGATGTTTTAAGTATAGATAGGCTGCCGGTCAAACCACATGACTGAGCGACCACCTATGGGTGAAGGCCGATAGCTTATGATTTTTTTATGAGATTTCAACCCATTTTATATCCATGTGTCATTTTATTCTAACCAAAGATTGTTATCCCATATTAGAAACTTGTAAGCCTAATGCATTTCTCAAGGGCTTACTTACTTTACTGCCTCTTTTTTAGTACGTGTCTTGGAACTTTTTTACTTGTTGCACTAACACACATACTTGCCAATGCACTCAATTGTATCCCAATATTTGAGAATTACCTAGAACAACCTTTAGTACACTTAAGACACCAAACAAACATGTGCAATGTTTTTTGGGCTATTTCGGCGTTATCATTTCCTCAAATCGTCGTTGGTTTGTTTTTCCCTAGTTCCTATAAAAGCACATTACCACCACATTGTAGTCATTGCCCCATGTACCACTCCCTATTGCTGTACATTTTGAAGTCTCTCATCGACATGGTTGCTGTGTGGGCAAACTTTATGAGGCTATGTAGTTGGGACAATTGGTGGATACTTGGCCTGCATGATGGTGCCCAAATTAAGCCACTTAAAAGCTAATTTGGCATAAGTTTAAAAGTTTTAAAAGGGGTTGAATTGAGCAACTTAAAACACAAGGAAGATAATGCAACTTGCTTAGAGAGTAATACCAAATGTCAAGCAAGTAATTGACAAGATCAAGAAATCACAAAAGACAAAAGATATATAGTGGTTTCAGCCGGAAATGCTGTAGCTGCAACCTAGTTGTTGCCAATCAAGATTGCTCAACTTGCAATTTTATTGGTCTTCTATACCGATACAAATTACAATTACAAGTGCTTTTGGTGGATCAAGGATTACCTCTATTTCAAGAGCTAGATAACTTTTGCATTCTTTGTAGAATGTCGGAAGACCGCCCTCTTTGGAGAAAATCCCAATCTGCCTCCACTACCTTAGGACGCGTCCTTCTCGCCAGAGGTAGCTGCAAAGCACTTTACCACATCCTTTTTGCACGAATAAGCACGAAGAAACAAACAAAAACAAGGGAAAAGAAGGAACAAGGAAATTGCAACTCAATCTCACAAGATATACAAATGTATCACTATTGAACAAGTGATGATCAACTTCACATGGTTTAGGCAAGGCAATATTTGGTGGAGTAGGACACAAAAGCTTGGCTAAGCTTACACTTGCTTGGGAGCAGCTGAATGTAGCAAACTAGGATTCTAAGCTTGAGAGATATAGCATGTAGAGGCAATTGCTCAAGTGTGTTTCGGGTGGCACTTCTATTTCTATATTGAAAACCCTTAGAAATAGCTAAAATAGATGTTGGGAGTGTTTAGGACTAGTTTAGCCCTTAACTAGCCACTATACAATAGCTAGCGGGGTTAAAACGACTAACAACCGACTAACTGAAATTTTATAGAAAGGCTCCCAGTTAAATTACAATTCGAATGGACAATTTCCTATTGGAATTACAATTCAACCGGGAATCTGGTCGAATCACAATGCGACTGAAAATCTTCCTGACCAAATAAGACCTAAATTTTTGAAAATGACTCCAATAATTTTCGGAAAATGATCTACCTATCCTAATGGGGGACAAGTATAAAACTAGGTTTAGGATGGTTTTGGCCATTCATTACTTGTTGTTACATCATTCCTATCAAGTTGTACGCTCCCATACAAAGTATAATCTAGGTACAACTTGATGCACACATCCAACACAGAGATTATTGCAGGTTCTTTGTATTGATCTTATCTAAGTTCCTTGATCACCTGAAACACTTTACACATTAATAACACAAATGGGAAATATTAACATCATCGAAATTAGAGTGTGGCATATCAAGCTAACAAAGTTAGGTTTGGATTTGGTCAAATAAGATTTAAGTTCAATTATTTTATGGTTGAAACAGATCTGATTAAGCCAAATCAGGTCAAATTTGGGGAAATTAGGCATGGTTTGGGGAAAATGGGTTTGGTTTGGGGGCATTAGGTCTGATTGGCCGTATTAGCTCTCACTTAGATCAATACATGGCAAATTAGGGGTAGTTAGGTTTGATTAAGTTGTGTTATGCAAAATTAGGATCATTTTAGCCAAATCATCTCAAATTCTGGTAGAACAAGTTTGATTTGGGGGAAATAGGTTTGATTTGAGGAGATTAGTTCTGATTTGGCCAAATTAGGTCTCATTTAGGTCAATATAGGTAAAATTTGAGGAAGTTAAGCTTGATTAGGTCTTGTAATGCAAAACTAGGTCTGATTCAGACCACAATGTTAAATTTGGGTGATTAGGTATGATTTGGAGAAAACAAGTCTGATTTGAACGAAAGAGGTCTAATTTAGGTAGATTAGGTCTGATTTAGCCAAATTAGGTCTCATTTAGGTTAATATAGGAAAAAATTAGGGAAGTTGGCTTTGATTAGGTGATGTCATATAAAATTGGGTGCGATTGGGTCATGTTTTACAAAATCATGTCTTATTTGGCCAAGTAGGGCAAATTAGGTCAAATTAGATCAATAGTTCAAATCAAGGCAGATTAGGTCTATTTTGGGTCACGTTAGGTGTGATTTAGTCTAAATGCTATGTAATAGGATGTAATAATGTCATTATTGCGTATTTATAAATATTATGAATTTAAAAGTCTGAACACCAACATGATTTTTAATACATAGCAAAACGCCTGGAAATGCTTGGGCACTTGCCTAGGCTTTCCTAAGAAATGCCTAGTGCCTAGCTGACTTAACAACTATGCATTGTGATCATTGCCCCTTGCACCTAGGGATGGGCATTCAATAGGGCTAATATGTGTCTTGCTCCCCATAACGAGGCCCATATCACATTCCTTAGAATAAATCAGCAGACCCAAAAAAAATGACGTATATTTCTTGGCTTGGATTGAGCCAGTTGAACCCAGACCAAATACCCTGATTTCTTTTCGATATACATGTGCAATAATCACCATTTACACAAAATATGCATAATTACAAACTTTCCAAATTCATAATTTAATAAAGATAAGTGTCATTAGCCTTTTTATCAATTAAATTTAAATAAATGTGTGGGAAATCTTCACTTTTTGTGTATTGCTTGAGCTGGTCTGAATTTGCCTCGAAATTCATGTTTATTATGCGGTCAATCACGAATCACAATTTTGAGTATAATTTGGGTGTAAAACCCATCCCATGACCCGTGTAAAATTGCATATTTAGATTCGAGCATGCTAACCTGCCTACTGCTCATTCTTACCAATGCTTGAATGAGCCTTGTCCCAAACGTTGTGTTTTGCAAGTTATCTACATAGATTTGCTATTGTGAGATGGCGAGACTGGATGGGGATCTTACCGATGTTAGTATCATGATGACATAGTGGTGCCATTCTTGCTATTGGAGGAAGAAGGGGAAAGGGACTAGTTAGGAGCACAATTGGGACGTCATAGCCCCATATAGCCCAAATAATTCTCTAGGTACCAATTTTTGACAGTTTCAATGTAATAATACTGATCTAATTGCACTTTTCCATTTTAACCATTCTTTTTCTATAATCTTCCATTTTTTTTCATTTTGCTGTGATCCTACGACAAACAACCACTTGAACATCGCCTTTGTTTTAAATAATAGGCCAAATAACAGAGTTCATCACATTTAGGTATACCACTTCATCCAACTCGAAACCACGATTCACAATTCTAGACTGGCGAAAATTACAATCATGTGCTTTGTATATCTTCTCTGAATGTTTTTAGAAGTGTGAACAAGAGGCTAATGGACAAGACCTTGTATCCGCTGAAGTGTCGAGCTGGCGCTTAAACATTTAAAAGCAAATTCTTCATTTCTTTATATATATCATACAAAGGCATACACACACAATATCATATTTATTTTTGAATTTCTTACATATATAAATCCATGATTAAATGACCTAAATATTTGTATTTCTTATACATACTAATTCTAAATAAATGCCTATAGTAGTAAAGGGTAATAAGAATTGTAGTATACTAGTACATGCAAGTATTGTATTTAAAGTTATACCTCTTATATATTATATCAACACACAAGAATAGGCTGATGAGGTGTAGCTCAAGTGGTAGGACGGATAACCTAATAAAGGGACTCGAGATGGACCTTGGGTTGTTATCCCCTTGGAATGAATATCCCGTCATGCAGTTTGGTCCACTTTGTGAGTTAAACGTCCTCTCTATTGTGCAAGTAGCCGAGGAGGGATCAACATTTCATTATACTAGGGTGGGTCGAAAGTGGCTCTACTTGGCAAATGCTCTCTCGTGAATCCAAAAAAAGCATATAAATTATGCATTTTTTTCCACCATGGGTAAAGTCTATTTTTGTCGCACTACTAATTACTAAGATCATACCATAATACCCTGAATATGCTCACACCATGGTATTATTCAAAAGCATTAGTAAAATATATGAGCAATGCATACTTAGATGGTTAGGCATTATTTATATGCAATAGGCATCTAAGTATCTAATATTTTCAGTAATACTACACATATAGAGTAGAAAGTAGTTATATTATACAATATAATAGATTAGAGGAATAAGATCTTTAGAGGATTATAAGATCATTATTTTAAACCATAATGGGTTGCTTCACAATTTTTAGGCCTTGGATTTGGACCTAAACAACCTTCATGCTAAAGCGGACTTAGGCACGGTTGTAACACCAACAACAAAGTGCTCGATTAGGCGACTTGAGTGGGCCTTGAGCAGTTGCTTAAATAGGATTCACGAGGTAATCCCGTAGCCTTGTTTTTGAACGACCAAGTGCTGTGTTGCTTAAACGGGCGCATAACCTCTAAACATATAAATTTATTATATAATCTAGTGTGTCTATGTTTATATATTGTGTTTGCAAAATTTCATAACTTAATCCCTTCATTTTGTCATCGAAATTGCCATCGAAATTTTGTCGAAATTGTTCAGCTTTCTTCACTTACAAATGTGGGACACCCCCACATATCCAATATGAAATATTATTGCATATTTGAGTAGATCTTGGCATTTAGATCTTCCTGGTAAATTTTCATGATTTAATTCGCTAATTTTGTCGTCAAAATCATTAGGGCCGTAAATATCGAAGTTTCGGTCGAAATTTTGAAATTTTTTTTTCTATGCTATCAGACACGACACCGAAATAGGACATTTAATTCTATGGACACACCCTTTTTCTGCAAGACTCACTAGAATACTTCCCTCGAGACTTGACCATCAATGTTTTCCTAATCACATAAATTATATGACCTCTTTCGGGTTTTCTTTACTTCTTCGTAAGCCTACCTATCGTAAAAGTAGCGTTAGTTGTGGATCTTCCATATATAAAACCAAACCGATTATCTAGTATCCGTGTGTAGATATTATTCTTTGTTAAATAATTCTCCCCAAAAGCTCCATGATGTGACTTATGAACACAATACCTTGATAGTTTATGCTGCATTGGAAATCTCCCTTGTTCTTGCAGATGGGGATTATGGTATTGTTCTCCACTCATATGGCATTTTTTGTAGTCATAATCTGATTTAAGAGATTCATGAACCACAAACCCCTTCCTCTCTCATACATTTCCATACATTGATGGGAATGCTGTCAGGCTTAGATGCCTTTTTCATTTCATATCTTTCAAAGCGTGCTCGACCTTTGATTGTTCAAGTTGTCATGTCAGTGATATCTCTTGTATACATGTCACACGAGTCTTTTACATTACACATAGTATCTTCATTGAAAAGCTTTTGGAAATAGTTTTTTTTTTCCTTCGTTTCTTCATATCATCGTCCTTTATACACACTTTTCCGTCGTCAATCTTGATGAATTTAACTCGACCCATGCCTCTTCCTTTCTATTCCCTTATGTGGGCCAAATGTATACTTAGACATTTATGTATACTTATATATATACATATATGCTTATATATATACATATATATACATACATACATACATACATATATATGAAAAATACACACACACACACACACACACACACACATATATATATACACACACACACACACACATATATATATATATATACACACACACAAACACATATATACATACATATATATATATATATATATATATATATATATATATATATAGACACACACACACACACACACACCAACTTCTTATATATGTCACCAAAGTATTTGATCTAGCTTCTTGAAACACTTTCTTAGCTTTTATTTTGCTAGCTTGATCTTTGATAAGTTGCTCCTTCTCAAGATCTGGGCAAGCACCTATAAATATCCCTTTTAAGTTTGATAGCCTTATTTACTTCATTTTTTCACTAAGTTTCATTTTGTGGAGGCCTACGACCTTTAGATACTTGCAAAACTTTCTTATTGATTCTTGTAATGCACGAGCTCATATTATGCCCCATAGTGTTAACATCAAAAACCAAGTTCCAAGTTTCAGGTGCCCTCCTTGATAAGTTTTTCCTAAAACATCACTTTCCTTCTCTCCTCTTTAAGATTCCACAAATGATTCTTCCGTCTTGGTTTCCTTTATACTTATTGTTGTTTATCCTCATGTGAATGTCCAAATTTTGTTGGGTAGTAAGTTCCTCTCCAAGTATCACTTTACAATATTTGCATACTTTTTGATTCAAAGTAATCAATTTGGCTAGAATTCTGCCCACCCTCGATAGTAATTAAATGTCAAATTCTTTTCTTGAAATGGGTGTTCTCCAAAATCATATATTGACAAGTGCAAAATCCATTGACATTGCTATTCATTCCTACTATCATACATAAACCACTATCTACTATCATAACCAATGTTGCCACAACTGTTTGATCACTCCCAATAATCATCTTGTTTGTTGGTTTTCTTTGCATCAACTCATCTGTGGTGTCCCAATAAAAACACTTAGCCTTCTCGCTAAGGCCAACTTGAGGGGTTTATGCATTAATAATATTACTAATCCTCCTCCACTAAGAACGAGCTTAATAACTATGATTTGATCACCCATCCTTGTTATATTGAGAATATCTTCCATCAACATCTTACCAACAATAGTTCCCACACTATTTCTATGTCTGTCATATGTATTCCGGATTTTGTAGCTTGTGTCACCAATATTTCTACATCGTGCCCATGTTCACTTCTTTTCCTACAAGTATGCTATATTGACTTTTAATCTGAGCATGGTAACCACTAACCACTATCTCCAAAACTTTGTTTGTCAAAGAGCCAATATTTCAAGATCACACACGCTAATTTTTTTTGTCTTCAATATGCTTCTTTATCTTTCCCTATCCAAAATGATGCCCTTGCACATTTTCACGCCATTTGGGTGATGACACAACATGACTAGCTTCGTTACCCACACTTGTCAGCGTTTGCTTGTCATTCGACACAACCTGACACCATTGTGTCGAAACTCGGCCTATTTATCATTGCACTTGGGTGCCGATGCAGGCGTCACTATGTAGACTGTAGAGATGCTGCAATGAAGTTCTTATAAGGATCCATGTCGTACAAAGAGTGATGGTTTAATTGCTGGACGTCAACCTACCACCAATCCTCCATTACCCTATCTTGTGACTGGCTACATTTACAGAAGAGGCTTGTAACATAGGAGGGTTCAGGAATAATTAGATTACTAATTGAAAAATTATCGAAATGGTATATAGACAATGCTTCACATTGCACGAGCAATGTATCTGCTTGCTTATGTGCTGGTATCTTCAGAATAACTTTGCCGCCTCCTTGCAGTTGCATATTATACACATGCCTTGACCAAGCTTCAAAAGCCTATAGAGGGTTTATCTCCACTTATTATGTTTTACCGAAGTATAAGTTTCCCCTCAGGTTCTTGTGTACGTCTGATGGACTGGAATGAATGCTGGGGATGGGGCCTTGGCCCTTCTGAGCTGTCAAGATGCCTTTTTTCTAATGAGTTTATGCCATTTCTTTTGAGATTAGATTCCATTTTTTTGACCATGGCTAAATTCATGTTTTGGAGCCCATATTTTGCCCACTCTTAAGCAGAATTACATGCTCTTATATTGCAGAGGTGTGGAATAACCAGATACCCATATGAGACATACATCTGTCAATCATTACTCTTGCTGCATAGAGTGCCAACTTGACAAATAAAGCCCAGCTAACTGAAGCAAGATTTCACTCAAATGCTTGAATAATGACGAGTTATTTAAGTTATCCATAGAGCTGAGGATGATCTTTTACATTTTCTCTATTGGTTTGTTGAAAACGTGAATATTTAATATTAGCATGCTAGCATGCCTTGCCAAGCTCATGACTTATGGATGTCATATAATAAAATTAACAGGAGCAATATGTTCACACGTGTGTCTAGAAAATCTTTCATACATTGATAACATGGTACATGCTTATCCTAGTTTTTTGTTGAAAACGTGAATATTTAATATGAGCATGCTAGCATGCCTTGCCAAGCTCATGACTTATGGATGTCATATAATAAAATTAACAGGAGCAATATGTTCACACGTGTGTCTAGATAATCTTTCATACATTATGTTGCTAAACGCATATGGTTCTTTTTATTTATTTTTGGCTTATTTCTTGCACAGTGATTCTAGATATTTTGTTGATCTCCATGAATGTGCATTTCTTTTAGGAGCGTGAAGAACGACGACGTCGATTGCAACAAAGTGTATGCTCAGACGAAGGTTCTAAGCGAGCTCTACAAAGAAATAACAATACTCATAACAACCACAGGCCTCCCAAAAGAGTGAAAACTCTTCCTCAAGGTATTTCCCCCCTCAAATTTAAAACAAAACGTGGTGAAGGTATTTTACTTTTAAAATTGGGTTGGAAATTATATTGTAATATCGATTACTGTTAGCGTTTACTCCAATTTCTTTCTTGTTTATGGATGTGACAAGTAACTATGTTGTTAATCGTGCCATGACTCATGTGTAGAATTATTTATTTTGCCTGATTCTAATTTGTTTGTCTTGATTTGGCTACTTGAGTACAGTTTAAATTTGTTTATTATCGAAGTCATATCATTCTAGAAACATACTTATATTCTTTGTTTCTTATACTCTTCTTGTATGCAATGCAACTATAAGGTGTATCATTAATATGCTCCCAATCATTAAACACACAGACTATAACACGAATTTATTGTATATCCTTTTTGTTGTGTTTGTGATTTTTTCATGACATTTTTTTACCAACAAGATTATTTGAAATAGTCCAATTATCAACCTGGCCCATTGTACGACCTTGGTTGTAAAGTCGCAAGTTGCAGTGCCTTGGCCTGGCACAAGACCAATATCTATCACTATATATTTTTTTAAAGTTTAGAGTACTATATTTATTATCTATTCAACATCTTTCATGTATTTGTTTACGTCCGACACCTAAAATAAACTCGTAAGAATGAGGTAGAGGCTTAAAAATGAGCATTAATAATGTATTAAATGTCAGATGAGAAAAGAATGGGGAATTCTTCCTTAAAACTGTCTAGATGCCTCTAGGTGCTTACAATTTTCTCTCTTAAATTAACTAATTTGAGACCTTGATGCTTCTCCCTAGGACACCTAACTGCCTAGGTGTTTGCCTCAATAATGTGCATGCAACCGTGCTCATGGTTCTAAATTATCCCCGCATGAATTTGATGTCGAAGTTTTTCATTGACATAATTACTTGTAATTTCAAAGTTGTATAGAGTAAACAAGTGTTTTTATTTTGTTTATTATTTATGTTGCCCATTACTGTTTGGACTCTTAGTCTGTTGACGTGTCTATTGTCTATTGTCTTTTACTTGGCTCTTCTCCTATATGTTAGAGAGGTGTTTGCACATGTATAATGAAAATAGTGCATGGATTTCCATGTTATCTCATATTCCGACATGTTATAGGAGCGTTAATCCTACTCAAACCCTACATGGAAGATAGGAGCGCCGCTACCTACGGAAACTGTCGCTTGGCGTTGCATGGCTGACCACATGGATGCCCATGCTCTACTTCCTCTAGTATCGTCTTCATGTAGCGTCTCCATCTCAAAACTAATATGTTCTTAATGTGGCATGCTGTTGTCCCCCAAATCTTTGTCGTGTGGTGCTACAACCATCCCGTGAAGTTTGTCAAAAGCAACTGTCATTGTCGTATTGATATAGGACAGACCTTTTTCATGTATATAGGAGGGTATACAAGGAAGCTGAAAAATATCTTTAATGAGCCTAACACACTAAGGCCCATGTTAATTGAAACTAAAGAAACTAGAGAAACAACAATAAAGTACAATTATAAAGACATATATCCCAATACCCTCATCAACCTGGAACGTAGATATAAATCATGGCCTGCCTATAGCATATAACCTAAACTCCCTTTCTAGAGAGAGGCTTGATGATGTCTGTAGTTTCTCATTTGTATGCAGAAAGGGAGTGATGATCTTTGTGGTCATCATATCGTAACGAAGAAAGTGACAATCCACTTCAATATGCTTGTCCTTTCATCAAAAGTAAGATAGCTAGCAATAAGGTAGTTGCCCAATTGTCACAGTACACAAGAATGTCGTAGGTGATAGGAAATCCAAGTTAGCGAGAATGAATTTAATCCACAAAGTTAATAGGCCACACATTGTTCTCCAAAAACACACGATGTGTCTACCAGGACCTGCCACCGATACTTCCCGACTTTGACATGGCATGTGGCAAAAACGTGGTGTGTTGGTCAACACAATGTGCAAGTCTCTTACACAATGTGTGGTCATCCCGTTGTTGAGCATTTGCTTTGATTTCTGCACGCAGTGAGAACATTCTACACGATGTCTCTCCTGCTTGTTATGAATGAGTTCAGCCTCCCCCACAATGTACACAACATGTTGACGCTTTCATGTTACCAATTGCTGGTGGTTACTGTCTTGTTTTTACATGGTGTGTGGATACACCACACACTACCTATTTGCTCTTGGTCCACTGACGACAAAAAGATTTAACACATGGTGCCCGACTTCATCTTCTACTCTATTCTATGACACAAGGCTTTAATGGACAATGTATTGTCCCTTTTTTACTATTCCTTTTGCTTCTTTTCGACCCATATTGCATAATTTTATCTTATCAATCCTATTACGACCCTGTATAAACTCCATGCTAAATCATAATTTGATCCTTATTGTGTTTTTTTTCTTCACAGAGGTTCTGTCCCTATACCTTCTAGATTTGTCGGCACGAGGGCCGAACTAATCTCCTTTCTCGGGTTATGAAAAGATCCATTTCTTTTTCTACTTGGATTCATGTTATTAGGCCAAGTATTACGTAGACTCATGTTATCCATATCTTTCTTGCTCATATTTGCTTATCTATCCACTATATTGGATGTTGCTTCATATTCTATCATTACCATAGTTTGTGTGTGGGGAAATTAGATAAGAGATGAAATGGAGGAAGGGAGATGGAGAAAGAGATGAGATACTAATATATATTATATGTATATCGTGGAGCTGCTGCACTGTTCATCTTACCTTTGTGAAGATTCCATGTTCATCATGTGCTGCAATGGAGTTATCTACTTCACTTTTGTTAACTATCAATTGAATGATACATCATCTTTGTATTTCCTCACGGTCCTCTAATCGATGATGTCGTTCTTGCTACTTGTGCAATGATAGCACAATTTATTTGTTGCATTATGCATTTGCATGATCTTCCTTCTGTGCTTTATTTGCACGTTGACTTTGTTTGTCCATTCTTTATATTACGTTGACTACTACCTGCTTGTACGAACACTATCTGCAATCTGGACTATGACCCAACGACCTTTGGACTGCAACGTCTGCTAGTGTGATGGAAATTTTGTGAATATACTAGAGAGAAGATCATGGAGCTTTCTTTGGTAACTAATTTTTGCAGGTGCTTTATATATATGATTGAGCTCCACATTTTGTTGCTACTGTCATCTTGGAGTCTTGTATCTGCCTACTTATTTGTGCAATATGTTATTCATTCCGGCTAGGTCACTTTTGGTATTACTTGTCCGTTTTATGTTTTCGCACGTTGATTGCTAATTCATCTTGCACACCAACATTCTCTGGTCTACCTTGGCACTAGCACTCTCTGGACTAGTTGATGATGTTAAAAACCGCGATGGAAACACTTGTGCCTACACGCCACTGTGTACCAGTTTTCTAGATCAATGCCTCTTCATTTTTGATTGAGAGGCTCCTACAATTGCTTTTTGTTCCTGCTCTAGATTACCTACTTGAGGGAAAGTACTTGTGTGTCGAGTACTTGATTGCAAGATTGAGGAGTGATATTCATGTATGGGTGAAATTTCTATTTAGATAGGTCTGTATGGTTGCTTTTGTGGTCATGTCTGTCTGCAAGTTGGGCATGTGATTTCCCATGCTTCAACTATAGGGGGAGCGTTAAGAGTATGTAAGTGACTTAGCTTACTGGTTTATGATGTATTTAGTTGTTGGTTTATAATGTATATGGGCTCAAGTCTCTCTGACCCATTAGTGTTGGATTCTTAGTCCATTAGGGTCTCTCTAGTGTGACAGTGTCTTCTATTTGTCTTTTAAGTTCTTGTGTTGTACTACAATATATAATTTATCTCAACATGTGCTGTTTTCTGTATATTACATTATTATACACACATTTGCCAAAATTTTCCAAATTTTATGCATAATAACCGGATTTTCTTTATAAAAACTTGACTGACTGAGATTATATTCAAACTCAGTGACTATATTTGTAAGGTTGAAAAGTATTCAAAACCAAGTCATTCCTTTTTATATTGTCGGTTTTTCTCTCTTCAAGTGGTTCAAGGCATGTAATTTATAAGAAGGTGAACCATAATAAATAATCAATATTAAGTTTGTACCCCTTTGATCAGCGGATTCTTCCTTAATAGTTGTCTCTAATGTAAAAATCTATGTAGGCTGGTTGGATTGTCCTCCGTGTGGCCAACCTGTTGGTTTTATTGTCCCTTCTAAGGTCCCTCTGGATGAGACTTACAATGATGCAGTACCACCTGGCAAACGGTATTCTTCAAAGCAAGTGATACAACATCAGAGGAGGCACGGCAGAGAGGTAAGCAAATTAAGGTGGATCTTGCTTCTTTTTTCTGGATCTCAGTTTAGAGTATTTGTACCAACTGCCACTTGATATTTGTAACAGTTAACTTCTGTGGGGCTTTGCCACATCTAAAACTGAAGTGGCCCAATACCGAGGGTTAGTCTAAGAGAGAGGTTGTTGTAATCCAACCGCTAGCGTTTCTCATTTAATGCTGGCTAATATGTAGCTTAATATATGAAGGTGCTGTACAGTTCAACTCATTTGGTATGGTTGAATTGTATCATAAATGAATGGAGTCATCTAGGGCTACTAGTGGGTAGGGCATCAGTAGTTTAAGGATTTGTGCATACCTTGCCCTCCGAGAGTTGCAGGCAAAGGATAGTGTATAGTTAAATTTGTAACAATGACCAATTTTAGACGTGTAAGCACTGAATGTATTATAATTAACATTTATCAATAATTCAATAGTATATTTGAATTGAAAATATTGTAATTGATTACGCACATCATATATGAAGAAAAAGTGATATCTTTACACGTGGCTTTAATTTTTCTAGAAAAGGCAACTGCTTTTATATGCTAACATAGTTAACGTTCAAAAGAATGGTCTCATGCTGCCATTAAAATAATACACACACACACACGAATAAGATAGAAAATATGCTAACATATGGTTTTCGATCCAGATAGGATTGGTGGTAGATTTGACAAACACTACCCGTTACTATTCGCCAGCAGAATATACCAGGCAAGGTATTAAACATTTGAAGGTAAGGTGCTAATTGCTACAGAAATGCACATAATTTATGTCTCTCCATTCCTTACTGTTATATAAACTTATGAGATATGACCTTCTTGATCATTTCTAGATTGCATGCAAGGGACGAGACTCAGTGCCTGACAATGAGTCTGTCAATAGTTTTTGTCATGAGGTATTTTGTACCTACCCGTGTCACCTCAAGATTCAGTATTTTTTTTGTGGCAACCTTGATTGTTGACAAAAATATTGGCATATCTTGTGACTCGTTTCTATAAACTCCAAAAATAAGGACTGCATTTTTGGACCTTTTTTGATTCTATACAGTGATACATAAAAACGGTACTGATGATGTTAGTTTGATTGTTAGTGTTCATTTGATTACTCGGCTTACAGCACTATATCTCTCTGCAGGTGGCGGAGTTCCTGTCCCGTCATAAGGCAGTCAAGAAGTATGTTCTCGTGCACTGTACACACGGTCATAATCGTACTGGCTATATGATTATTAATTTTCTCATGCGAAGCCTGCCCATCATCTATTTGACTGAGGTATGCTGCATTCTATCTAGTTTAAGGTCTGTGGAACTTTTAACTGATGCATTTCTGCTCGATAGGCTATACAGGAATTTTCTCGCGCTCGCCCACCAGGAATGTACAAACCTGATTATATTGAAGCATTATACACATTTTACCATGAGAGAAGACCCGAGGCTATGCTTTGCCCATCTACTCCAGAGTGGAAGAGGCCCTCAGATCTTGATTTGAATGGTGAAGCTATGCAGGATGATGATGGCGAAGATGGTTCTGCCACTCCGCCTATGCAGGTTGGACACACATTCCTGTGAAACAGACAAAAGGATTGCTTCTACATTCCATAATACATTTACTCCTGCTTGTTTTATGCCTCTTTGAATAGCCAGTCATTCTTTAGATTGATTTCTTTCAACACAGTTTATCAAGTATGTGCTCAGCGATGACCTTTTCTGGTACTTGTTCTGGCATAAACACATGTATTATAACAATACTAAACTGAAATCACAAGTCTAAATCCATGAAAACTGAGAGCAACCGCAAATGCAAATTCGTTTCATAACCAAACAATCTGTTGTATGGCAGTGATTTTCACTCTTAACCTCAATCTTGGACGTCAGGGGACACACCATTTAGGGGTTTTTGCCTTGGAAAGTTATAAACAATGCTTTTCTTATATATATGAAGGTGGTTCAGAAACTTTTCTAGAAATTCGAATGGGAGGAGTTTGTATTCAGGAACAGGTGTCGGATGGGTGGACTATGAAGTTTTAAGGGCATGGATTGTTGAAGTATTGGATGGGGTGTGGACTAGGAAGGTGGGAGGCCTTGCCTAGAGGATATCAGGTGGTATAGTGATGTGGAAGTGATACGGTATTGGATGAGGTGCTCATAGCATGAGATTATTCAAAACAATGATTTTTGTGTATAGGTCCAATAAGATTTCTTTTAAAGCCGTTGGGGTCTCTGTACGATGCATTTATAACAACATATTGATAACAGGCTGAAATTTAAAATTATAGGATGCATTGTATTTATTGATGTTAAAGGGTTAAAATAATTTTCAGGATATGCCGACTGAAGTTCAAATGACAAACGATGATGTTCTGGGGGATGCTATACCTCAGGATCAGCAACAAAATTTCCAGCGGCATTGTCTACGGGTGCTTAACGTTCAAGGGGTATGAGATTTGCTACTAATTTATCAATTTGACCAACATTTACTGTAGTTTATGCTGCAAACATTTGTTTTATAAAGAACTTTGCTTATTTATGGACCTAATTTTGAGGATCTTTCTGTTAACATAAATTACTACTAAATCTTAAAAATATTGTTATATATCTTTCCCTATTAGATATTTGTTTTTTTAACAAATTCTGCTAAATATTTGCAATCTAATAATTCTATATTGCAGTGCTTATAATATATTTTTGCTGTCTTCAGGGCAGGGGAAGCATGTTTCCTGGATCTCACCCTGTGTCACTGAATAGGTAAGAAATCTTGAGTGAGTTGGTTTCATTTTGCACCATCGATGTTTTGTTTATTTATACAGAATGGTTTCAGTGAGTTTTTCATTCTCTTTTACATGCATCCATATAAGAATGGCACAGAAAAGAGTTTTCTTACACAGGTATAGTTCAATTTATTGCTTCTTTAATTTTGACTTCGAGAGTCAAAGGCAAGTAGATGTATGTTTGGACACGGGATGACCTGCAGAGCAATCTACTATCAAATGAACTGGTATGTCGTTTCTATTGGTGGAAGTTGATCGTGGTGTGTTTGGAGGTACATGGAAGGAACTTTTCCTGTTTTTCAATGGTGATTGCAGATCTATGATTGGGATGGCAAAATTCCCCAATAGACCCATACCCACTCAACCCACGGTGGCTAGACCCCCATTCATCATGGGTTAAACGAGTTTGATTCTTTTGCTCGGTCTTAAATGGGGATCTCAACTATGGGGACTAATTTGCCCCTGGAATCCATCGGTACCCTTTAACACCCATCGGCTCTAAGACCTAACTGACATGAGTCTCTGCGCCTTCGTCTCTAGTCGACCGTGACTTTCGATCTTCGCCGACATCCGCCTTCCAACTCCTGATCTCACTAGCCAGATCTTGCCCCCTGGGTCCCCAACACCAGCAGGTCCTTGCCGTTCACTCACCGCATCGCTGACATCCATGAGCGTTGCTTCCGTCGCAGTCGACACCCGCCGCCGCTGGTATTGCTGCAGCTACTGCTACCTGCAGCCCTTGGCGCTGTTACTGAGCTCCTCGAAGAGTGGGGCGAGTAGCTAAGGCCCTATTCTCGAGCACGTCGAAGTGCCTGTCATGCGCATCCTTGTAGGAGTCCACTAGGATCACAATCACGACCTTTGACTGCCTCGAGCAAGCGAACGATCAATGGCAAGTCCAACTGAGATGGCAGCGGTATTGGCTCCTCCCC
This sequence comes from Alisma plantago-aquatica, assembly GCA_963693085.1. Taxonomy (NCBI): domain Eukaryota; kingdom Viridiplantae; phylum Streptophyta; class Magnoliopsida; order Alismatales; family Alismataceae; genus Alisma; species Alisma plantago-aquatica. Next base: position 1,245,565,630 of record OY856409.1, read on the forward strand.
GCCGGATGATGTAGCTGGATCCCCTGCAGTTCACATCTCAGGGATAAATCACCAGCTTCCCCATAATCTCCTTGGCCAGGCTCTATGCTACTACATTCATAGCAGCAACAACAGCTGTTGCTATAGCGAGCCTTTTCTCCATGACGTTGGTGGTGCAACTTTTCCGATTAAGCCAACATGAAATTGCTTTCCACCTAGGATTTCATTGAGTTGTCCATCTTCTACTTATTTCACTAGAATCGGTTGTTCATGTCCATTCATTGTGCAAAAACAATGTAATTGGAGTTGCGTACATGAGCTGTTCGTTGGAATGCTCAAAATATAATAAAATACAACAAAAGCTACGGAACTTCGTTTGCTGATTACGACTTCTGTTCTCTTTTGTAAATTACAAGTAAATATTAGTAATAAATTGCACCTATACAATAATCGGTTTCGTCTTAGTTAATAGATGATATATTATGTTGGTATGGTGCGTTGATGTGTTGAGTTGGTCATAATGGGTTTCAATGGCTCCCAATTCCTAACGGGTTGGGTATGGGTATGTGTTGTTTCATATTATTTTCAAATCTGTCGGGTATGGGTTGGGTCAAAATTTAAATGGGTTGCTCATACCCACCCATTTGCCATCTCTATTAATGAGGGATAATCACGATTTGCGCTGTACTGGGCCATTGCAGGTGGATGGTGGCAGACTAATTCATTGTTAGCCTAAGGACATACTTTCCTAGCTTCGTCTAATTTTATGTTGGGCATAATGTGGGTTACATTTCACACACCTAATATCGGAACGAAGTTCTAAGACGAAGTTCTCCCAAATGAGAGGTACAATGCTTGGTTAGAGTGATAACAAGTGAGGGTTAAGATCATCGTATCAATCCTCAAAGCCGCGATCATGTCCTTAATGGTAATTGGAGGGAAGTTAGTGTGGTTATACGTGAGAGGAGTCAGAGGTCATGCCAAGTACAAGAGCCACTTCAATAGTTCTACCCTGGCAAGATTGTCGTATATGGAGTCGAGTCTGGATTGCACAATGGCATGGCTGCTACACACGACACATCAGATCTCCTCGATAGTAAACTGAGAGATGTACCTTCGGTTTTCAACCCTACCCTCCATAAGTGGCTCAATGGCCTATTGGCTTGTACTTGCATTACTTGCGGTGAATGAGAGTCTAGTTATTAATGTTGTTGTCGAGGCTACATTTCTAAATTTTCTTGGCATGATAGGCCATGCAAACAAATGAGGTTTAGAGATTCCTTCGATGTGGATGATTATGCTGACTAATTTTTGTCTGTCAGTGTCTGACGAAATGCTCCTACAGATGTGTAATGGCTGCCACTAACTTAACAAAGTGGCAACAATTATCTCAAACTTTGTTTGTATTATTTACTTTGGAGCAATGCCCATTATATAATATGTGTACGATTTCTTTGCTACATAGAAAGTCTTTGGGTTTGGCACTGCTCGTGTGTAGGGGTGGCAATTGGGTTTAGGTTGAGCGGGTTTTATTTCGGGTCATTTCGGGTCAACACTTTTTGGCTAGACCCTAAACTCGCAAAAGGTGGATTTTTGGGTCGAAACCTTTGACCCTAACCCTACCTGCAAATAATTTCGGGTCTATCGGGTCTGACCCGTAAATCCAATACTAAGAGAATAAATAAAAAAAATTCTATGATTTGTCTACTAATTGATAATTTCCAAGTGTAATTAACAAATTTTATTGTGATAAACTTACAATGTGATTAAGAAACACTTATAAAGCCTGGTGTAGTTTATTCGAGAGTTTTAAACACAAACTCATAATATAATTAGCATAATAAATCATACAAATCAATACAACACCATATAGAATTGTCAAAATAAACTTCATGATTGATGAATTGGTAGTTTAATAGGCCATTCAGTGTCTTAAAATATAGTATTTGTAATTTATTGAAAAATATAATTGTAATTTTTGGGTCAATTCGGGTCTAAAGTCCAAACACGGACCCAACCCTAAATTAATTTCGGGTTCTTCGGGTCCGGGTCAATTTCGGGTCGCGTCGAAAAACCTTAGACCCTAAACTTGCTTAAAATATCGGGTTTGGGTCGGGTCAATCGGGTCGGGTTTTGTTGCCAGCCCTACTCGTGTGGATAGAGTATGAATGGAGAGTTGATATACATTAATTTGTCTCAAGTTCTGCATTGATTTTGAACTTTTATGTATAATTAATTTGGAGTAATATGCAATATAATATTATTCACGCCATTCAATTATTGCCATAACACTTCAGTTTGATACAGTTCAAATGTACATGTTTTACATCATTGTTCTATGGTTTTTTACTGCAAGTTTGTAACAAGTGTGTGTCATCATTTGACGGTTAAACATATGGCTTCTAATGGGGACCCACTCCCTATCGGTTCGGGTATGGATATCCAACGTCTGTGTCTAATTTCTTATGGGTAGAATGAGTTTGGGTTTGAAAACTAATATGTAAGAAATGTACGGGTATGGGTTAACAAAACTCATCCCATTGCATCCCTATTTATGGATACACCCCAACACACATACACACATAAACTGGAAATGATGAAGCCAACCAAATGAGAAAACAATCAAACTAGATGTTTGACGTCTCTTCTGGCCCATGTATATGATTGATTAGTCTTAGAAGAAGCGTTTGGTGAAACGTTCTGCTATTAAACTGTCAAATTGAAGAGATCAACAAAACAAGTAGATACATATGATCAAACTCCAAAGTTGAAACAAGTTTGGTGTGAATCATGGGCATTAAAATAAGCACCAACATTTGACGGAATGCACTTGAATTCACAATGGAATGAAATAAAAGCAACACAAATGTATAAAATCGATTAGTAACAGTCTAAGGGTTGTCACGATGAAAAAAGTCGATTCAAATACAAAAGCTCAACATATCAAACTACATTGAGTGAATTTTGACTAGGTTCACGATCAAATGTCTATGTGATTTGACAATCAATTCAAATGGCAATGTCACCAGTTGAATTAACGAAAGACAACACTGTATTTCTCATGATAGTGGTCATTTTCATAGATCAAATTTTAAATTTCCTCAATGGGAAGGTTGCCGATTGAGATGAGTGCCCAATCAATGGACATTTTATTTCGGATTACCATGCTTTATGTTTTCACTTAGGTTCCTACTCGAGACATTCCAATATCTTGATCCCCAGATGTACGAGTGCATCCCACACATGCTCCTAAGGCAGAATCTCGCGTCAATAATGCACTGGGTTTAGTTAGTTGAGTCAAACCAAACCTTAGGATGGACACTTATCAGATCCACGCCCCCTTCCCGGGCCTCGCCGGGGTATTGAGTAGCCAGACAGGGAAGAACTAAGAAAGACATGGACGTGCAACAGACACTCGCCCCCTTCTCCTGCCCCTGTATTGACCAATCAACTATACATTGTTTACAAAACGTCCCATGAAACCCCGCAAGACTGGGCAGGTATTAAACACACGTTCCCTTTTTTTGCTCTCCTGTGCTGACCATTCGATTATGCGTTGTCCATAAAATATCCTGGAAGACTTTAGAAGGTGGGCTATGCGTTAAACCTACGTTCCACATTGTGGTCTTGATTGGTTTTGTCAAGACTGCTTCTTGAAGACTCTAGAAGGGCTTTAACTGCATGTCTTGTATTTGACCGCCTTCCCGTGCTTGGGAAAGACTCCAAACTTGACCAAAACCCTAACCCCCCCAACCACTATATGGTGCCCCATCCACCGTTTATAGGGACTAGCTTTTCATCAACTGAGGCTATAAGATGTTAAAGGTTCAAAGATTGCACACCCATAGACTAGTCTATTGTGGTCTCTTGCCAGAGGCCACTTAGAGATCTAAGACCATGCCCCTAGAACATTGGAGCAGATCCACCCCTCCAAAGAAAACAACCTCCTTTTTGCAAATATGGTTAAGCAAGGTAAGCACGTGGATCTCTGACAATGGAAGCTCCTCTCTCCCTCCCCATTTTACTAATCCCCTTGTGGTGTGAGGATGAACACCCGATGTTGATGATCACCAATATTATTTTGATATTACTATCATCCTTTCTATATGTTGTTGGTTATTCTCGTATCTCCTTCTGCTTTCTTCCCCCCTCAACCACGACCCCCTTGGCGGTGTGAGGATATGGGCACCTGTAGTTGATGGTCATCAATATAACCTTGATATTACTAACACATGATTTATAGGTGCTCTTTTCATAATTTTTTCTTATGTTGCACTCACAAGACCTATTTAAAGAAAATGAAACCCAATAACTTTACTGTGATTTGCGATACCACATGGGCATCATGAGGGTGCTTAATGCCTTCCTCACGTGTGACTTGATGCGTTACCCGTTTCTACGACTTATCTTAGTTTGCCTTATCATCATGATTTTCAAAGTTTCTTTGATGGCGTTCCTCATTTTTCCACATAAACATGGTGAGGACTCCATATCTTCTTCATGTGACCTGTCCATCTGCGTCCATCCATGGTTTTCATTTCACTTTGACACCCAAACAATTATTATTAACTTTTATTTATCAATATTATTGTATTATTAAATATAGAGATAATAATATTATGTGCTCTTATATGACAAGTTTGTAAAATAGAAATTTATACCAACATTTATTTTTACCTACCCTTATTTGATGACAATATTTTCTATTGCTTGGTTATTAACTGGCTAACAATTTGGTTTTTTTCAGAAACTCCCCTAAATTAATTGCTTATCGCTTAAGCACCCAATGAAAGCTCGATCTTTGCTTCTTTTTTCGTGCTTTCCAAAACTAAAGTGCATAGTGTAGGTGTGCCAGGTGTTACCTAATCATCCCTTTGCATATACTTTAGTGGGTGGAAGGTGAATACCTAAGCTCGCTTTGGCATCCTTGTAGTGAACATTGGTTGATGTATAAGGAACCATTATGAATGCCAAAAACCACTATGTTATTACTGATTATTGGGTAATCGTTGCCTTTACATGGCCTATAAGGTTAGCTATGTGAAGATGTTTGTTGTTCTTTGATGAAGACACCTTTGAAAAGTGTTGACATCATCGAAGGATTAGTAGAGTATGTAATGCATGATAAGTCAAAATCCTCGATCCAGAAGCATGAGAGTGCATTCTATTAGGTTTAACTGTTTAAGTAGTTCTTTATTATGTTACCATATCATGAGCTACATGTTAGCTTGGGGACTTATATGTAAGTTCTCAAATTAATTAGTTCGGTTCTTGTTTAAGTTGGGTTATTAGGGGAAATAAACCGATTAGGCATTAGGGGTTTCCATGAGTATAACAATGGTTTGAGTATCATGAGCTACATGTAATCTTGGGGACTTATTTGTACATTCTCAAATTCATTAGTTTGGTTCATGTTTAAGTTGGGTTATTAGTGGAAATAAGCCAATTAGGCATTAGGACTTAACCTAAGTATCGATATAAACCCATGCTGTGGGTATTGTTCGCGAAACATAGTCACAAACTGGGGATTTGGCAATTATTTAACGAGGTTGAGAGCAGATCGTGTAAGACTTGATTAGTTCTTTATTATCTTATAGTCTGAGGATTCAATTAAGAATTCAATATTGGGTGTACATATTGGGGTATCTCTGTAGGTTCTAAATTAATTAGTTTGGTTCATTCTTAAGTTCGTCATTAGTGGAGATAAGCCGATTAGGGTTTCTCATGATTTATATGGAAGTATTGTTTGGTAAGCATAATCACAATTTGAGATTCATCATTCGTTTGACGACGCTCAAGAATTCGAATTTAGGAATTACGCGAAAAAATCTCGACACAAATCAGCTAAAGATACGATAAAAGTTTGTTTAGCTGTGTGTAGGAATTCATGAGAAGTTTATACATACATATACATATATAGTTACATATATATGTAATACATACATGTACATATAGGACAACGATCCAGAGAGAAATAGATCTTGTTGAGAGCATGAGAGGCATTTATGTAACTCTTTGTGGCGTTCAATTTTTCTTAATCTAACCATATGAATTGAAAGTATACCTTCATATTGACCTTCCTACAAAATTTCATCATCATTAGACGTGTATAGTATGCACAACAATATATTACTTTTCAAGGCCTATATTGAGTTTCAGACTGATCATTAGATGTAAAGTGAAACATATGGACAAGTAAAACAATATCCAATTGCAATGCTTTTTGTGTGAAGGTAAATGAATTAATGCTCTTCCCATCCATATGGTTGGATTTCAAAACAAACTGCAACTTTGTAGTCATTCAAATGCCTCTCACGCTCTCATCATAGCACGTTTTTCACTGGATTTCTACCATGTACATATATATGTGTGTGTTTCTCTCTATATGTATATATATGTGTGTTTATGCACACACACGCCCTACATCTGTATACATGCACACATACATAGCCACATATTTGTATATATACATGTCATAATTGTCTAGGCAACTAGGCGGCCCTTCCTACCCAAGGAAAACCTAGCATGCCTAGACGGGAGCCTAGGCATTCTTCATATTTGTTTAGATTTTAGATATATGTAAAAATAATTATGCATATATATTTAGCCATAATCAAATATATACATCAATATTTACGTTTGTAATGGTTATCCCAAAGCTCAAGCAATCATAGATTCACCTACGTCACACGTCATGACCATTGCTCAGGATTGTGGTATGCGGTGTACAGTCGGAGAGGGCACCACAGAGCATGTGCGGTATAAAGGATTATATACAAGAGTATATGCTGTTTTGGATTTTTTCTTTCATTAAACTAATTATATAAAAAATAATATATGAAAACCATAAATAAAAAATATAAATATATAGACAAGCATTTATATATGACACAAGTAGTTTTATATAATCTGACTAGTCGAACCTAACTTCCCCAAATTTTCCCTATAGGACCTTAGTGAGATCCAATTTGGCAAATTCAGGCCTAAACTCTCCAAGGCAGGCCTACTTCCCCAAAATCAGATTAGTTTTCTCCAAATCAAACCTAATTGCCCAAATTTGACATGATTTGGCCTAATTGAAACTGATTTTGCATTAGATGACCTAATCAAGCCTAACTTCCCTAAATCTTTTCCTATACTGATCTCTAAACGAGACCCAATCTGACCAAATTAGACCTAATCGCCCCAAATCAGACCTATTCCCCCAAATCGGACTTGTTTCCCCAAGTTAGACCTAAACTGCCCAAATTTGACATGATATGGCCCATACTTGTTGAGTCGGGCGACTAGTCGTTGACCGGTCAGCTAATCTCTAGAGGGGTGCCCGACTAGCCAGTCGCCCATAAATGGGCTTTGGCTTGGTGCCAGCCTAGGCCGACTAGTCAGCTAGTCAGGACTCATGCTACTAATCTTCTAGGTGTGCGCTTAGCTGCGGTTGGGCTGGTGTTGGGCCCATGTAGTTAGATTTATTTTTGTTATTTCATTGCAACTTTTAGATGTTTGCTATATTTTTACATGTTGAGAATAATAATTTTGTTATTTATATTCAATCTAACCATTATACTATTTTGGTTTTCAGTTTTTGAGACTTTACAATATTGCAGATTGATGGCAGTATGTCATGTTATCTTAGACAAAATTGTTTGACTTTTACATTAGATGTTTGGAATATGCTCTATTATAAGTGTAAACATCATCTTTATTCTCTATGATTTGATTGTAATAACTCTTAATTCAATTGCAGAAATTGAATCATTCACTAGTTTCAACTTTAGAGTACTTAACTCAATATTAGTATGCCATCTTTAGGGTACCTAACCTTCTTTAGCCAATAAATATTTGTTTAATACAAATACAATTGAAGAATTTGATGTTTTGGGACATTATTTAGTAAATTAATATATGTTCTATATACATGCATATACTATTGATTATATATGTAGTATATTAATTTATATGTATAAAACTACCTATGCCTAGTCGCCCGACTAGTCACCTTAGGCACCCTAGTTGCCCAAGCAAGTTGGGTCACCGACCAAGGAACGAGGTGACCGATACCGACACCGTTTCGATAGCCTGGAAATAGGTATTTATCGGTATACCGATGGAGCGGCAGATGCAATCCTGGCCATTTTGACGCCAAAAAGAACAAATTAATTCATGGAATTTTACAGGTGTAATCTCTACAGGCACAGCCATAGGAAGTATTGGAACCACAGAAATAAGAACAACTGAACAACTACCACTCCATGTTTGCCCATCGTCCTTAGAGAATGCAAGGGAATTGTACTGATAACTTCCATGTAGGCCCGAGACATTTGCACTATATGTATATCCAATATGATGTTTTACTTCTGGTTGTGGTGGTGGTGGCTGATTTTGATATCCAGAATACCCATATTGAAAATGAGATGGGTATGGTTGTGCATGTGTTTGCCCAAATAGCATATTGCCAAAACCTAATGTTGAATCATGTTGAGATTGAGAATCAGAAGCTGAAATACTCATGCTCCCAAATGAATCAACAATATCAGAATAATAATCACTGTTGTAGGTGTAGGAGCCTATAGTTGTTGTAGCCTCAGGTGGTAATGAACCACTGTAGTCTTTGTCGATTCAAGCTTTCCTCCTTTGAAAAGTTATTATCAGGCATGGGATATTCTCTTTCTGTTGGAAGAGGAGGTGCATCTCTAGTAACATAAGAACGATCATCATTCTCAAGATCAAAGGTAGGAGGATATTCTGGAGAGCGCTCACCATCATTGCCACCACCATCATTAGACTTGGATTTGGAATTGGACCCAGATGTAGTTTTTGGAGAGGAAGAATTTGTGCTACCCAAATCTTCTCCCACTGCTCCATATCAATATTTTAATGCTTAGGCTCAGGCTAAGTCTTTCAGGTGGAGTTTGATCAACATTAATATCAGAATATGCTTCAAATTATTCTTCTATGCATGGATTTGGACGACCATCTAGATTATCAAGAACGGGATGACCTATCTGATTCATCCATTCCTCTAAAGGATCTTCTGAATCATCAACTTCTACACCTGGATGGATTCAATGTGTATGCAGTGTCAATGACATCGTGGACGACAACAAAATCCACTTCCTTATAGTTGGCATCTCGTATTGCTCTAGTCCTCAAAACCGCATGTTGTAGTGAATATATACCAGATCTCTCAGCCTGTTTGCCCCCAACATGTTCCTTCTCTTTGAGTGTATAAAATTGAAAGTGCTCCAATTTCTTTCACAACCTCCTGCAGATGTTTGAGAAAGGATGCGAACAACCACTTTTCTTAGATGGGGGGCACCCGTTCCATTCTGAACCCACCACTCATAAGGACTACCCTCTTTACTGTCAACAACTGCATTTGGATGACCAAACAATCGGTGCCTTCACGAAACTGACACAATTGCAAAAATATTTAAGATGTTCAGACTTCAAAATCAGATGATGAAACATCAAACAAGAATGAAGATGTTCATGACTTCATGTAAGTTATGTAATCAATTTATTAATCAAATGTATAGTTATACACCTCATCTATCACTATGGTGCGCTCTTTTGTAGAGGTAAAGAATTTGTTAATTATGTCTATCACAACATTCATTAGAGTTGCATCTCAGCCCAGTTTTTGCGAGTATTGGAACCACATATTCAGATAGTACTAGCAATAGACACGTGCTAAGCACGTGAATATCTCTTGAATTAGCCAAAATATTAAGTAAAATTTATTGTCACTGAGTTTGTATCAAAAGTAGTTACATGCTGTCAAATTATGCCTTAACATTCAACACCATACTTTGTCATTGATTTTGTGAAAAAAAAAATTCAACATATTTTAGTTTCTCAAATATCAGCGGTCACACTATTGTAAAAAAGTTCGAAGGAAAGTTGCTTATGTAATAATTGTACTTTCTAACATGTGATTTTCTACCACATGTCGGGTCTCATAAATACTTTGTTGGGGTGGATTTAGTATGATGTAATTTGGTAGAAGTTCTTTGACTTAAAAAAGATGACAACATATTATGTACTTATAGTTAGTTTATGACCACTTCTTATAAAAAAATACATTCAAAAAGATTCAGCAGCAACCTTGTCAGGCAATTTGTATTAGAGGAATGAAATCTCGTCTTGCAAATTGAGTTTGCATCATTATGGACATCAATGTTTGGAGGAAGGTGGATATCCTGTCTAGTCTACAAGTTTTGACTTTTGTTGAATTTCTTTCTTTATAGGAGCATAGCAACAATAGTAGTTTTACTCGATAATACTTTTCTTTCTAGTAGGATATTCCCATTGAAAATGAAAAAGGCATGCGGTCTAGATGCTATTCCCATTGATGTATGGAAGAGTATGGGGGATGAAGGAGCTATGTGGGTAATTAGAATCTTTAACAAGATTATGAACACTAAGAAGATAATGTGTGGAGAAAAATAGTATTACACTCCCTATTAATAAGAACAAAGGAGATGTTCATAGCTACACAAACTGCAGAGATATCAAGTTGATGAGTCACACTACAAAGCTTTGGAAGAGGGTTATTGAGCAAAGGCTAAGACCGATAACACATACATTAGACAACCAATTTGGTTTTGTCGGGAAGATCAACAACATATGCTGTTATTTTGATAAGGAGGCTTATGGTGAAGTATAGAGAAAACAAAATAGATCTTCACATGGTATTTATATATCGGGAAAAGGGCTATATGATCGAGTGTCCAGTAAAGAGTTGTGGAGGGTTTTGCATAAAAGAGGTGTGCCAATTCAATACATTGATCTGATTGAAGACATGCATGATGGCTCTACTGTACGTGTTAGGACTTGTGGAGGAGAGAGCATTTTTTCCTATCATCGTCAGGGTACATCAAGGATCATCACTCAACCCATATTTATTTGTTCTTGTCCTGGATGAGTTGACAAAACATGTTTAAGATAATATGCATTGGTGCACGCTATTTGTTGATAATGTGTTGATTGACGAAAGACGAGAAATATTGAATGCTAAAGTTGAACTTTGGAGTAATGCATTGGAATCTAATGATCAGTAGAAGAAAAACTGTATATATGCATTGCAATTTTAGCCAATCTAGAATTGTGAACGATAGGATCATGTTGGATGGAATAGATGTACTTGTATATGATAAGTCTCGTTATTTGGATTCTGATATTGAAAGGGAGGGTGACGTTCAAGTGGGATTACTGTATGATGGTTGAAGTGGAGGAGTGCAATTGAAGTAGTATGTGAGCAGAAACTCTCTCTTAGATTAGACAAGTTTATAGAGAAGCTATATGACCAACCATGCTATATGGGTGTGAATGTGGAGGAGTGAAGAAACGAGGTCTCAACAAGGAATGTGGCCGGAAATGTGTGGGAAGTTAAGAAAAGATCGTTGAGGAATGATTATATCAAGAATAAAGTGGGGTGGTGAACATTGATGACAAGTTGCGTGAGGCCCGTCTAAGATGGTAGGACGTGTGCAGACACGGTGCAGAGCAGACCGACAAATGCACCTATTAAAGTAAGGCTATTGAGTCGAACACAATTAAAAGAAGCAGATGCATATCTAAATTGTCCTGGGAAGCTTATAAAGATAGATATTGAATCTTTACATCTTGATCAAACTACGATCCTGAACAGAGCTTATTGGAAAAGAAGGATCCATGTCGCTGACCCCAACATGGTTAGGATTGAGGCTTAGATAATGATGATGATGCGAATCCTTTGTAGACCTAAGCTCTTCCCAAGTTCCTTATCTTTCTAAATTCCAATTTGTTTGATAGCAAGCAGCTCATACTTTTGGCTAGTTTAACTAAAATTGTAATCAATGTCTAAAATTTGTTTGTCGTCACTCTTCATAATGTACACAATTATTAGAGAAGAATATTGAGGTGCTATTAAAAGATGGAAGTGAACTTGTATTATCATCAAATGCGTGTGAATATCATTTTCCTTATATTGTCATCAAATGTGCGTGAATATCATTTTCCTTTTATTTTCAATTTTTCTTCATTGATTTATTGAATTTGATTTGTTAATTGCACATTTGGTTCCATTTAGGCTTTAAGGCAGGACTCACGAGTACATGTGTTTGTTTAGTCCCACTGTATTTATAATTTGGAAAAGGTTAGTTTCTAGCTTGATGCAAGTACACACATTTAATAATAGTAGACTCACATGTTTTTTTTTTGATAGACGACATACATGTTAATATGCTGTAGTATAGTAAAGGTTTCCGTTATGTCAACATATGGATAATGTATTATCATATATTATTTTCTCTTGATATCTAAACTCTTAGGGGTCTTTCTGACAAAAATTTCAATCTCATTGCGTCTTTAATGCCATTTACAACTATGCTGTACAAATGGTGCCTCCAGTTTGAAGAATCATAAACGTTCACTTTTCCTCTTGGCAAAGTCGGCTTGAGCGAACATCTTATAACCTGAACTCCCTTACTCTCTAGCTTGAAGGGAGTGTTAGAGAGTTAAAAATATATTTGTAAGTGTCTGTGGGTGGAGGCTAGAGTCAAGACATTGTTAGCTAGCTGAACCCATTACAGTCCTGAAAGTGTCCCACACCCTATATCTAGGGTGTTTTACTCTCATAGAACAAGTCTATATAGATTCTCCCTCCCTCTCTCATTAACTTTCAACAATTAATAAGACACATTTAACTTATATGTTAAAAAAGAAGTAACAAAGGGGAGAATGACCCCCTTGCTGTCCCTTAACCAACCAGACATTGAGCTTATAAATAAAAAAATTGAACGAGTTTAGAAGGGGTGACCCCCCTGCAGAGCCCAATTAAACTACCCAAAGCCCGGGATGAGTGGCGGGGGATAAATCATCGTTGGTTCCAGGGATCGAACCCAGGCCGCTTCATTGATGGCCTGTTAGCTTACAATTCTGATGCTTATATATTTGGTTGAAATTTTAATGTTGATTGAAATACTTAGAAACATGGCTTCCACCCCAAATTTGCCTTCATGGTCAATATAGTTTGTCAGTTGCATGAGGGAAGCTCTCAGTATAGGGATTAAGTAAATGAATAAAAACGAAATAAAATATAATTATTTAGGCAAAACCTCAAAAATTTGAACTGAATTCGTTATTACTTAGACTCTGATTGGTTTGTTGTAAGTCATAAGTTATATGGAACTCATTATTGATAACCCCACTTCCATTTTTAGAACTCAAGTTGCATTCACTTCAATGTGATTGATTTGTTATTAAGTGTCAATGTAGACATCCTTACAAAGTTTTGTTGAATTATATTGTGTAATATAGTAATAAACATGAATGACAAAGATGGAATGAAAATTCATACCGACAGCTTTTTCTCAACAACTATAACCTCACCAAATGGTTACGGTGCTGTATTTCCTGTAGAAACCACTATAATGTGGCGCGATTATGAATTTGGTAAGAATACCGTGGTTACACAATCTTTTTAGTTCATCGTACGAAATATTGTAGTGATGTCTACATTTCGCATGTTTGTATATATTACTGTTGGTTCATTATTTGGTACAATATACAATATAAAATTTTAATTTATTCTTGATGCAACATATAACGAATGATAATTTTGTTCACTTCATATTACGTAAACCACATTTTATTTCTAATGTAATTTTGTGTAATTAATTGATCATAGTGCTGATGTATATTTAATTTTAAAAACCACTGTGATATAGAGTGGTTATGGTGTATAATGTTTTACCAATTACCATGTTATACTAATGGTGGATAATATTTCACCATAGTGCGGTTATGGACAGTGGACCATATTTGCACCGCTACCGCCTTAGTCATAAATGTTTTATATTTGTCATTCATAAAGAGAATGGAGTGTTATTATATAGGAACTGTTGTTCGTTAGTCCGGAATTCATTTTCTGCTCTTTTTAAAAGGGAACTCAGGGATTGTATTTTATATGTATGTTGATAATTTTTCTGAAGTCAACAGAACTCAAGTTCCACACCTTTACATAAAACCAATCGTGAAAAATTTGTATAAAGAACTCGAGTTCATAAGTTTTCCAGACCAGAGCCTTAGGGACTCCATCTTTAATTCCTAATCGGGACTTCTTGGACATTTGCATAGAGGGACATTCGAGGCTTTGATCTTCTCAAATTAATATATTATGGAAAGGACTTGTATAAAAAGCCATTTGTTTATTACTTTTGGAATTTGCTTAATGGAGGTGCCTTAAATGCATTTTTGTTAGGCAATTTCACGTCTTATGTATAGAATACCATGCCATGATAAATGAAATAAACAACCGTACCTCCCTAATTCTCTAAAGTGACAGCCAAACTTTACTTTTGAGTCCTCTCCTCAGAAGACGTGTTGTAGATCTTTATAGATATTTTTCAAATGACACTAATGGAACGGCCTTGAAAACATGTAAACGTATTAACCACTAATTGGAGTTCTTAAACGAACTTGACATGTAAACGTATTAACCACTAATCGGCCTTCAAATGACACTAATTGGGAAGGCCTTTTTCACACGTTTCCCCCAATGGTATACTTTCCCCAAAATACAGCTAGATAAGAATTCGTGATCTCTTGATGCTCATGTCATCGTCATTCCTTTCATGTGAACTAATGTTTTACAACACCGATAGTATCACTTGATTCTCATGCCATCCTCATTTCTTTCATGTAGACTGATCTTTGACAAAATCCTTAATAGCACAACTACTAAACTACCATATCTAGCTGAAATGAAATCCGCTACTGAGCATAAACCCTTGATACATAACTTGTAAAGTGGGTGGTGTTTCTGTCTGGCTATGATATAATAATCAACATCATTATTGTCGTCGTGCTAGCCTTCCCTAACCATTGCGGTTGGCTACATGGATCCTTCTTTTCCTTCTTGCTTATTCTCATAAAGATGGGGGCCCAAGTTAATTTCGGTTTGACTCTTACTCTTTTAATTATGCTCGACTCAATAGCATTACTTTGTATAAGAGGGGTTTGTCGGCCTGTGCTGTACGTGTTTGTACCGTATGAGGTGACCCTCACGTAGCCGGGTCTCACTTTAATCATTAGATAATTATTTCTAAAGCGATCTTTCTCAGTCTTCCCAACACAACAATGTAATTGTTCTTGTTCCTGCCACCTTCGTCTTGTTGACACCTTATTTCTTCATTGCCCAAATTCACTTTGCTTCAACATGTATAACTGCTCTATAAAACTTCTCTCAATATGAGACGGATCTTTTGGTCCCAAACTACTGTATTTTCAACATGTATTCCTTGATTTTTGTTCATCTTGTTGTGATCCCGCGACATACATCATTTTAAACATCACCATCCATATGAACAGTAGGACCCAAGTACCGAAACATTGCCCATTTTTTACTCTGGCGCCATCAAATTGGCATCACCGGTTACAATAGTAGATTGACTTTTATTGTGTGTATATACTCAGCGTTGCTTTCGTTGATCTTAAATCCTTCTGACATCAACACGTTTCTCTAAAGTTTAGTTGGCTCAATTTGTCTTTAGTTTCATCAATCAACACAGTATCATCAACAGACAACATACGTCACAGGATATCGTCCTGAACATGCCTTCTCTGTCATAGCAAGAAAAAAATATTGGATTTGGACACCATTTTCTCCAAAGTACATCGATGCACTTTCCTCTTTGCTCAATCAAAGGCTTCCCAAACAGTGAAAATTATATGCAAAATCTCTTTTTGCCATTTACTTCTCCTGTTCTCCATAAGCATCCATTTCAGGCTAATAGCATATGTTGTGGATCTTCCAAGCATGAAAGCAAATTGGTTGTCTGATGGTCTTTAGTCTTTGCTCAATGCCTCGATGTCTCCTCCTAAAGTTCATAGTGTTAAACAACTTGATACTTCTATGGTTTGTGACTTTGTGCAGCGTTTTCGATCTTCCTTTCAACATGTACTTCTCCATTTCAGGCTAATAGCATATGTTGTGGATCTTCCAAGCATGAAAGCAAATTTGTTGCCTGTTGGTCTTTAGTCTTTGCTCAATGCCTCAATGTCTCCTCTAAAAAGTGTCATAGTGTGAACCAACTTGATACTTCTATAGTTTGTGACTTTGTGCAGCGTTTTCGATCTTCCTTCTCCTTGTAGATGGGGAGTATGATACTTTTCTTCCACTCATCTGGCATTTTCTTGTGCTCATAATCTTATGGAAGTAGTCACTAGTTAGACACACAACTCCTTTCTTCTCCATACTCTTCCAAACATCAATTGAACTACTATTCAGGCCGCATGTCTTCCCATTTTCATCATTTTTATGCATTAATGACCGTTGATTGTAAAACTATCTCTAGTATCCACAATGCACAAGTTTTTGACATTATTTGAAGTATCTCTTTTGAAAAGCTCGAAAAAGTTGTTTTCCAATTGAATCTTGAAATGATAGCCTTTTTTGTTTGAAATTTTCCATCTTCTTGTCACGTCTTCGTATAGATTTGTTTAAAACATATTGTCAGATTAATAGCTCATTGAACTATTTTGTGACATGCGCAGCGATAACCTGCAACTTCTTAGACAACGATATTATTATGCTACATGGAAGGCTGATGGAACAAGATATATGATGCTTATAACAATTCAAGGCTGTTACTTGATTGATCGAAACTTTTGCTTTCGAAGGGTTCAGTTGCGCTTTCCAGTAAGGCCTACCAATGAGGTCTACTCATGCTTGCATTGTAATTTTCCTCCATTTTCTTCTGAGGAACAATAGTGGATTAACCTGAGGATACTGATTTTTTTAACTGAAGGGACCGCAAGGATTGCACACCTTCACATTGATTGATGGTGAGATGATTATTGATAGTGTCCCTGATGGCCCAGATTCCAAAAAACTTGAGAGAAGATACCTTGCTTATGATCTAATGGTGCTAAATGGAGAGCCTGTTGCAGAGGTAAGTACCATGCAATTAAGTTTCAGGTCTTTATATCTATTCAAATTCTCCTTGAAGACTTGCTTTTAAATGTTTCTGTGTACTTGTACCACTGTCAGGGCTTTCGTTGATGGGATTTCACTTTACTATATTTGTATAATTTGATTTGTCATGGCTTGTTTATCAATAGTGATTTGATATTTTCTTTCTTAACAATTTGATAACAAGAACATTTTATAAAATGTTTTTGTGGTTGTTCTATCTTTTCCTTTTCAATCGACGGCGGTGTCCAGTCAGACTAGTTAATCATCTGTCATGTTTGTGTGCCTGAGTCCTTGAACAGTTAGTTTTCTAGGCCTAAGCTTCTATTGTCCTATCTTCTATGTATAGGAGGAGGATTCATTAGTGAATGCAGTTTTTTCATAATCTCACATCCAAGAAGTTGCCTAAACATAAAAAATAAAAAAAAATGAGTTGCCTTTGCAGTTGGTGGGTGGCAACTATGCTAGCTGCTGGACAGCATGCTGCTTCTGGACCCTTTGGCTCTACTTGAATGGGTTCAACGCTCCTTTTTCTTTTTGTAACCTATTGTGTCTAGCTATCTATTCAGCCTTAGTTCTTTCCTCCTATCGATTTTCTTGTCCTTGTTTAACCAGCCCATTACTGCTTTGGCTATCTCCTCTTACAGATTTTGAACTCTTTGCTGAAACCCTACTGCAATTATTGCCTTCATTTTCAACACATGATAATCCTTTCTTCCCATTCCGTATGATATCAATTTCATTGTATAGTTGTATTATATGAAGATTTGATCTTTATCGCCGGGGAGGAGTGGTTTAGGTGGTTCGGCACGGTGTCCCCTCATGAAGGAATCCGGGTTCGAAACTCAGCGGCCGCCTCTGAAATGGTACCCGTCGCGTATGCCGGCCAACTGTGCACTTTAACCGGTTCCGGGGTGGGCGGGATGCTCGGGGCCCGAGAGTTTACGCTGTTTGGGGGGGTCACAAAAGTGGCGCTTCTACGGGGGCGGTTCTCTTGATAATCCAAAAAAAAAGATTTGATCTTTATCTACTCCAACTACTCAATGTCCGTTTGTAGTTGGTGTTATAGAGGAGATAGAAATTGAGAGATGATCATAAAATTGGAAATTTTTGGAAAATCATTTTCTAACTTAGGTTTTACTACAGTCGTTGAGCGTCAACTATGTTTTTTATGCATATATATAAAGAGTTGCAAAATGTCTTTTGAGGTGAGGACTTAAAGAAAAGTTTGGTTGTCACTTTCGAGAAATAGGGAGGTACGGTGTGTATCTATATATATACACACACATCGTACCTCCCTATTTCTCGAAAGTATATATATATATATATGCACACACCGTACCTCCCTATTTCTCGAAAGTGACAACCAAACTTTTCTTTGAGTCCTCCCCTCAAAAGACATTTGAGGTGAGGACTCAAAGTAAAATTTGGTTGTCACTTTATATATATATATATATATATATATATATTTATACAAAGAGTTGCAAAATGTCTTTTGAGGTGAGGACTCGAAGTGTTGCAAAATGTCTTTTGAGGTGAGGACTCAAAGTAAAGTTTTGTTGTCACTTTAGAGAAATAGGAAGGTACGGTTGTTTATTCCATTTATCATGACGTTCTAAAATATATATTCAGTATAAACAATACTCTGTATGCAGTACATAAATGGAGTAATGAAATACTAAACCTATTTGCTTGTACTGCATGATGCGCAAAACAATAAATCTACTACCGTGATTAATCAACCATGATATTAATTACAAGATGTACGACCCGCTTTTTAAAATAGTGCAAGACAGTAATACAACATTTTGATCACAAAACGATGAACACCTTGCCGATTAATTTGATATTATAGTCGGTTAACAACAAGGGTTTTGTGTAAAATGGATGCTTGATACATTATCTCTTAATTTTTATATTAATTCAACGACGACATTTGCATATAGACCCTCCTAGAGGCTCGATCATACATAACATTAACCTCAAGTTATTTCTCAAGGATATTTTTTTTTCTCAATTTGTAAAAGGACTTCGCTAACAAATATTAACCCTGACCTTCTAGAACTTATATTATTATTGTGGTGGCTCTCCTTAATGAAGTCACAATCCGCTTCTATATGGTTTATTTCGGACCTCTAGTTTGTATTATCCTATCCAATTGCAAGCTCCATAGCCATTAATCTAGTGCATGGTTTTAAAAAACGTGCCTCGAGATGAGGCGGTCTTCGGTACACCTCGAGGTTTAAGCCTCAGTCTGCCAAGGAGAGGCGTGTGCCTCAGTTTGTGAGGAATAAGCCTCAAACTCAGTGTTTTAAAAAGACCATATTATCTTATTTTGGGCTTAATAGGGGCCAAACTAACCCAAAATTGTTTGTATATGGATATATGTATGTGTTTGTTTATGTTTGTAACAACTATAGATATGTTACATACTTATATCATTATATCTTTGCATGTATCCATAGTAACAAATTCGTGATTCAACAACTTTTCGGCTAGCCAGAAAAAATCAGAATTCGGAAAAAATTGGAAAAATTCGTGAAAAGATTGATAAATTTCGGTCAAAGTTCGGTCAACTATTCGGAAATAATCGAGAATAAGTCGGTTGTATATTTACATATATATACATATATGTGTATATCTATATGTATGTCTGTATATAGAGACATACATATCAAATCATGTAACTACTTAGGTCACAAGACATACAATCTTATTGAGTGAAAAAAATAGGAAAAGAATTAAAGAATAATTGAGCAATAACAATGGACTGTGGGGAGAGTGGGGGTTGGAGGTTGAGTGTATGTGAGGAGTCTTGTATACATGGTTTGGCAAAAAAAAAGCAAATGACGTAAAAAAGAAAAATCGTGACAAGTCACGGAGAACCGTGAAAAATTGTAAAAACGTGAAAAAGCGGGATAGATCGTGAAAAGTCGTGAAAAATCGGCAACTGGCGTATTAATCGTGTTGAATATTCGGGAACCTATAAAATCGCAAAAAATCGCCGATTTTTCGTAAAAGTCGGAGACTTTTGTTACTATGGTATCTACATACAGACTTGTGTGTATGTATATGTTGTATGCATACTTATAATTATGTTTGTATATAGATATGTATCTATATATGCGTGTGTATTCATCATAGTCACAATATACTCCGTTTTTTTTGAAAAAAACGCGTATTAATCATGTGCCGTATATGACGGCCGTTTTAAACTCCAAACCGAATAATACGGTTTAAACACGTTTAATTCGCGTTTTATTCGCGTATTACATTTTAAACGTGTTTAATACGTTTTTTTTGCTGTTTTAAACAATTCTGTACTTTTGCTTCACATTTATTTTTTCCACGTCCTTTTTAACTTGTAGTAGGGTTCTACTAAATCGTCCAACCTTCCTCCTCTATCCCCCGACACACCAAGAGTAGTAACCCTTGACATTCTACATGTACGCTCCATCTTTCTCCTCCATTCTCCCCCTTTCTTCCCTGATTTGTGCCTGTTGCTTGCTGCTCCCACTTCTTCCCCTTCTAATATTGAGTAATCAGTTCGATGTTTAGTCATTTTCAATCATTATATGTGTGGGTGTATATATATATTCCGCTTTTTTGCCGACTTTTTTCCGAATAGTTGACCGAACTTTTACCGTACGTTGATCGATTTTTATCCGAATTTTCCGCATAATTCCCGATTTCTGAATTTTTCAGCTTGGCCGTACGTATCCCGAATACCGAATTTGTGACTATGGTATTCATAATAGTGTGTCTATATATATGATTTACATGTATTTCTATTTTTGTATATGTATACACGACGATATGCATACTTATAATTATGTTTGTATATAGATATGTATCCATATATGCATGTGTATTTGTAATAGTGTGTGTATATATGTGATATATATGTATTTCTATTTTTATATATGTATACATGACGATGTGTGTGTCTATATAGTATATGCACACACACACATAAATAAATAAATGCGATTATATATATATGTTTATACATATATGTATATTATTTATATATGTATATATATTAATATAGATATCTATATTTTATACATATTTATATGTACGCCTCGGTACTATCTGAGGATTACGCCTCGCCTCACTGAGATGAAGACGCCTTGATGCGCCTCACACACTTCAAAACCTTGATCTAGTATAACCCATCTCTGTAAGAAATTTAGGAGCCTAGTTAAACTCCGATGTAGCATGTGTTGCTGCCATGTATTTGCTTGCTCAGGAGATCTAAGCTGCAAGTGTTTGTTTAGACTCGTCGAGACGCACATCTGGATTGGATTTTAGTTTCTCTGACCAACAATTGTCAACAAAGATAAAACAACCGAATGATAGATCATATCTGTAAGCTAGTATTATTGTTGCGGTTGTTGAAGTGGGTGTAGGTAGATGGTCCACTCATGCTAGTAGTTGAAGCCCTTGACACCAACCAAAAGTGCTTAATGACAAGGGAATTGAATCTATGTAGAGCCAATGGCTGTAGGGGAATGGGTTCATTGCTTAATTGCTCTTGGTGTGTTGTTGGGAAAAGGCTCAAAAAGTGGGGAGCTTTTCTCAAGGTCAGATGCTCAAAGACTTTGTCAATTGCTCTCTAATGGCAAGAAGAACAAATGAACAAAAGGATAAATTAGAAACAAAAAGGATCAACATGGAACAAAAGCGGAGCTGGAGTGGTTATACATCGTGGAAATATGGAGGCAAGCAATTACGTCTGTAAACCAAGGAATGAGGTATTCGATACCGATGCTGTTTCGACAGCCTGGAAATAGGTATTTGCCAATATTACTGACAGAAATAATGAACGAATTCAATCAAGAAATTTTACAGGTGTAATCTCTACACCTAAATGCATTGTTTTATGCAATAAAACTTTATAATGGGTATTGTGGGGGTGGGGTGTCCATCATGTGGGAGGTAAGCAACATGTCCGGTTTTTGTGGGATTTTGATGACAAACTAGCACAATCCATAAGCATAAATACACACACTTGTATAAAAATATTCAATTTACAACACAATAATAGCATAGTAACATACTAACTCATATCAGTTGTATGGTGAGTTACACATTAATTCTCCATACAGTGTTGACTTGATATTGTTGACATTATGCTCTCGTGACATGTACATTATGTATGGTTGGTTGTATGAAGTTCCGTGTTGCTCATTCATGTGCAATACTGTATAAGTTTATGATACCCATTTTTTTTTGAGTCTTAGGGAGACCCTGCTCCCCCTCCTCCTCAAACAGGTGCCAGAGCCCGAATGACCCAAGGAGTTGGTAATTACAGTGCGCTCAGGGGGATTCGAACCCGGGTCCCCCAGGGAGGACAAGCCAGACCGAACCACTTGAGCCAGGAGTTGGTAATTACAGTTAGTTTATGATACCCATTTGTATTATATTCATATTACTCTTTAGTAAGACATCTACTAAACTTAAACAAGTAACTAATTATATCAATACTTATCGCAATATGATTAGATAAATTGCATGATAATATTAATTAATAGTGTTATGATTTGGTAGATCTAGTGATAATATTGTAGATCTACATAATATACTTATAGATGTCTATATAGTTCGCATAAACATAAAAAGTGGAGTGTTACTAAGTTTTGGCGGTAAAAAACCCCTTTTTAGGTGAAAGTGGAAGAAAAAAGTAGGAAAAAGAGATGGAGAGGTTGCGAATGGTAGAATATGAAAGAGATTAGTTAGACTTACCTTGATTTCGGTTGATATTAGCTCCAATCGCCAAGAATCATCCAAATGATCCTTCTTTTCTCTTCCCAAGAAGTAACAACAGTCATTCTCGCAAAAAGGCATACCCGTCGGTATACCGCCGGTTTCGGTTGGTACAGTGAAGTCAGTAGTGCATTTTGCAGTGAAACCATCAAAATATGGCGGCATTGGCGGTATACATGTCGGTATTATCGATATTTGCGATCCTATCGGTACGCACACATGTTTCCATAACCGATGGCGTCGGTATCGGTATTTGGTCGAAATACTGCCGATACCGACGATATCTCATTCCTTGCTGTAAACAGTAATTTCAGTTTCATCAATTAGCAAGATCTGCTAAAAGGACTCAAGATATGCACCTTATAGGGATATTGTATATTTCTCGTCATTGAAAATGAAGAAAGAATTATCAGCTTCTAAAACGCCAATTCTTCCAGTAGTAAAGTGAGATGGTTCAAAACTAACTGATGCCAATCAATTTTCCCTGCAAAACAAAAACAATCTCATTTTTGATAGGCCCTCTCTATATTCTCTTCATTTTTTCCGGACAGAAGCTGTTAAAAAGGACATCCTTCTTAATGTATGCATCTGCCGATGTTTGTTTTGACTTTAGGTGTGTTTTCTCTTGTATGGACTTCATAGATAATAGAAGCTGTCGGCTCTTGGTTTCTGATGTTCATCTATAAGTCTTTGTTTATAAATATATTATATTTCTCTTGGCAGCTACCCTTCTCTGAAAGGTGGAAGAAACTTGAAAAGGAAGTCATTGAGCCTCGTAACCTCGATAAGCGACAAAATCACGTCTACAGATATGACTTGGAACCATTTAGGGTATGTTTGGCTGTGTATTTATGTGCAAGTTTTTTTATGAGTTTATTTAGAATGTTGTCATTTTACTTTTTCTTGTTTGTATAGATACGATAACTGTTTAGAATCCTTTTTGCTGCAATGATATTGTGCTGCAACTATATGCTGTGCTTAATACATTAAAAAAAATCAGGTTAGGAGGAAGGACTTTTGGCTTCTGTCCACTGTGGCCAAGCTTCTGAGGGAATTCATTCCAAAGCTTTCTCATGAAGCTGACGGTCTTATTTTTCAGGTACTTGTTTGATGTTGAATAACTGATAAGATTCTGACATTCTGTATGTGAATGTAATATGTGTATAATGTTTGTTTTCTTCAGGCTTCCCATGGCTTATCGCTTAATAATTTTATATTTACTCTTTAACTTACCTATTTTTGCAAGCGAGTCGTTTCAATGTTGTACTGGAACTGGTTCTTTCTGAAATTTAAAATAGTTCTTACAGTCAATCTGATGAGTATATCTATTTTCATTATTGATAGAATGGGAATATGGGTAGAGACAAAATGACAAGAATATACAATGCTGTAATCATCATATGCAGTTCAATCTATACTAATAACTTCTTAGTGTAAGAATGAAAAATGTACAAATTAGATAAAAAATATTTTCTGGTTACATTTAAAATTGTGGTTGTCGGTAAGATATGAAATTAATCTTTGGTTATTTCTAAATATTAAATTCTAGATTACTACTAACAAAAGAGAAAGAGATAAAGCAACTATATGCAGAGGTGATGGTGTTGGCTTTATTGTCACGAAGTGGTTCAAGATATTCAGAGAATGGAATATTGGCAAGCATTTCATACAAATCTGAACAAAACAAACCATGTAGGTAGCACATCAACTGTATTGGTTCAGGTAAGCTGACTTATAGTTATATATGGTGCATGGTTGTATAGGCGGCTAGGCGTCCAGGCGTTCCAGGGGGGCGCCCAGACAGACTAGGCGCCCAGGCGGACGCCCAGGCGTTTCCAGGCGTTTTGATAGATTTTTTATTTTATCAAATATATGTAAAATTTATAAAAAAATACCAGCCTTACACATATAAATATACATGATAAATATGCAATCATGTGCTACCAAATTACCAATAGTGGAAGAATAATTCATTTTTACTTGTTGTAGTTCATAAATATTTGCTAAATCAGTTCATATTTGCTAAATCAGTTCATAAATATCTGCTAAATCAGTTCATATTTGCTAAATCAGTTCATAAATATTTGCTAAATCAGTTCATAAATATTTTGCTAAATCAGTTCATAAATATTTGCTAAATCAGTTCATATTTGCTAATTTTGTAGATGATTAAATATAATTCGATCCCTTATGCAACCCAAGAGATAAATACATACAAATCAGTTAAATAATACATATAAATCAGTTCATCTATAAATATAAGTTGGTACATGATTAAGAAATTATTAAATCAGTAAATAAGGATATACCAATCCCTAAATTTGTTTAATGATTAAAATTTTTCTAATTTAGTATATAAGGACATAATAATTCATTTTTACTTGTTGTAGTTCTAACTTCTAACTTCTAACTATTAAGCATTTGAAATGATTTTACATCGTGTCTCGCACTACTTACTGCTCTATTGTTTTGTAATTTGATAGGTGTCAATATTGGCAGGAACATTTTGGATGACAAAAAGATAATCACAAAAAAGCATGGCTTTGTTCAACTAACCTTAGGCGAAGGACAATGAAATATACGAACTGAATAGGCAGCTAAAATGTTTGTATTACTGCTGTAACCAATGTGGTACTCTGGTTGGGAGAGCAGGCTGCCAGCAGGAAGAAAGAAGTTTGGAACAGAGTAGTTATTAGGAAAAAAATCTAAGAAAGAAGTTATTATTTTATAAGAAATTACAACAAATTCTTAATGGGCCAAATTTAATGGGCCTGCCGCCTGGGCGGGTCGCCCGGTCCGCTTGGGCGGACGCCTAGTCCGCCCGATCCGCCTAGTCCGCCTAGAAACCCCAACAGATCTGGGCGCCTGCATTTTTAGACCCTCGGACCGCCCGGCCCGCCTGGGCGCGCCTAGGCGCCGCCTGGGCGGCCGCCCGTACAACTCAGATATGGTGACTATCTTCTCATTCGGTCATAGTGGCAATAAGTCTCCCACTGGGAAAATCTGCACATCATTTTAAAAAATATGGGTTCCTGTAGGTTTTAGATATTCTTCAATCCATTGGAGAACTTACAACCAGAGTGATCTTGTCCCTGTATCAAAAACAATCCTCTACATTGTTGCTGTGTTGTGCTTGTGAATGACATGGTTTATGGTCAGGGGGGTGCCTAGGTTCCCAACATGGTTCAATGTATACATATAGTGGAGCAATTTAGTGAGAGCCATTTGAATAACTCTTTTTGGTAATTTGTTTCTCATGTCCTAACTTTGGATTGAAAGTCTCTCTTATTTGTCTCTAAATTTTCATAAACACCTTGTAGATCATCTGCAATGATGGAACATCTTTCAATGTTCTGTAATGATTACTCAGATTTGGGCTAATATTTAGAAGCATAGTATGATTCTTAGATGTAAAAATGCAAATTGTATAGATAAACAAACAAATGATGCCTCATGGTAACACTTTGTGTTAAAATATGCTTTTTTCAAAGGGCTCTCATACATAGCTATCCAGGCTCCCACCTAGGTGCACCTAGGCCCCCTAGGCTCTAGGTGGGCCGCATTAAAATGGGCACATAGGCTTTTTGGATAACTTAAGTGGATGCCGAAGTGCTTTTAGGCCCAATTTAAGACACTTAAAGACCAAATTAGCATGGGTTAGATCTGAATTTGGTCAAATTCGATGAAATTTAGTTATTTTAGGGAAGAAATAGATCTGATTTCGGCCAAATCGGATCTAATTTGGGCAGATTAGGACTGATTTGGGGGGGGGATAGGTCTTATTTGGGGAACTAGGTCTGATTTTTCCAAATTAGGTTTCACTTAGGTCAATGTAGGACAAACTAACGTTCGATTAGGTGATGTTATGCCAAAGCAGGTTTAACTTAGGCCAAATTAGGGCATACCAAGTTAAATTAGGTTCAATTTAGATTATGATAGTCAAATTAAGGTAGTTTAGGTCTTCACAGGTGCTACGTAGGTAACCAATACACACATATATAGTGATGTACATATTTGAGTATAGCTAAATGTATACACAATCATTTATATATATGTAAACTATAAACAAATACAAAGAACGCCTAGAAATTCCTAGGCTTACATTGGGCGGGAAGGGCTGCCTAGATAAGTATGCTCTCATACTCTCATCGTTCACACACACACAGGCTTGTTTTCTAGACACATACGGAACACACACACACACACACACCCCGACACATACATGCATATATATATATATATATATATATATATATATATATATATATATATATATATGCACATACAAAACATGCACACACTCACATTCAGACACACACCATTGGTCCACAAATGTATGGACGTACGTGCACATGCTAACAGACATAAGGAAAGAGTAGGTTGGCAGTTGATCACAGGGTGAATTGAGATAAGATGAGTGGCATGGTGGGATGTGCAATAAAAGATAAGGTGAGAAGAAAGTAATGAGAGAAATATTGATTGTATGGTGACAATTATCTGCAGCATAAAAAATTGGGTGAAGGTTATTCCTCTTTGAGTTTCACATTTTTCCTCCAAAGATATTATATCAACCTTTAATTTGTGGCTTAATAGATGTTTTAGTTGGCTGGAGAAACTATCACAAGAGGCACATTCAATTCACTGCTATATGTGCTGGATATTATTAGTTTTCAAGTTTATAGCAAACATTGGGATCATTTTTCTTGATCGGTACAGTTTGTTCAAGTTATCTTTTTAATGCATAAAAATACTGAGCAAAAACGACCTTGTTTGATTCAAGGTGTGATCATGCCGTATAAATGCTTTCAGGTGTGGAATGTTCACTAGGAATGCCAAGCTGTTTACTAGTTCTATTTCTGCCTAGTATACCTTCATTTGTGTATCAGTATCAGTTTTATTCAGCTTTAGCTATATGCGCTGAAAAATAATTTTTCTGATGTATATATGCATGGTTCTTTAGTAACTATCCTTGTTCCAGGGTTGGGACGATCCCTATGTTCCACGAACTCACGATGGGCTGTTGAAGTGGAAATATGCTAACATGAACTCCGTGGACTTTTTATTTGAGGTTGACATCTTTTTGTTTAATTTTGTGGATGACGTTTTATCATCCTTCCACTCATTTTGACATGGAATTTGATCAGATGGACACCGATAATCGTCACCAGCTTTATCTTTTTGAACGAGGAAAGAAGAAACGGATGGATGATGCCAGAGTTAGCTTTAGAGGTCAATTCTGCGATATGCTTCAGTCATCTTTCTGTTATGATATGTTTTGTTAGCAAGTGCTTTTCTCTTCGCTTTTCATTATAGTTCTATATGCATTCCTAACTTAGATTCTGAACTTAATTTCCACTGATTGTATAATATAAATGAAAATTTACATTCATCGCACTACAGTAGGTGGTTGCAACAACTGCTTGCACTCCATCATACACCTTTCTATGACGATCTGCAGTGGAGGTTTTGAGACCTTATTCTAATTCTGTCTAGTATTGAGGCCTCTGTATTGAGTTCTCTAAGTTGGGATATTGGAATCATGCAAATTTTCTGGATAAAGGCTAAGTTCAGGAACAATTTGTTCACACATTTTTTTAAGATACTCCATCTCAGATATTATTGATCTCTAGGTTGTTAAGGCAGCTAGGCTCCCAGTTTTTCCATGGGAACGCCTAGGCGTTCTGAACAGAAGTAACAATGTTGCTGATTTGTAGTTAACTAAATACCAAACTGATTAATTTGTTTAGGTATTGCATATATTTATTATTATTAATATTATATGTATAAGTGGTCTTTCCTATGAGTCAATTGTGCATATATAAACTATAAAGCCAGAAGCTTCAGCTGGTTTACAGTTCTACATCCCAAGATGATCCAGGTTTGTTGTTCCTGCACAGCACAGCAGTGAAACACTGAAACTGAATCATTCATTTCCTTGACGCCATCAACATGTGTGCGATTACTGAGTCAGTCAGTGAGTAGGCAATTATGCATTGACAGCAATAAACGAAAAAAAAAAAATAGAACTGTCACCAGCCATGTTGGCTATCATTGGAATAGGATAGAAGTTAGCATTGATACATCAATAGAGTACGAAAGCACAAATCAGATCAGTAATTTATAAGTAAGTTTTGTCGGAAATAATAAAATTTTTATGCCTGTACACAATTCACATAAGAAATGATCATAAACTATAACCACATGTTTATAAGACTATAAGACAGCCTTAGCTATCAACAATCCAGAATGAAATATAAGATCATATCCCAAGTGTTAGCTATATCATCAGAATCATCTATATCTTCATCTTCATGCTCATTATACGAGTCATCTTCATCATCTTCTTCAACTTCCTCATCAACAAAATCATCAACTACAATTTTGCTCTTTCCTTTCTCTGATTTTGTCAAAAATTTGTCCTTTTTGGGTGTCATTGCCGTTGCTGATTTGTTGTAGAAGCCTGTACAACCTTTCTCTTACTTGAAATCTTCACATTTGTATCTTCCCCTTCTCCAGCAACAATAGATGAACCTGCAACTCCTTTTCTCTTGGGTCTACTCTCTTCGTCAACCCCCATTGCCTCATCAATGAATCTCCATGTGAGGCCATCATGATCAGGAACTGTTGCCTCATCAGGACTCCCAATCATCCACGTACTGCTCCAATTCAATTCTTCTATTTCAATTGGATTACAAGTCTATAGCATGGTGCATTGATACTGGTATATTCTTGTATTGCACCATCTACAAGAAGCAACTAATTTGATTTATTTATTCATGTCTTGAATTTATGTAATTCTTTTGCTTTTGTTCATTGTTTTGTAATTATGTTATAATCTATTTACGTTGTTGTGTAGGGTGAATTTTATACCGTCATACATGTTTAAATCTGTATAAAAATTTGTTTTTAGTATACAAGCACATGTAATATTGTATTTATGTAGGATATTAGGTATCTGTTTTTTCAAGGAGTTCCTGCTTAAGCGCTCGCCTAGCGCTTAAGCGGTCACACAGTCCCATTCTTTCACCTCCTGATTCTTACTTTTATAAACATTGTGGCAGAGCAACTAGGTCCCTTGCATCACAAGCGTAGTGGAATTTTTTTTTCATTAAACAACTTGCTGGTGTACCCAAAGTCAAAGATCAACATTGGTATCTCGAAAATTTAACTAAACAAGTCAACATTTTGGGAACAAAATGAGTAGTGAGAGTGGGGCCCACACACAAATGCTAGCACTAAATACTAAGCCTCCGTTTGGTTCGAGATATGGATTACGAAACCCGGATTGAGCTAGACCAGATATGTCCAGTCATCGAGGATTATCGGACTGTAGCAAGTCCTGTTTCTGTTTGGCACACTAATCCCATCATTAAATTGGACTGGCATCGTAACTTGTGCTTTTCAGTCTAGCTGATAAAACAAAATACACAAAAAGACAGAGCCAAATCAGGACTGGGTTACGAAATCTCTCTGCTAGCGTGACTGGGCCAACCCAGATTTCAGGATAACGGAACCCGAAACGGGACCATTTTAGGATTTTGAACCAAACGCGCATCTGACAAATCGGACTGGATCGTGCAGACGTGGCGCAGACGTGGCATAATAAGACAAGCCGAATCCAACTGATATCCGGAAGCAAACGCAGGCTAAGGGGGTCATTTGGTTGGAAACATTATAATGGAGATCCTAATGAATAAAAATCTAAGACTAATTATCTAAATCTAAACTACTATAAAATAACTAATAAAAAAGAATAATAATCATCAAAAGATTTCATTCATCAAGTCTGCTTTTGACGAAAGCCTTACAAAGACTATATATAGGCGTTTAAACCCAATTCACTTCAGAACTAGCCAATGTTTACTAGAAAACTGAGAAAATATCAAATAACCCCTAAAACACAAGGTAAATAAAACATTATAAAAACTATTAAAAAGGCTATGCTCATCCTGCATCACATTAACAGTACAAGTATTTTATATATATAAAGTATGATTAGATTAATGGCTAAAGTCTACTTCCTGTATTTGACATGCTATTAGTACATATACATGACATTTGGAAGCACATTTGCTTTAATGGGATTCACAACTAACATGCTGGCTTCCATCAGAATTAATCTGAGCATTCAGCTGCCACACGGTGCACGTGGAAAACTACACTCATGTACCAACTTTCTATCCACACGTAATACTACCATCATTTTAAAAGAGACTGCTACCCGAACGCCCCCTTAGAGTTCCATTAAATATCCACCACGAAGTCTCTAAAATTGATGCTAGAACCAATGTTGGCACATCAAATACGACAAACTTAGTCAAGCAGCAGTACTATATTCACATTAATCTCTACAACTGCCTATGTAAGAAGGCTATGGATATTTGTAAGAAATCGTCAATCTTTCCCTTAGAATAATCAATCTCAAACTGAAACCAATCGGTCTACTATGTGAACGTGAGTGAAACATGTTTTTAGGTTGTCTTGGTCATTTGAAGTTACCAGTCAACTATTCTCTCATTAAGAAAACTGGACCCACATGTTCCAATTGTCATTCAATTGTGTTAGGCTACACTATCATGGTCAAATAAAGCCAGGGAATCATCCTTGAGATATGCCAGCATTCATGACTTTTGACTTTCTTTTCATCTAGTCCATTCTCTTTAGCTGCTTCGTGTTGGATTCATGGACGAATTTTGTCCCAAGTTCAACTGTTTCCCCATGATCCTTTTCAATTAATTTCGCAAATGAGTATCGCTGAAGGATCAATTTCTAGTTGCTTACATGAAGGGTAGTGCTTGGGGTCTCTCTCTGAGTTTCTTTTGGGTGTTTTGGCTACTTGTCTCTGCCTCACAATGAGCACAGATTGAGGTATTGTTTAATCACTAGTTGAGAAGCTTGATGGATAAAAGATTGGAGCGCTATGATGTACTGCAATGATGATTTACTTCTGTGGCTTCTCTTCTGTTAGTGCTCACTTGTCTTGTTTTGGTTGGTTGTATGTTAACGAAGCATCTTATGCCCCTTGTGAAAGGTACATGCATCCAAGGAACGAGGTGACCGATACCAACGCCGTTTTGACAACTTGGAAATAGGTTACCGATATACCGAAGGAAATAGCGACATATGCAAACCTTCGCCATTTCGACGCCATAATGAACACATTAATTCATGAAATTTTACAGGTGTAATCTCTACATTCAAATGCATTGTTTTATGCAATAAAATTCTATATTGGGTGTGTAGGGGGGTTCATCATGTGGGAGGCATGGAATCTGTCCTGTTTTGTTTGGATTTCGATGACAAAATTTCGGAATTAAGATGTGAAATTTTACTAGCAAAATCCACAAACTTAGATACACACAATTATGCAATAATATACAATTTACAACATATGAATAACATATTTACTTGCCAACTCACATCAACTATATGTTTGAGTGGCGCACTGGTTCTCCATGCAGTCATGAGTTGATATTACTGGGATATTCCGCCCATGACGTGCATCCTATAAAGGTGGTTGTATGTAGTCTCGTGCTCCTCATACACATCATCGTTGACAAATTGTATCATCACAATCTTTGGAATATGCTGTTCTAAATCTCTTGAGATATTTTCTCTTGCTTTTAGATGTAGGTGGAGGAACTCGAGAAGGTTGACTTGCTTGAGGAATAGGCTGAATAGCTACGTGCACACCCATAGGAAGTATTGGAACCGGAGAAATAGGAACAACTGAACGTCCACCACTCCATGTTTGCCCACCATCCTCAGAGAATGCAAGGGAGTTGTACTGATAACTTCCATGTGGGCCCGAGACATTTGCACTATATATATCCAATATGATGTTCTACTTCTGGTTGTGGTGGTGGTGGCTGATTTTGATATCCAAAATACCCATATTGAGAATGAGATGGGTAGGGTTGTGCATGTGTTTGCCCAAACATCATATTGGCAAAGCCTAATGTTGAATCATGATGGGATTGAGAATCAGAAGTTGAAATACTCATGCTCCCAAATGAATCAACAATATCAGAATAATAATCGTTGTTGTAGCTGTAGGAGCCTGTAGTTGTTGTAGCCTCAGGTTGTGATGCACCGCTGTAGTCTTTGCCGATTCGAGTTTTCCTCCTTTGAAAAGTATTATCAGGCATGGGATATTATTTTTCTGCTGGAGGAGGTGTAACACTAGTAACATAAGGACGATCATCATTCTCAATATCAACAGTAGGAGGATATTTCAGAGAGCACTCACCATCATTGCCACCACCATTAAATTTGGAATTGGACCCAGATGTAGTCTTTGACGAGGAAGAATTTGTGCTACCCAACTCTTCTTCCACTGTTGTATTGATTTCCATGTCAATATTTTGATGCTCAGGATCATGCTCAAGTCTTTCATGTGGAGTTTGATCAACATTAATATCAAAATCTGCTTCAAATTGCTCTTCTATCTATGGATCTAGACGACCATCTAGATTATCAAGAATGTGACGACCTATCTCAGTCATCCATTCCTCTAAAGGATCTTCTCAATCATCAACTTCTATGCCTCTACGCTTGGATTGGTTGAATGTGTATGCGGTGTCAATGGGATCGTGACCGACAACTAAATCCATTTCCTTGTAGTTGGCATCTCGTATTGCTCTAACCCTCAACCGCATATGTTATAGTGAACATATATACATATCTCTCAGCCTGTTTGCCCCCAACCTGTTCCTTCTCTTTGAGTATATTAAATTGAGAGTACTCTAATTTCTTTCACAACCTCCTGGAGATGTTGTTTGAGAAAGGATGCGAACAACCACTTCTCTTAGATGGAGGCACTCATTCCATTCCAAACCCACCACTCACAAGGATCACCCTCCTCAGAGTCACCAACTGCATTTGGATGACAAAAACAATTGACACCTTCACGAAACTGTCTCAACTGCAAAATAATTTAAGATGTTTTGACTTCAGAATCAGATGATGAAACATCAAACAAGAATGAAGATGTAAACGACTTCTTGTAAGTTGTGTAATCAATTTATTAATCAAATATATAGTTATATACCTCATCTATCACTATGGTGCGCTCTTTTAGTAGAGGTAAAGAATTTGTGAATTATATCTCTCAAAACATTCATTAGAGTTGCATCTAAGCCTAGATTTCACAAGTATTGGGCCTCAAATTCAAATTGCAAGATGTCACCAATTCCGAATAAGGAAATATGATTTAAATTTTAGACTGAGTTATAGAGTTAAATAATAAATCAGAATTTAGAAGAAAATAAATTATATACCTGCTTTATGCAGTGGATGCAAAAGCATTTCTGTCCAACACTTGTCTACAATTGACAAGTATTGGGAATTGGACCTAGGAGCTACTTTTTTAATACTTTCCACCATTACTTGCATTGCATTTTACAAGTAAGGCATTGTTGTGGCTTTGTCACCATCTACCATCCTCAATACTTTGACAAATAAGTTTCATTATTCGCAACACCTTTGTAACCTTATCCCAGAAAGCCCGACTTGCAATTAGTTCTTCAATCCTTCTGCCAAATGGTGTGTTGTGTTCCTTCATGGAGGTCCACTCCACGCCATTGAAGAACATCCTAAGTCCATCCCTTTTGGACTTTAATGAATTCAAGGCCAAGTTATTTATTGCAAATCTAGTCACCCGTGATCTAATTAGATCACCTCCGCACTACTCAGGTTGCCTCATTGCATTTAACAAGAAGAAATGGTTGTAGATGAAACCCGTGATCAACCTACCATCAATTGTCACACTTTTGATGTAATCAATTGTGTCCATGTCCTTAAGAATAAGATCTATGCAGTGGGCAACACATGGTGTCCAATGGATCATATATCTCTTCATTATACTTTCACCGGCCTTCTTGAAGTTAGAGCCATTATCAGTCACTATCTGCACCGTATTCTCAACCCCTACCCGCTTGATGACTGTTTTCGTTAGCTTCTTGATGTAATTGTAATTCCTGACTTCACAAGAAGCATCAACAAAGTCTAGAAAAATAGTCGATGCACTACAATGTGCTAGAAAGTTAATAATTTTCTTTCTGTTTCCACTAGTCCACCCATCACACATGAGTGTGACACCATATTCAGATCACAATTGTTTCTGGTCTAAGATCCTTAGCTGTGGATCTTTCTTCTCTTGGGGAAAATACTTGTTCATCAATTCATATGCAGTAGGGGCTTTGATGCCCCTGCCGGACTCCCCTATCACGTCTACCATGTACTGGAGATAGGTTCAGTTGCAACATGTGCGAGTATGCCATGAGTAAAGAAGAACTTACCCATTGCCTTTCCAACCTTCTCTTTCGCACTAGTAAACATTGCTTTTAGGATTTTTTTCCTAGCATCAAGCTTCCTAACCCCTGGCTCATCAAAATGCTTCAATCTCGCACTAGCAGAAAAGTGTATCGATGGTGCCTTTCTTTTATGTTGAGCATGTTGATCTTCATCATCATCTAGGTCAACAATAGGAGCATGTGCAACCCCACTGCCTCCACCTGTACTAGATGGCCCATATCTCCTCATAAGTCGAGCTGCCTGCTCCCTATCCCTCTCACTTTTGTGAGCGTCTTTGACAGAACGCCTATACATATGACGTTTATAAGTTGTATCACACCCTGGAAGATATACAATATCATCATCTGATTCCACAGAAGAACTTGTGGCCCTAACATTGAAGAGTGTATATGTGTAAGCCTTTTCAACCTGCTTCAACTTTTGTTGTTTTTTGCCTCTTTTCACCCATCAGCTTCTTGAAGTCATCCCTAACACTTGGGGGCACTTTTGTCACATTGCCACATTTTTGTCACCACCAGTAATGTGACACTTGAATATAGTAATCCCCCCCACCAATTATTTTCTTATAGTAATTGCAGATAATCTTTGCCCTATTCCTTCTCCCAGGAACAGGCGTACAATGACTTCATGTGAAATCCACATCCTTTGTTGCTGCATGACCAACCCTAGCACCCTTAGCGTCACCTGAAGACGAAGACATCTTCTCAAAAGTCAAAAGTCAACACTGAAAAAGACAAAGACAGACAAGCAAATCAAATAACGTATTAGTAACTTTTCATTTAATCAAAAGTATTAGTAATAAATGTACATTGTACAATACTAATATCAAGTAAAATAAGCCATTAAGTGAACAAAATAGATTTCTTTTATGTATTCTAGAATCAAAAACAATATTTTAAGTGTAAATACCCTCTTGTAATTATAGAATGTAGCACACTATTTTTAAAGATTTTTATTTTAAAGAAAAAATATTTAAAAGTAAATAAAGTTTGAAATTATTTTAATATATAAAATATGATATTTACTTATTAAAAAGATAAGTGATATGTTTCCAAATACTAACTTCATCTTATACAACATTAACACAATTAAACAGAAAAAAATTGTTTTTTTATTTTCAGCATTTTAATAAATAAAAAAGGAATATATAAATATTATGAGTAAATTTTTGTTTATATATGTTAATGTTAGTCTTTGATAGAACTTATTCTACTAAGCCTAAATTAAATACCTATTAATAATAGTACTAATTGTGTTATTACTATTTATTAGTGAAATTACATGGTAATGTTAATTATTAGTGTGCTATTTAGGTAGATCTAGTTATAAATCAGTAGATCTATATAATATAATCATAGATCTAGTGATAAATAGTATTAATCATATGTATTTTGGAGTAGATCTAGGATTTGGGGGTATTTGATGAATTTTTGGGGTGAAAATAGAAGGTAATAGAGAGGGGAGGGGTTGGAAATGGTGGGTGGGAAATGCAAGAAATTAAGTATACATACCTTGATTAGGGTTGATTTGAGATCATAGAATTAAATGTCCGATTTCGATGTCGTGTCCAATGGCCCAGAAACAGAATTTTTTCGAAATTTCGGCCGAAATTTTGATATTTACGGCACTAACGATTTCGCAGCCTTCGAGAACAAGATATCACAAAAAATTTGTTAAAGATCAAAGTCTCAACAAACCCAGTTGATGGAACACTATTTCGCAAAATAGGTGCTGCATTTCACACTGATTTCACAATATCAAGGCCCAAATTGGGCTGTTTTGCACTAAAATACCCCGTTTTGCGAAATTTCGACTGTAGCTGCGAAATTGTAGCGAAATTGCTGATCAGTTCATGCAAACTGACGTTTCGATGTCTGATTAAAAAACAAAATTCCGAGTGAAATTTCGCAATTTGGATTGAAATTTTGTTCCATGTATGAGATCCAATCTTGAAAATTGCCCAAATCCCCCAAGCTTTTCCTCTTCAAACAACAACAACACACTTGGAACTGTTGGCGTATCAGGCGGTATACTGCCCATGCCGCCTTGTACCGGTGGGCAAGTGGTGCATTTTGCACTAGTACCCCCGATATTTGGCGGTAAGCCCATTGAGATACCGGTATTTGTGATCCTAACGGCAAGTTCGCCTGAATCTGTGCCGGTACCTGTCGATATCAGTATTTCGACCGAAATACCGCCAATACCGACGATACCTCATTCCTTACTTGCATCTACTTAGCCAAGCTCAACTTATTGGATCCATTTTGAAGCATAAACTATGAATCTTTTCGCTTTCAGGCACCTATGCTGGTTGAACAGTTGATACTCACTTGCTAAAACCCAGGTTGAAGGTAGAAATATTCTTTATAATCTGAAAACAAAATCTTTTTCTGGCATTTTTTGAGCCGAAAATACGAAAGGTAAAATGCCACTTTTATCTTACTCATATTTCATTTATTCTGATGGCTGAAAGCACACATCACCACGAATAGAGCTGGAAGGCTACTTTTGTTGGGGCCATCGTATTTTTTAAAAACTCGCCGTTAGGCTGTTGAGGTTTACTGGCTTATGCCTCGAGGCAAGGCTGCCCTATATGCACCTCAGTGTCCTTGATTGAGGCTTACACATCAAAATGTGCGAGGCTCGCCTCAAAGCACGGAGGCTATAAACCTCAGTTTTGGATGTTTATCATATGCATAAATCAACTTTTCTACTTTAGAGATTATTGCTAGCACTTTTCTTAATAGGTTCTAGTCATAGTTGTAGTTAATTATCTAGTAAGCATGTATACTTTTGGTTGTTGTGTCTATGTACTCCACATGTCTAACACATACATGCGGTGAACAAGCTGTAGACATGGCACATGTGCGGGATACAGTGGACATGTCGACACCTATGCGTGTTCAAGTCTCCTATTTTTATTAGGAGTTGGACTTGGCCAATACATGGCGTGGGCATAGCCTATACACAACCCATCCCTAATTAAGAAGGGGAAAGACCCGATTGCGCACAAACTCCCTCCTTATCACTCCTGAAACCCATGTCTCCCCATCTTGATCACGTCACCACCTAGGTTGGAAATTGCTCCATTCTCTCCACCCGTTGATGCCGACCTCCCTTCTCTCTCCACCCGTTGTTGCCGACCTCCCTTCTCTTTCCACCTATTGTTGTTGAGCTCTCCTCTTCCTCCACCCAACCACCAACCTCTTCTCTACTTGCCTATGCCTACATTTTATTAGCGACGATGTTCTTATTTGCTATCAATACCTACAAGTAGAAGCAACACAAAAGTCCCTCTGAATATGTCACATGAGTTGCAAGCAACAACAACCCTTCTCCTTTGCAAGAAGCGACACCTAGGAAGCACAGACACGGGACACAACATGGACACGAACACAAACACGAACATGGGACACATCATGAACATGGACACATGACACAAACACGGTACACGACAACTTTCAAAAATATAGGACACGGACACGACGTTGGACACGGCATACACAAATACATATATTGATATACATATACATATACATATACATACATATATATATAACTCTATATATACATATACATAAATACATATACATATAAGTATAAATATAGTTGTATCTATATAGACAAACATATACGTATACATATACATATTAACAAATATACATATACATGTGCACAAATATACATATACATTACATACACAACATGGAGTTGATACATATAATACCCGTCCATCCAAATCTGTAAAACAACTGATTACATGAGATTTAAAGAAATAACCTTAAAAGAAATATAAATCAAACCCAAAATTCACTCACGATATGAATGCAGACTTTATAGAAAGCACTAGTATGTTTCCAATATGAGATAATAAATGTTCAATGTAAGATTAATCTAGAATACATTGCAATATGAAATCAAGTATGACTGAAGAATGATGAATATAATGAATTTGTATGTCAAATTCTTAGAACACTCGTTATATAATGATGAATTACATATATAAGTATGATGATAACAAATAAATGTGTAATAATCATTAGGAAAAGGCTGGGGAGGAGACATATGTTAGTGTGCTGGAATAAGAGGAGGGAGAGAAAACATATATATAATTTATATTTCTTTTATATAGGGAATTAGTTTGAGCATGCTGTGTCCAAAGTGTGTCCAAGCTGTCCACGCCATGTCCAAGCCGTGTCCATGCCGTGTCTGGGTTTAAAAAAAGAAGTGGACACTTCTTAGCCGTGTCCACCGCGTGTCCAGCCATGTCCGGGTTTAAAAAAAGAAGTGGACACTTCTTAGCCGTGTCCACCACGTGTCCAGCCGTGTCCACGCCGTATCCGTGTCCGACACGTGTCCAGGACGGCCACAACTGCTCCGGGGAAGTGTCCGTGCTTCCTAGAGCGACACGTATGCGGTGATCTCCATAACACATCAACCATTGTTGTTCTCCTACAATAGTAGGAACTACAAGAACAATATTGTTGCATTCTCCTCTCCATCAAGAGACAAAACCACAACATGGTGTAGTCTGTACATACCTACTCCCCTCCCCTTCCTCTTCTTCCCCCTCTGTGCTACCCATTTCTCCTTTCCTCTTCTTCCTTCCCCTCTATCCTGCGAAATCCTCTCCATCTTCTTCCTCCACCTCCTAATATGTATTATGTTTCTCCTCCACACCGCCATTGGCAACATTCTCCTCTCCTTGTCCTTTTCCACTGCTAACGCATAATATTTCTCTCCTCATCATCTCATTATAAAATGACAACACATCTCATTAATGTTTCAAAACAAGGCCGCATGGGCCGCTTATAAGGCCACATATACTGAGAGGTCCATAAGACTTCATGCATATAGAAAATCGTCTCTAAATCCGACCCTGACCGATTTTGCGGCCGTTTATAAGGCCGATTACTCGGCAATTTTTAGATGGACATTTGTTATCTTGGCCCAAACCGGATTAGATTCTTATTCATAACATTCTTTTGATATACTATTTTGTTGTATATTTTATTCATGAGTTGTATGCTTATTTAGTGTTTTTATATTGGACATCATGGACATGCAGGCATCTTTTTGTATGTTTTGGTTAGTCTTTGTTATTATGTACTTGTATCAAACACCATTTCATGCGTGCTTCATTGGAATTTATAACTAGCATTAAAAGTAGCTGGAATACCACTATAGGAATCTCGGGAGTAGAAAACACAATGAAATTTTTTTCTTTTTGGAAAATCCTTTGAGAAAGATTCATCTAATGCAACAAAACTAGTTTAGGGCTTACAAGTTGATACCTTATTGTGGAAGAGGTTCCAAATTCAACTTTGAATGCAATCTAAATGGTGGTTTACTTTTCTAATTTATCTCAAGTTTTAGGGTCCAGATATGTAATTGTGCAAATTAAATATGCAATTGTGTGATTTAATTAAATTGTAAAAAAATCCAAACATCATATACTCCCCCATATACACCCACATACCACATATTCTCTATAAGGTGACCTCTCTGCACGCATAATGCGTACCGCTTGTTAAAACACTGCATCTCTTCCCCCTCCTCGTTTTCCTCCAATACCTACGTTCAATTTCTCTACAGCCACTACTACCAGTAGGAGTCTCCTCTTCTCCCTCTTCTCCTTCATTCTCCACCCCCTTCATTGCCTTTACTCTCCTTATCTGTAAATAGCAATATACATCCTCTTACTTCGCTGTAGTTCACCACTACCACAGTTTTTTTCTTGTCCAAAATTTTGGAGCTGCAAAATATTCTACTTTGCCGTGACTGGCCATGTCCAGGCTTCATAATTACTTATATTCTCTCGTTGAGAATTATTTCATTTAAACTTATTTGGATTATATATATCACTATTCATTGCTAGATTTATCTTTATGCTATCTTTTTATCTACAATATTGATATATTCAATCCTACTTTTAACTAATGTTGTCCCTTGTTCATGCTAAATCCAAATTGTCTCCCCAAATTATCTTTGTTATAATGGATTTTTCAATCTAATTGTAAGAACATTGATCTCATTATTTGCTCATTATTTATTTTATTATTGTGGTCTTTATTATTCTTGATCCTTTTTATCATTGTTTAGTTGCCTTGAATATTTCTCTTTACTGTTAGTTTTTGTATATTTGTATATAAAAAATTGTGTGCCCACACTTAT
This sequence comes from Alisma plantago-aquatica, assembly GCA_963693085.1. Lineage (NCBI taxonomy): Eukaryota > Viridiplantae > Streptophyta > Magnoliopsida > Alismatales > Alismataceae > Alisma > Alisma plantago-aquatica. Next base: position 1,245,606,821 of record OY856409.1, read on the forward strand.
ACACAAAAGTATGTACATATATGTATAATTTTATTTATATAAACGCCTTGTACATATTTTGAGACAATCTTGTTTATGTATATCACCTTCTACATATTTTGAGGCTTTAGCCTCAAGCTTACACCTTGTCTCGCTGAGAAGAAAGCACCTCATTACCCCTCACGCATAAAACCTTGGTTGTGGATACTTTAATTTACCAGGCGTACTACTTTACTGTTCTATTAACATATAATGATCTAATATGTGCAACTGGTATGAACTTTATTATGACTTGTGTCATTTCTCGTGTAACTGTTACGATAGGTGGAATTAGATGGTTGAAGAATGTTGCTCTTTAATGAAGTCTCACCGATATTGATTTTAATAGCTTCTGATTTGTATATGTTGTCTTCAGAATGTTATTACTGTTGTGCTTACACGTCGCCTCACTAAGACTCAAAATGCATCGCCTAACACACTTTGAAACCTTCGTTGAAGCTGAATTAGTTAACTAACTAGGCTCAATTTTACACTTCCTTGACATCCTAAGGATCTCGTACACAATTTGATGCCTTCAATGTGAAACTTTAATTTTTCATGGTAACTGGTTTGATTTTTTCAACGACTTGTGTCATTTCTTGTGTTCAAGAATATCTTTGATAAAGTTTCACTGATGTTGGTTTTGATAGCTTACGATTTATAATAGGTTGTATTTAAAATGTTGTTACTGTTGTGCGTAAACTTGTCGGAATATTTGCTGCTGTGCAGATATAGAGGATATTTCTGGCTACACTGGTAAGATAGTTGAGTGCTCCTGGAATTCTGAAGAAGAGACTTGGGAGTTCATGCGAATCAGGACAGACAAATCTACGCCGAATGACATCAATACTTACAGAAAGGTTTGTTATATTTTCAGCGAATTGGTATCATTTCTAATGTAAGTACTGTTCTGCGAGTTAAATTTTATCATGTACATTCCTCACTCATCTTTATACTGTCTATGGACAGGTAGTACGGAGTATTAAGGACAATATAACTGATGAAAGGTTGCTTGAAGAGATTAATGAAATAGTGCAGCTCCCGATGTATGCTGATCGAATATTGAAAGCTCAGACTATGCAACATCCACATGCTGCAAAAAGACGCTGAGCGGAGATATATGTCCACAGATTCAGCTTGAGATTGTAATGGGAGATGAAGCTGTATGGCAGTCGGGTTTTAAGTACAGTTAGTTTGTAATTATAAGTTGCCAAGTTAGGCCCTCTTCTGGTGCTTTAGTGCCTGTTATAAGGTGTCAATGGCTCTGATTGAAGTTGCCGATCATAGACTGTAGCTTTGACCATGTATTTTATTATGGTTAGTTTTTCTTACTTCATGGTCAGATGTAAATTAATAGTAGGTCGTCGAGTCAGGATTCTTGTCGTCTTATAGAGTTTGTAAAGAAATGAAAGAAAATATAATTCGTCCTAGTTTCCAACTTGTTTCATGTTATCTTAACTGGTCTGATAGTTTAGAGTGATCACTCTGTGGAGATGTTCAGTACTTTGAAACAAAAATGCTTACAAGGTCAGAAGAGATGATTACAGATCTTAAGTTATGGGCCGACAACAACATCAAAATAGCACACTCTGACTACTAGTATATTTCATGTTAGCTGACGATAGCTAATGGACGGACGAATTTTTGTATTTGTTCTTGACTCATTTTGGTATTTCCTATGCTGGGTTGGTCGCAGCAACCTTGTCGTAAGAGACTACGTAGCGACCGGGAATAAGGTTGTTCGCTCTTTGGTTCTTAAATGGTTTGGCGATGCAGTGCTGACGTATATTGAAGTTAGCAAGTGGATATCATGAGACGCTAGCAAGTGTGTACCTTTAATATCAAATACTATTCAGTTTCGCCTAACTTAATAGGGCATCTGGGTAGATGTCTAGCTCTTCATCGACTTATGTGCAAGTTTTAAGCACTGTGCCTGTAATTTTTATTTTGAACATTTTTTTCTCGTTGTTTGTAGCAACAGTTTTCTGCATGCCAATGTGTATACTTATTATTGGAGGTCAAGTTGGTACGATGCATTGCAAGGAAACTTAATAGCTGGACTCTTCTTGAAAAAGATACTGATTCTTTATGATGAAAGTTGTACTGTTAACATATGGAACATTTCATTGTTTTGCAAGAGGTAGACAAGGAGTACGAGTCGAAGAATACAATGAGCTGGCTACTCACTGGGGCCTGACTGGATAGTTTAGCTTCGAAGTTAAATGATTGGTTCTTTAGTTGCAGTGTGGTGAAATTATGATAAATAAATGTTTGGTGAATGGGAATGACGACTGGTTTGGTGGTTGTTCCATGCTCGCTTCACCTGTCCATGCCTTCTTTTATGGACATGCGGGGTTTAATGATCAACAGACGAGACATCATAGTTGTATACTAATTGTTAATCACATTA